>WNYE01000126.1:0-15107 GCA_021396245.1 Sporothrix humicola
AACTAAATGCCCCAACGGGCAACGCCCTGGCCAAACCCACAGGGGGTTCGGCAGGCTCTATACCCAATTTATTTTTTTTTTTTCTTTTAAAAAATTTTTTTTTTTTTTTTTTTTTTTTTTTTTTTTTTTTTGGCTTCTGTTCTTTCTTTCTTTCCTTCTCTACCGTCTTTTTGCTGTCTTTGATGCATCCCGCAGGATCTTTCTCTACTTCTGACCTGTGCCAGTCTGCAATCTACGCTGACTTCGATCGACAATTGCCGCGCCTGAATGTCCACAGTGTCTAACAAAATACAGCAAAAGCATCAAGCCAAGCATGTTTGCCACGCTCCTACTGCAACGGCGGCACCAATCTAAGCCGATTTAGAGATGTTCAGAGAGATTTTGACGACATTCATCTGACAAGCGACGGTTGTGTTGAAGCTTGAACCTGACGATATTCCCTGTCTTCGCTTTCCCCTCAAATTACACCCAAAATAAGCTGGAATTCCGGAGCGACATATTTGACTCCGGCGTTCCTCAACCATGTTGAGCTTCACCCTTCTTTCTCCTCTTTCCCCATCATTTGTCACCCTGAAAATAGAAAGACTCCATCCTTTGTGTCAGAACTACTGCAAAGGTACGGCGGTGCTGTTATTTGTCATTTGTTCGGTTGTAGAAATGGCTGGCATTGTTGTCGATCGTCGTTGTTAACAGTGATCACCGTCATCACGGGAATAGCAGTCATTTAGACGCGCTCCTAATCCGACACATCGGACTAAGAATATATACGACCACACACATTTTGCTTCTCTCAAACGTAAACGAGGCTGAGAGATTCCGGATACGGGGAAGCGTCTCATCTTGGTGACGACAAGCGCGAGGCAACAAGATTCAAAACAGGCTGAGGGTGGTGCGAATAAGGTTGAATCAGATTGGCGTCAAAAAGAAGCCAAACAGGAAGCAAAAAAGAAGGCTCGGACAAGAAGGCTGAGAACGGCCGAGATCAGGCACCGAGATTTTGTGTGCTATTCAGGGAGGAGCTACAGGAGGAGCCACAGATCGTAGAAACTTTAGGGAGTGCGCAGCCATACTTAGTACAATCGCTGCAGAGTCTAAACGAGAACGACAGATGGGGAAGACTGGGCATTCCCGCCGGGGACGCGGCGGAGAAGATGACGAGACAAGAACAGTGCAAGACCACTAGAAAAGCTTAATTTCACATTTGGCAAAGCAGATCAACAGCCCTACAGGGAAGGAAGAGACAGGAGAAAAGAAGAAAAAAGAAAAGGTGGCGGACGGCGCCAGGGCGCCTACAGCGTGTATTCCCGGGTCCGGGTATCGTACGGACAGTGTTTGGACTGAGTTCTCACCGCGCCTCAGCTTGTAAGACCGCTGTTAACGTTCCCCCGAGGGGACCCCTTGTCAGTTGTTTATCCCCGCCTGTCACCAAAACCGAAGTGCGCATTTTGCACATTTGCTGACGCCAAAAATAGCAACAGCGACCCAGAGAGCCAATCACAGCTGCCAAAAAAAGAGTCGACAGTCAACAGCAGGATCAGGCTAGTCCTCTTCAGTCTTTCAGGGGACTGTCCCTTCGTCTGCTCCCTTGACCCAAGCCAACCACGCCAAACCCAACCGTCTCAACTGCCCAAAAACACACGAAGGAACACAGCATCAGCCACAAAGAAAAAGCAACCAAAAGAAAGAGGAAAAACAAAACGTTGATCTACCAGCAATGACAAATGTTTGGGACGTCTAATGTCCAATATCAAATAAAACGGCTGGACGAAAACGTGGCAAGCCACGCCTGTCGTGACCAGGATGTGGCTTAAGCTATCGCAGCTATCGCAGCTATCAGTTCACACACAAGAAATTCTTCGAAAAGAACGGCCTCGTACTTTCTTTGATGGATTGGTCTGATCTGGTTTGATTCAACTTTTCTTCTTACTCATCTACCTATCTGCTATCTGCTGCCGGCAGTTACAACACTCCAACACCACTCCAACTGCCGACACTAGGTGACCTAGCCTTTGACATACGAAATACAATCGACTTTCTTTCACAACACTCCTTCACAGTTTACTCCGGCTGGGGCGACGCTGGCGGTGCCGGTGCCACGGTCGTCTCGCTCACCGGCGCGCAGTTGTACACCACGTGCGTCGACACGCCCGTCGGCACAATCGTCGCCGTCGACACAATGTACGTCGTGCGGTGGATTGTTGTGGGTGTGGTGGGTGCCGGCGGGGCGGGAGCAGGCGCTGTAGGGGTGGCCGTCGCCGAGGGTGGCGATGGAGCCGGAGCCGGAGCATCCTCCTGGCGCTTCTCGGCGCCCTTGGGACCTGCGACAGTGCTCGCCGACGGAACAGCGCCTGGCGGGCCAGCCGGCACCGCCCGCTGCGGGCAGCTCACAACACTCGTGACGGTCGTCGACGACGCCCACGATGTCACGGTCACACCGCGCGTCACCGTCACGTCGAACGGCAGCTGGCTGCACGCATAAGCAGTGACGGTGGCGGCCTCGGTGTTGTTGACGGTCAGGATTGTGTAGGCCGTGTTGGTGAGATGGACTGTCGTGGTCGTGATGACGGGGCCGGCGGGGCCAGGAGCAGGAGTCGAAGGAGCGGGCGTCGGGGCAGGCTCGGCCACCGACGACGAGTTGTCGGCGGGGACAAGCACGGTCTGCGGGGCGGGGAGAGCCGAGTTGGCCTCGACAAGTGTGTTGACGAGGACATTGTCCTGGTGAGGAGCGGCCGGGGTAGGAGCAGGAGCAGCAGTAGGGGCAGGAGCGGGAGCACCGCCAGCACCAGTACCGGCACCAGCGCCAGCGCCAGGACGGCCACCACCCATACCACCTGCACCACCAGGAGCACCTGCACCAGGAGCGCCAGCACCTCCTGGGCCGCCGAAGCCACCACCGAAGCCACCACCGAAGCCGCCACCAAATCCACCACCAGGGCCACCACCAAAGCCGCCCGGTCCACCAGCGCCGCCGTACGGGAAACCGCCAACACCGGGGCAGGTAATCTGAGCCGTGGCTGTCGCCGTCGACGCAAAGTTTGTGGACGTGTATACCAGCGTCGTCGTCGTGTCAACCGTAAAGGCATACTCGAGCGTCGTGCTACAGCCGTAGCGGGTGCGCAGGTACGGCGTGGCCTCGGTCTTGGTCGTGACGGCATAGACGGTGCGGGTCCGTGTGCGGACGGCAGGCGGGCTGGGGACAGGCGTGGGCGTCACCAGAGGTGCAGACGGGGACGGCGACTCTGCCTCCTGGCGCTTGTCGGCCGGAGCTGGGGCCGGAGCCGGGGCAGACGGGGCCGGGGAAGAAGGTGCGGGAGCAGGGGGTGCTGCCTTGCTGGTCGTGACAACAACGGGGGGCACGGCTACCGACGACGAGGCATAGCCGTAGGCCGTGCAGTTGAGCGTGGCATCGACAATGGCTGTAGATGTCCAGCGCGTGCGGACAATCGTGCTTGTCACAGTGACAACTTCAGCAGCAGGAGCGGACGGCACGGAAGGAGGAGTAACAACAGCAGTGGCTGTCGACGTCACAGTGACGACGACCGTGTCAGTGGCCGTCAGTGTCGTGTCGTCGTCCTCACGGCGGAACAGTGGGTTGGCCATGCTGCCGACCGCAAGGGCCAACAGGCCAACGGCCTTGATTGAAGACATTGTAGCGTGCGTAGACGTAGACTTAGACGTAGGCATAGAGTGTAGTCTCTAAATCACTGGGTTGGCGATGTCCACGACTGTACCTGACTGGCTTGGCAGGCACAACCTGCAACACCGGGCTACGGTCTCTTCATATAAGCTTGCACGTTTGTACTTCGGGGAAGAGCATCAACCCTACTTTCCGTTGTATTCCCCTCTTCTCCCGCTCCGCTTCCGAGGAGAGGGCCACGAAGAAACCCCAAAAACCCAAAAATACCTCCCGGTATGGCCGCTGTATATGAACTCCTAAGAATAGCCCCTCGCTTGTTTATTCCTTCTCGTGAGAAAGACAACTCTCTCGGTAGATGAATTGCAATCAACGGCACTTTGAGGAATATGAAATCGGTGGGCCATAACCTGTTTATGGCCGAAAACGAACACAACGCCGATCCGCCCTATGGCAGTCTGCTGTTTCTCGTCTCGTCTGCCCACTCGAATCACTTAAACCACTTTGGATGCGGAGTTTACAACGGGTATTTTCCAAAGACGACGGGATCGAAGGAGCATGGAAGGGAGAGAGAGAGAAACAAAATGAGGAGAAAGTCTAGGCGAGGGCGGGGCCATCTTTGGGATAGATGCGATTGATTGATCAATATCACCTTCGGGTATATTGTTTGCAAAAAAAAGAAGAGACGATAAACGAAACGAACCGGAACATGAGAGGCAATGGAAAAGACAAGCTTAAACTTTATCAGGCGGGATCGTGGTGGGGATGTGATGAGCGGGGAACTTTCTGGAGAGGATGCAATTCTTACATGCATTTCTCGTCACATCTCATTGATTGTGCAATATTCTTGTCAATATTCTTGCATTCAAAATACACTATCGACGGCCCAGGTTTGCCGGTCTAGCCGGGCGTAAATACAGGCAGTATGCAGATTCGAGAAGCTTGCATGCTCAGATGGAATCAGATAGGATTCGACACGATCAGATACATGACCCACGAGAATGTGTTCATAACACAAAATAACTTTAAAGAATGTAAAAGTAAATCATAAAAGTCCTACGACCCCAAGTATCCTCAACAATATTTTTAGAAAGCCAGAGCTATCGATCTCCAGAAACATCCCACAATATCATGTTTGGAGATGCCGTTAAAATAGCCGGTCAGTACCTTGATATCGGACGCATTCTTTGAGCTCGTTTTACCCGATGTCCCCATATTTTGTTTTATTTCATCTGATTCATACACGTGGTGTGGCTCTCGTCTATTATGCCCAGCCTTGACTCAAACTCTAACTTTACCCACGGGTAAAGTCATTGTCTAAAGTTGTGGGATTGGTTTATCAAATGGGTGTCGCTCTTCTGTCCTTGCATAGATTGGCCGTGGCATGCATCTAAACAGACAGCTTTTGATTTTACGCAACCTTACAAATGGAGACAGTCGTTACAAAACCAAGTATTTGCTTTATTAAAATAAAGTTCACTGTCCAATTACACCTGTTCAAATCTCCATGCACCCTTTAAGCGAGTGTCACTTCCTGAAGACAGTCGTTCCATAGGATGCAACTCGAGATCAGAGCCAAACTCGCCGTCACTACCACCAAGGCCGCGACGTCTGTCATTTTCTGGGGTCTCCTCGTGTCTTCTGTCATCTCCACCACCACCTCCTCCCCTTGACTGCCCACCGGTCCGTGCATATGATGGCCGTTGCCCTGGATTGGCGCCCGATTCGCCAGTCCGGGATGTCCCGTATGCTGACGAGAAGAGCTTGAACTTGCGGAACAGCGGTGTCAGGGTGGCCAGCGAGGACGCTGTGAGAGCGATGCCGATCTCGAGCGTGCTCCAGATGGCGAGGTCGGTAAAAGCATACAAGAAATCGGGGCTGTCCAGGATGCCGTCGGCAAAAGGGATGCGGACAATGGTGGCAATCGACGCGACGGAACCCAGTGCCAGGACGGCGCAAACAGAAATCTTTTTGCGGCGCTCCATCTTGGCCTGCCAGACAAGGTACGACGGCAGGATGGCCAACGTCCAGTCGGCCAGGACATTGAGGAAGGCGGCGACATAGGTGGTGACGGTCGCATAAGACGTCGCATTACAAGAGGCGCCACTTACCGGCCGTGGAGGGTCGTCGTAACGTGTCCATTGGTACTCGATGGGCCGGCAGGAAAAGACGTCGATGAAGATGTACATGATGTTGAAGATGGTGACGAGAGCCAAGATGGCCCAGATGGCGATGCGCTGCCAGCGGCGGTGGGAACAGATGCGCAGCAAAAATAGGCCGACGACATATTTGGTGGCGGTCGAGATAATGATATACAAGATTGAGGCGATCCAGCGCCAGAGGACGGCCTTGACACGATCTTCGTGTGGGACATCGACGACATGCTTTCCCACGCCGTAGTGGACGGCCAGCAGGGCACAGACGGTGTAAACAATATTGAGGCACTGTTATGAGAGTGAGTTTCTATTCTTGTCCAGTCTGGGAGATTAGTGTGTTGCCTACCACTGATACAACGGCCAGCCAATCTTCAATGTAGAATCGTTTGAGGAGAACACCCATGGAGTAGCATCGCAAGATGGTCGAGACAATGCTCAGCACGAGAAAGGCGATGAGAATGGCCGCGAGCTGCGGCCCACGATCGTCCGCCATGGTGATTATTGTTGGCAGAAAGGCATGTGTTGAAAGGAAGTCAATGCGTGAATGTTGAAAGCGTCAGGCGAAGTACGGCCATGGACAACAAAGACCCAGCACGCAAAAGATGCCAAGTCTGGGGAAGAAAAGATTCTCTTCTATATAAAAAATCAAATCATCACAGCCGGGGTGCAGTTGACAAAAGATATGCCTGGGGCGTGCATATGCCGTTCCACATCCCCCCGTCTCCAGTGCCGACTACGCGGATTTCTTCAGTGATACAGATCCAAAACGGACACAGACCAAACCAGATTCAGTCATGTTCACAAGATGGGCAATATGATAAATTCAATATCCCCTCAACCATCCTTTATCGAGACTCGCGTCGACAAAACACTGTAAAAATCGGCTTCAAAAACATAAAAATGCATGGCTCAGGGGAGAGAGGAGGCGATACTGTCACATATTGTCACATATTCAAGTGTCAAGTCTGCAGTAGTCTGCTCCGTGGCGTTTTTGCCAGCCTTCTATTCGCATTCTAGCGTTTTGTTGTCATCCACAGCAAAGTGTTCTTATTATTATGTACCACGAATATTGAGGCCCGTGATTGTCACATGCTTGATCCGCACCTGGCCGCTGGGCCGTTGCAGGCCGTTGAAGTTTTTGTGTCCACACGCTGGCTTTGGCCGAGAAACGTGCACTTGTCTCGAAAAAGAAACAAAACGTGTACTTGCGCCTGGTTGTACCTCGCACTGCGCCCTATCTTGCTGGGGGGCCCCGTTTTGATCTTTTGGCTCTGCCTTTCTGCCTCCCGTTTAAGATCACCGAAGCGGGCCAGCCTTGGCCAGGCCCAGACATGAGCGTTTCGACATCTGCTTTTTGTGGCTTTTTATTTTATGATTTGAAGAGTTTGGGGGCGTTAAAGACTTTTGATACTTGTGCTTGTCAGAGTTTTGGTACTTTCTACTGTGTAAACTCTTGCGAGCTGCTTGCGAGCTTCCTGTTTGGGACCAAACTAACACCGCACGAACCATCTCCAACGGCGAAACTCGACAGCAGAATTATCAGCACCCAAACCCCCCAAAAACGCAGCTTCGCCTACCGACACAGCGCTAACTCCAGGAATAGCAACGGCCGGTCCCACTAACAGCCGAGCAGCTGAAGAATTAACGAAAAAGAGGAAATGCGGAATTGTAGGAGACAATAAAAGAGAGGAAAGAGGAGGAACGGAAAGAAGAGCCGAGATAAGTTTCGATTGTGTTCTTACTCTGATCGAAAACGTAAACGTGCCGGCATACTCTCGATGTGGTGGTGTGTCCGTCCCCTTTTTTTTCTATGACAAATAAATGTCGCCCTTTCTTCTTTCTGGAAGGAAAGACAGAAACTTATGAATTTGAAAGTGTGAAGTTTTCAGGCACACTGGGAGCTCAGCTGAAGGAAGCAAAGAGGCGCTCGACCAATGTGGAAGGTCAGCACGTGGAAACACCACACGAAAACTATGCAAAACACGCAAAACACACCCAATGACCGAATAGATGCCCGATAAAAAGACGACAGGTCCCTCTCGCGTCTCGAGTTGGGTGGCGTTCTGCTGTGCATGCCGCCGAGAAGTGCCAACGGGCCTGTTATGTCAGGGGCGATGTGACTGAAGATGCAGTGAAAATGGAAGCTCTTCTCTCTGTTGGTTTCCTGTTTAAGTCAATACGCGCATTAGCTGACAGGGGGCATGAAAAGAAACGTAATCGGTTGTCTCGGTGGCCGACATCTGGTTTTCTAAACAAAGTCATCATAAATTCATCATCGGGACCTTTTGTCAAAAAAGGAAACCCGCCTTGTGAAGTATTGGAGGCCGAGTGCAACTCATGATTTCCTGTGCACCAACAAAAGAAAAGGCCATGGAACATGCGTTATGCGAATTATGCTTCCCGTTTACTACAAGCTAAGACCAGCGTTATTTTGACTTCGAGTAGTTTGTCGAAGAATGGAGTAATTTGGTAATTTGATTTATTATCTGGTCTCTTCATATGTGTCAATCTAAATATGCTTTTAACTCGACATATTCAAAATTCAAATTCAAAATTTCCATTGTGTTTTTTTTTTTTTAAAAAAAACAAGTGTGACATCACGTTTTATTGAAGATATAATAATATATTTATGATAACATACTCATCTTCATTGAAACCGAATTTTCGCAAGTTATGTATTTATTGATCGTATTATCGACCAAGCAACACAATGCCAAGTTGCCATGCGTTAACCAGTTGAAACAAAACATCACCCGTTCTAAGTCACAGACCGTGAGGTTATCACTTCTACCATAGAGATATCTAACATTCACCGTAATAAACTGTCTACATATTCAGTAACACTAATCCCCAGAGTGCATACCGGATTACGAGTCTGCGAAAACTGTAATATTTGACTTTAGATCTGCTCAATATATTTAGAATTATCAATTCAAGACCTCACCATGGGCACCGTGAAAATGATACGGAAAACTCCGTCAGTCAACCGCCATCTCCTTCATCCAAAGTCAGCCCACGTGATACAACCCACGCCGACCCACTTTTATTTTTATCTGCCTGCCTTCGACGACTGACGTATGGCCGGCGCTACGCCCGGCGAGAAACAGCAGAAAAGTAGGCCATCGTTTTCTGTCGCAGTTTCGTCGCATTGCGCCGCATGTTCTTTGTTCGGCCTCTCAGCTTCTCAGTTTCCCAGCCTTTGTTGGGTCCGAGTTTCACAAGCCCTCAACGGCAGAAAATTTACAACTCAATTAGACCTGGATGACGACGAATTGAAACTCTGAGCAATCACAACCTTGTACGACAATCCAGCCGGAGCTCTCGGCGCAAATCTCCGACGACCGGCGACTGACGACTGACGGCCCGATCGAACTGCGCTTACGCGCAACACCCCGAACGGCTGGGAAAATCCCTACGACGACAACTCCCACCCATGGACGGGACGACAGCACGGCGGGCGGCCAAGGTTGGCCACCGCAAGTCGCGCAATGGGTGCACGAAGTGCAAGACACGGCGGGTCAAGTGCGACGAGGTGCGGCCGGTCTGTAGTAACTGCTCACGGCTCGGGCTCGACTGTGCCTGGCCGACGGCAGAACCACCGGGCGGGCACCACCCTGCGACAGCACATTTACCATCACCGTCCGCGACAAGTCATCCGTCATCACAACCGACTGCTGGTTCACAAATATCTCCCGCCCAAACACCAACTTCGACAATACCGCATCCTCACCCACATTCTTCGCACTCGCACTCACACCCACACCACTCACATACCTTCCATTCTCCGGCGTCCGGCCACGTCTCGTTAAGCGACTTGTCCGCCGCTAGTACCGATTTCGGCGAGTCGAGCTCGGGGAGCCCCCAAGACCACGACGCACAAAGGTTCTCGGCGATGCTGCAGGCATGGTCCAACAATGTTGAACAAGAGGCAGCGGCGGCGGCGTCAAGTTCAGGTTCGGCTACGACATTTTCGGTTGCGACCGAGGCAGAAGACGACTGTTTATTACCAGAATCACGAGCGCGGCGACTCCTCGAGCACCGCCTCATGCAAAATTATCTCTACAACCTGGGCGTGCCCTTCCCCGTTTCGCCCTCCCAGGACTGGAACGACCTGTGGACCAAGACGGTGCCGCCCATGGCCCTGCGCTACGACAACATTCTTTATGCCATCATGTCGCACTCGGCAACGCACTTGCTGCGGCAAGAGCCCAACAACCACAGTCTGTTCCGGGCCCGCCAGGCGTACCTCGTGGCCGCTATGCGTGTCCAGCGCCGCATGGTCGACACGCTGACGCTCGACAGCGCCGACGCCGTGTGCCTGGCGTCCCTAATTATGCTGGTCCAGAGCTTTGCCATGCTCGACGAGCGTGTCATTGACACGTACACTCCGCCGATGGACTGGCTGCGGCTGGGCAAGGGCGCGGGCGCCGTCATCTGGACCAGTATCGAGGCCATCATGAAGACGGGCGAAGAGTCCAAGTCGGTCATGCTTACGATTGCCAACTCGCAGCCGCGCATGGGCTTTGACGAGTCCTACTTTGACGCCAGTAACCGCGAGTCCTTGTCGGCAATTCTGGCCCAAGACCTGGAATCTGGCGACGACTGGGACGACCCGGAAACGCGCGATGCCTACGAAAAGACGCTGAGCTATGTCGGCTCCCTCCAGCTATCGATGCGCCGCGGCGAGCCCATCTATGTCCTTTGCAGGCGCGTCCAGGGCTTTACCATGGTCATGCCGCCACGCTTTGTCGATTTTGTCGACGAGCGCCGCCCGCGCGCCCTGGTCGTTCTGGCCCACTTCTTCGCCGCCGTCAGCAAGATCTCCAAGATCTCTGGCGGCGTGTGGTGGCTGGGCGGCGAGGACGGCAAAGAGTCCATTGCGACGCGCGAGGTGCGCGGCATCCGCACCATTGTGCCACAAGAGTGGATGGCCCACATGATCTGGCCCATGGAGGCCGCGGGCTTGTCCTAGTGACACTGTCTGAAGAAGGGCAGAAATTGGGGTTTGCACACCGAGAATCGACAGTTCTTGGAAAATATCATGTAACTCGTATAATATTACTTTAATGAGACGAGAAATGACAACAAACAACGCTACTTGTATATAAATCAATATCCATCTGAAAATCAATGAAAGCCCTTCCAAGGGTTGTAATCCATCCCCTCGCGCTCAAAAACACTCCAGTCCAGGTACGACATCAACTCTTTGATCGACGCAGTCACCGTCTCCACGGTCGTCTCTGCATCTACAGTGCTGTCTGTCACTGTGCTCAGTGCGTCCAAGAGCGTACTACAGATCTTGCTGTTGACCGCCTCAAAGCCGGCGTACAGCAGCTCATCCGCAGCGGTCGTCAATGGCAGCTGTGTCTGCAGGTAGAACTTGACACACCGCGAATGCGCCTCGGTCTCACGCTGCTGCTTGTCCTCGACGGAAAAGTCGAGGAACACGTTGAGTGCCGAAAGCAGGCCGTCCTTGATGTCGTCTTCCTTGGTGGCATTGGCGAGCGTCACGAGCTTCGGTGAGTACCGTCTAACAACAAGGTCGGCCACGTCGCGCCAGCTGTAGTGCGCCAAAGGAGCATCACGACGGGCAGCAACAACGTCTGCTAGATAGTCCTTGATGGCCACAAGTTCAGAGGGAGAGGCGTTCACAAGGCGCGGGAAGGCGGCGTGCTTTGCGTCGGGGTTGCTCAGGTTGATGGGGAAGAAATACGCCGAGACCATGGACTGGTAGTCGAGGACGGTGCGGTGTGCGCCGACATCACGAAAGCCGTTCTCAGGGTTGAAGGGACCTTCAAAGCCACGGGGTGGGCCACCGGGACCACCAGGCCGGCGACCACCTGGACCACCATGACCGGGACCGCCACGACCAGGAGGACCGTGGCCAGGACCTCCGGGTCTCTTCGAGGCACTATCCGACCGCTGCAGCGACTGCACCTCCTCGAGACCGTCAAAGAAATCGCACTTGATAATCTCGGTACCCGCACCCTCGGTACGGATCACACCTTGCAGCCCCCATTTGGCACACAGCTCGCACATTTCTTCTGCACGAGCGAATTCGCCGGGTGGGCCTGGCGGCTTGCCGGTAGGCTTGGGAGAGCCCGAAGTTCCCGACGCAGTAGGCAGCGATCCGGCGCGCAGCAGATAATCCTGCGTGTCAATCACGCCGTCGCTGCCCTTGTCGCCGCTCATGCCGTCGATGTACAAAAACTGGAGAGGTCGTGTTGTGCGATAGATGTGCAGCCAGCCGTGGACTTCTTCACCGTCGTCGTTGTTGTTATCGCCGTCACCAATAATGGCTTCTTGGCCTGCGTGGTCGACACCCAGAATCGGAGGAGGCCCGTCTTTGCCAGGCTGGCCAGGCGGCCCGCCAGATCTAGCGCGAGCAAACATCTCGGCATGTTCAATCTCGTAGGCTAGCCAGTCGAGGGCCGTCGGTGTCGAGTTGTGGCCGTTTCCGTGGTGGAACAAAACACCCCGGGGCACGGTGGCCAGGTACAGAGACATGCCGTTGGGGTGGACCGTGGTGCCATATTTGCGCAGAGAGTCGAAGACGGCATTGAAAATGTAGGGGCCGCGCTGGGCAGCGGCTTCTTTGCTTGGCTGGACAGCTTGAACGAGCGAGATGGCGGACAACGCCGTGGCGAGAGCGACGAGAGTCTGGGAAGACATTGTGTTGACGAAAGTGAGGTTTCTTTCCTCAAGAAAAGAGGAGAAAACGAGAGGCAGAAATAGAAAGGAAACGAGAATGAAAATCAGGGAATGGAATCAGATAAAAAGGACGAGGTCCACCGGCGTTAAAATCAAAAGGTCCACACACCCTCGGCGTAAACCTCTCGCTCAAGCGACGAAAATCGACAAGCAAAGAGAGTTAATACCGAGACAAAATGCACTGAAATCATGCACATCAGAAGCAAATCAGAGGATACCCAATGGCGCAACAATAACAGAACCAGAAAAGATCTTGGGCCGCGTCATTGTCCTAGCCGATAGCGGCCTGGATCCGCGCAAATCCGCCCAGAGCTACGCGGAACCACTGTCAAAGGCCGCGTGGGCTGTCAGGGCACGATCAGTTCCGAGAATTAGCGTCTGTAGCGCGCCAAGTGATTAGATCGATAAGATCAGTTAGCAGCAAAAGCAAGAAAACAAGCATTTTAACAGATGCTTGACAAGAAAAGACGGTATGATTTGAAACATGGAAGGAAAGAACAAGGATTGTGTTTAAAAGCGATATCCAAGAAATAAACTGCGTGCAGAATCATCAAACAAAATCGATACTAAAATCGACCGGAATGGAGACCAAAAACGAAGCAGAGATCCCACCACCCGTACATGACCCACGGCCCCTCAAGCAAGCCACTCACTTCCTGTGATTTTCTTCGACTCGGCCATGATAATGTCCCATAGTTTGTTGGCCGTCCCGTCACCATGATGCCCGGCCAGAACCTCGTTGACACTCGGCGGCGACGGCTCGCCCTTGTTGTCAATCGTGTAAACGCCACTGCCAACCTTTCCGATGCTACCCCGTGCCACCTCCAGACCGTTTTGGAGAGGCACGCCATTAGTGGATCCTCCACCATTGCCAGACGCAAAACGGGCACTCGTGGCGTAAAACAGATGCATCTCGGAACACTCATCAATGGGCGTCCGGATCCAGGGACCCAACAAGTTTGTTACACCGATCAGGATCTTCATGCCGAGTCCCTCCGCGTCGCGCGTGATGCCGCTCTGGACAACACCTGGGCCATCGTGAACGAAACCAATATCGGCCGCCTCTGGGAATTTCTCTTGTATCTTCTCCAATAAGAGTGTCTGTGCTGAGGCAAGCTGCTCGCAGCGTTTGCGATTCGGGAAGCTGATGCCACCCAGGTTGTCAAGATCAATGGGGCCCTCGGTAGTGGCAGCCATGACACACACGACGCGCTTCAAAGTAGTGGCGTTCTGAAGAAGAGGCAGTAGGTTGAGAATAAATCGAGTGCGTGAGTACATGCCAAGTGCAGCAATGAATGAAAGACCCTCCGAGGTGACTTAAAATGGTCAGCATAGATAAAGAACCAAAAAGGCTGTGTGGGATCAGTGGGGACGTACCTTTACTAAATGCTATGGAGTACTGGGTCTGGAAGAGGATGTTGATGGCGGTCTCTTTGGCCCGGATCTTCTTGCAGATCTCGTCAATTGTCTTGAGTAGACTGATGTCGCCTTGGATAAACTCGAACGTGCTGCTGGGCCCCAGAGTACGGCATTCGGCCATGATTCTCTTGGCATTGGGCTCAGAGCGGCCGATGATGTAGGCTCGCGAGTTGTGGGTGTACTTGGCAAATGCCTTGATCGTGTACTCTCCAATACCGCTGGTGCCACCAACAAAAACGGCAACTAGCCCTTTGGGAAATGTTGACGAAATTCGCTGATTTGAGGCAATAGCCTCTGTGAGAGCAACCATCTTGGCAGGGTCGTGATATCCAGACTTCAAGTAATGTTGCGCTTAGTCTGAAGGCGTCTTTCGGTTGTTCTTTTATCGTTTTTTCTTCTTGGAAGTTCGAGACTTGCATGTCTTCTTCTTCCATTGAAGTCGGTAGATTCGTCAACTTTTATATCCAAGGAATAAGGCAGCTCTTCCGGACTTGTCATATCTTCTGCTCATCCATTGAGTTAATGATGCCAGTGTAAGGAAACTCGCGCTAGTCCTAAAAGAGCGATACGAACCCCATTGAGCGATACGACAGCGCGAGAATGTCTGCTGGCCGCCGCTAAACTCTAGGGGCCGTTAGCAGTCCCGGAGATAGGGATAAACTCCTCGACGGGATGCAATATTTTTGTGGCCGAATTATCGAAAAAAGCAGGAACAAAAAAGCAGATACAAAAGGTGGTTGATCAATACGGTATCACCGACTAAGGAGTAGTGAAAATGTAATGTATATTGATGATTCCAAAAGAAGAAAAAGAGCTATACGATGCGATACTATGTTAAAGAGAAAACCGTACTAGCGGGCCAACGCACCGCCTCACGAAGCGGTGCCCTGTGAGGGCACTACCCCTGCAGCCCTGCAAACGGGGTAGTTGCTCGTGACATGTGGCCTGGTATAGTGTAAGCCTTGTGGCCTTAAGCCTTGGGGCTTTGTGGCCTGAATCGGGGGGCCATCGTAGGTGAGTCGGGTGTTGTTCGTAATAATTATAACACTTACAGCACTTATAACACTTACAGCACTTGTAACACTTACAGCACTTACAGCACTTACAACACTTACAACACTTACAACACTTACAACACTTACAACACTTACAACACTTACAACACTTACAACACTTACAACACTTAC
>WNYE01000126.1:15204-83102 GCA_021396245.1 Sporothrix humicola
TACAGCTAATAAATACAGAGAGTTTAATACGCAGCCTCTAATCAAACAGCTGCTTGCAAGCCCCCTGTAAGTTTTGGCTTTTGACGTTGCCTGAATTAAACTAGTAGGCTTATTTGCCTCTGAGAATTGGCTTGCGTCGGTGGCTCGATGTTTGAATCGTTGGTGGATGTACTGGGAGCCCCGGTGCATTTATCCGTACACCGGTGCTCTTTCCAAAAGGCCAACAAAATTCACAGCCAAATTCTCATCGTTGTGTGGGTGGATATGAGAATTTGCCTTATTTTAAGAGCGCAAGCTCGAGACAGACAAACTGCTACATTAAAAACGAGGGTGTGGCTCGTCATTACTAGAGATAGACTGTCACAATTTGGATATGGGATAGGCTGTGCAATTGGAAGCGCAATGTGAGCATCTCATGCCCGCCCCATTTTTCAGAAAAGTGGGGCTTCACAAAAGAATCATCACGACATTCTGATATTTTTGATTCAAATTATTGATTTCTACCGTACAAAATGTTGAGACACATTTCCACAGCGACAGTTTAACGAGTGGTGTATCCGCCGTTAGGGAAGATGGTCTGGCCCGTGATCCAGCCGCCCTCGGTGACGAGGAAGCGGATAATCGGCGAAATATCCTTTGTATCGGTCAGACGACCGCCCAATGCCTGGCTCTTATGGAATTTCACGGCTTCATCGGTTTCCTGGCCGTAGAAAAACGATGTGTCCATTGGCCCGGGGCCAACTGCAACGACGCTGATGCCACGAGGTTGGAGCTCCTTGGCGACGCCGCGAGTGAAATGCTCGACCGGGGCCTTGGAGCCGGCGTACGAAGTGTAGAGGCCGGTGAAGGCGGCCAGCAGCGACGTCACAATGGTGACAATCTTGCCGCCGTCCTGGACGTGCTTGGCGGCTTCCTTGATAATGAAGAAGGCGGCCTTGCTGTTGACGGCGAACATTTCGTCGTACTCCTTCTCGGTGATCTCGACAATGGGCTTCTTCAGAACCTTGCCAATGGTGTTGACGACAATGTCGATGCGGCCAAAGTCCTTTTGGACGGTGGCAAAGATGTTCTCGACGGCCGTGGCCGTGGTCAGGTCGCCCTGGTAGAGCTTGACCTTGATCTTGGGGTTGTTCTTGACGAGCTCCTGCTCCGTCTTCTTGGACTCGGCCTCGGAGCTGGGCGAGTTGTAGTGGAGGGCCAGGTTGGCACCAAGGGCACCGAGCTCGCGGGCAATGTCGGCGCCGAGGTTCTTGCCGCCGCCGGTAATGAAGGCAACCTTTCCAGTGAGAGACATGATGGGTGGGCTGTTGGTGTGGTTTTAAGGCTGATATGAGTAGGATTGTTGGTGGGGTGCAATGGCGCGAAGGATGGTCAGCAGAAGCTTAATTGGACTCTATTTGACAGTATTGGATGTTGAAAGGTGGGATGATAATGTAGAATGAAAGATCCAGGATGTCTGAAAAAGAGAACATCGACGATTCTTCCGAGACAAAGACGACTTTTATATCTCTCATCCACCCCTCTTTGAGCGCGACAGCTACAGAAATTGCGTAATAAACCTCATTCTTTTTCTGCAGTACTTTTTCGACCAAACGAGTTGCCAGTCTAAACTCCAGCGCGAGCTCTTTGGCGACTCTCAATGGCGACTTGGTAAGCTCTTCAACTCGGATATCCAATAGCTGGCAGCTGCCCGCATTGGACTTTGCCAATCCTGTAGATCAGCTCAAAGAACAGCGCACGGCAATACGCACGCCGAGATTTAGTGCACCAGCCGAGACACACATTGGCAGACACGTCCCCGCAGACACATAGACATTAAAGAGAAGGGCTGTCGGAGCTGGAATTTCTGGTAGAGTGTTGGTCGGGATTACAGCAACCAAGGTTGGACCTAAACCCGACTGAGTGCAGCCCAAGACATGCACCGACGCCGACAGATTTGCCACTAAATTAAATACGCTCTAACATGATGTCCCAGCACTGCGACTGGTGATGAATAAGGCAATTCTAGACGTTTGAACATGGCTTTTTGTTTTAACGAGCTGCAAAAGTTCAATAGTTTTGTGTGGCTTTCAAGTGCATGAGCTGAATGACTGTCTAAGTCGGAAGAGGGGAAAAAAAAATGCAATGTGCAAGCCCCGAAGATTGTACTACTATCGAATCAACGGGACTGGGTCCATTCACTGGCGGCCTTGGCTTTCGGTGAAGCGACATGAAAGAACGAGCGTTCATAAGTATTTCCGCACGCAAGGGCTTCTCACGGAATCACAGAAACTCTACTGATGGAGTTAGAGCCGATGCTCAAACCACGATAGTCCCACGATCTAGACAGCTCAGGTTTCCAGACCGTACAAGCTTATTCCGACATTGACATGACGGGATTAGACTGCTTAGTATCTTGTCCCGAGTTGGTGGTAGCGGTTCCTGGCCTCGATCTCCGTTTTGATCTCCGACTGCAACATCAGTTCGATCGCGCGAAATTAATCTCCGGCAGCCTTCACGTCATGGAAGTAGTAAACTCCTTCACTTTGTATTCTGCAGTACGCTTTAAAGGTGTATCATTGTTGTGGCTATTTCCAAAATGTATCGCTTTTTAGATAATCACTTTTTAACTTCCACGCCTCAAAATTTGTCATTTGTCATCCTCCTACAACTTGGAAAAGACGGTCGCCACGCTGCCGCTCATCTCGATCAGCGTGCTCTTGTTCCGCAGCCACGCTTCCAGACCGCGGCGGCCGTTCTCGACGCCCAGGCCGCTCTGCTTCCAGCCACCAACCGCCATCTCGGCCGGCGACTCGCCCCAGGTGTTGATCCAGGTGATGCCAGCCTGCAGTGCAGCAATGACCTGCTGGCACTGGTTGAGGTCACGGCCAAAGACGCCGGCAGCCAGACCCAGGTCAGTCGTGTTGGCGCGCTGCACGGCCTCGTCGACGGTGTCATAGGGCAAAATGCACAGCACTGGACCAAAGATCTCCTCGCGCACAATCTTCATATCGTCGGTACAGTCGGTAAAGACGGTCGGCTTAACCCAGAATCCATCCTTGAGGTCGCTCGGCACATTGTCGGGCAGGCCCAGGCCGCCGTGCAGCAGCTTGGCCTTGTCCTTCTCGATGCCGTGACGAATGTACCCCAGGACCTTGTCGCGGTGCGTTTGGCTGCTCAGCGGGCCAAAGTTGGTGGCCATGTCAAACAAGTCGCCCGCACGAATGTGCTGCATGCGTTGGAGGAGGGTCGTCTCAAACTCAGCCTTGCGCGACGCCGGGACAAACACGCGCGTGCCGTTGGTGCACACCTGGCCCGAGCTGTAAAAGTTGGCCATCATGGCGCCGTCGACGGCCTGGCTCATGTCGGCATCGGGCAGGACAATCAGCGGGCTCTTGCCGCCGAGCTCCATCGTGACGTACTTCATGTTGCCCGCGGCTGCGCCGGCAACGCGCCGACCCGTGCTGACCTGCCCTGTGAAGCTGACCTTGGCAATGGTCGGGTGTGCTGTCAGAGCAGCACCGACCTCGCCCGCGCCGTACACAACATTGAACACGCCGTCCGGCACGCCCGCCTCCTTGTAAATCTCGGCCAACGTCTGCGCATGCAGGGGCGTAAACTCGCTCGGCTTATAGACGAGCGTGTTGCCGGCCGCCAGGCACGGTGCCGACTTCCACAGCGCAATCTGGATCGGATAGTTCCATGCACCAATGGCGGCGCACACGCCCAGCGGCTCCTTGGTGGTCTGGACGATGGCGCCGCCGGCTCCGGGCCGCAGCGCAAAATGTTCGCCGTTCAGCCCGCCCGACGCGATCAGGCCGGCATAGTACTCGAGCACGTCGGCACCCGTCACCACGTCGACGGTGGACGTCTCGCTATACGGCTTCCCCGAGTCGAGCGTCTCGACGCGGGCAATGGCATCATTGCGGCTGCGAAGTAGGGCGACGGCGCGCAGGAGGATGCGGGAGCGCTCGATTGGTGGTGTTGTGGACCAGCTGGGGAAAGCGGCCTTTGCACTGGCGACGGCGGCGTCGATGGCGGCAGGAGAAGAAGTGTGGATGCGGGCGACGGGCTTGTTTGTGCCGGGGTAGATGGATGTGAAGGAGGATGAAGAAGACGACGACGAAGAAGATGACGACGGCTGTGGCTTGCCGCCGTAAAAGGTGTACCGGTCTGGCTCTTGTGGTTGAGACATTGCGAGGTCCTTGGGCGGAGGTGTGTATGCCCTTTGTGGTTTCTGTAGTGTTGGACGAAATCGAAGATGGGTTGTCGTAGAAAATCTCCTGAAACAAGAACGCGTGGTCGATGCAGTATCACGAGCGTCGGAATAGAGAGCTGCTAAAGGAAAAGAGCGTGAAGGGTGAAAGACGGCGTTCAGCCTGTGGAGTTTGCCGAAAGCAAGATGCCAAGTGCTGCAGGACGAAAGCTTGCAGAAAGGGGACCAAACTGTCATTCTTCAGATTACGCAGCGTGAGTAAAAATGTTTTAGAGACAGACTACTGGAAAGGATAAAAAGATCAAGGGTCCTTTCTCGGAGGTCGCAGAAATTGCCCTCGATGGGAAGAAAGTTGTTAAGCAACAGCGAACAGGGCAAACACTGTGTGAATGTACATCCCAATACGAGACCTGGAGACGTGGTGCATAACGCCGTCATGGGCGCTCGAGTACTGTGTAATACAGCGGTACAGGCGTTACGTAAGGCCCGTTGGAGAGCGGAGGAGAACAAAAAAAGTAAAAAATACAGTGAGGGGCAATACCGAATGGCGCAAGCGCACAGTGACGTCACAAGGCGCTAGCGGGCAAAAAAGTCTGAAGATTTTGTGTGGGTTTCGAAGGTTTTCAGAAGGCTTGAGTGTCGACTTGCACTGGAAAAGGCTAAAAAAAACGACGCTGGGCGTGGCCCGGCGGGGCAGTATGCACTCCACTTACAGAAGGATTCCCTCGGTGCTCCACAACTGGAGTGTAACGAGACAATCGGCCGCAAAACTGCCTGCCAAAAACCGCCAAATGCATGCTGACCTCGAGACGACGGCGTTTCGACTTTTTGCTGAAAGCCAAGCGAACGGCAAATGGACAAGGAGTAAAAGAGCAGGGGTTGTCAAGGAACGGAGATTTCCAGAATGGTAGGCAGATTCAAGATTTCTTTTCTTTTCCTTTTCTCCTCTGCCCCTTGATCGTGTCCACACGGTTGGAGATACTGTCTTTGGACAAGCTCAAGTCTGGTCTGCATCCTTCATGTTTAGTTCAAAGTCAAGTGCGAGTCAAGTGGTGCCATGAAAAGCTTGAACGAGACGAGCCAAGACCACGAACCAGGGAAAATGATAATTGTAAACACTACTACTGGGCGTTGCTCCTGGGCGGGGATGTCTTTGCCGATACGAAGCGGTCGAAGCGGTGGAGAGAAAAGGGGAGACGAGAGGAGACGATGCAAGCGGGGGTGGGTTCGGTGTAATAGCGGCGAGCAGTACGTCGTAGGATGTTTGTTTCTTTTTGTGTGTGT
Organism: Sporothrix humicola; assembly: GCA_021396245.1. Taxonomy (NCBI): domain Eukaryota; kingdom Fungi; phylum Ascomycota; class Sordariomycetes; order Ophiostomatales; family Ophiostomataceae; genus Sporothrix; species Sporothrix humicola. The sequence continues at coordinate 20,684 of WNYE01000126.1, forward strand.
GTGTCGCGTGTTGGCGGCCGAGTTTTTGATTTTCTCCATAGGTGTGTGATTGGCACTGTGTAGCTTTTGTAAATGTGCACTCGTGGTGCGGAAATGTGTAAGTGCATTTGCGTGTCTTTGCGTGTACATCTGTTAGCTTGCCGGTGGAAGAATGTTTCTTTGTTAGTGGTGAGATCGGCGAACAAGGGTCTTTTCCCGTCTTTTTGGTTCTTCTTGGTGTCTTTCTTTTTTTCCTTCTGATTTTTGTTCTTCCATCTAACTTTTGATTTTGTGTCTTTTGGTTTTGGCGCTTTTGCTTCCGTTTTCCCCATTTCCCCCTTCATTTTGTTGTTTTCCTTTATCTCATCACCACTCTTTCTCTTGTCTTTCGCTTCGTCTTTCCTTCAGCAGGACTGCGTCTGTCGTTCCTACAAGCTTCCATCTGATATTATTGGCCTGCCAACCCCCACGCCCGTTTCCCGTGCCGCTTCCCGTTCCGTCCGGACCCTGAACTGACGTGATCCGAACCCCTCCTCGGCCGTCTTTTATTATCACGATATAATACGGCGATTCACCAACATTAATTATTGGTCTTTCCTCATCACCAGCGACCACCATGACGACCACTTACCTTCCTCCGTCGCAGGTTGACGCCTTCGACTATGTCCTCGTCGGCGGTGGCACAGCTGGTTGCGTTATCGCGTCGCGCCTCGCTGCCGCTCTGCCCCAAAAGAAGATTCTGCTGATCGAGGCCGGCCCCAGCGACTTTATGGACAACCGGGTGCTCGATCTGCGCCAGTGGCTCTCTTTGCTCGGCGGCGAGCTCGACTATGATTACGGCACCACAGAGCAGCCCATGGGCAACTCGCACATCCGCCACTCGCGCGCCAAAGTGCTTGGTGGCTGCTCATCCCACAACACCCTGATTTCGTTCCGTCCGTTTGAGTTTGACCTGAAGGTCTGGCAGTCCATGGGCGCCAAGGGCTGGACATTCCCCGTCTTTATGCGTGCCCTTGACAAGCTGCGCAACACCGTGCAGGTCGTCCACGCCAACCACCAGAACCAGCTGTGCAAAGACTGGGTCGAGTCGTGCAGCACGGCCCTCGACATCCCCATCATCAACGATTTCAACCGCGAGATTAAGGGCACCGGTGCCCTGCGCCAAGGTGTCGGCTTTTTCTCGGTCAGCTACAACCCCGACAACGGCTTCCGCTCGAGCGCATCGGTTGCCTACATCCACCCGATCCTGCGTGGCGAGGAGTCGCGGCCAAACCTGACCATCCTCACTGAGGCCTGGGTCTCCAAGATCAACGTTTCGGGCGACGAGGTTCTGGGTGTGGACGTCAAGCTCAAGGACGGCTCTCTGCGGACTTTGCGCTCGCGTGTTGAGACCATTCTGTGCGCTGGCGCCGTCGACACTCCTCGTCTGATGCTGCTGTCTGGTCTGGGTCCCCGCGAACAGCTCGCCCCTTTGGGTATCCCTGTTGTTAAGGATATCCAGGGTGTCGGCAAGAACCTTGGCGACCACCCCGAGACCATTATCATTTTCGAGCTCAACAGACCCGTTCCGCCAAATCAGACCACCATGGACTCGGACGCCGGCATTTTCCTGCGCCGTGAGCCGCCCAACGCCGACAAGGGCCGCAAGAGTGCCGCCAACCCGGCTGGTATTCCGGATGGCGACATCGCCGACGTCATGATGCACTGCTACCAGATCCCCTTCACGCTCAACACCGAGCGCTTGGGTTACGAAGTGCCCAAGTCGGGTTATGCTTTCTGCATGACGCCCAATATTCCCCGTCCCCGTTCTCGCGGTACTCTGTATCTAACCAGCGCCGACCCCAACGTCAAGCCTGCCCTTGATTTCGGCTACTTCACCGACAAGGACGGCTACGATGCCGCCACCTTTGTCCACGGCATCCGCGCCGCCCGTAAGATCGCCGAGCAGGCACCCTTCAAGGACTGGATCGTGCGCGAGATCGCCCCGGGCCCCCAGGTCCAGACCGACGAGGCCATTAGCGAGTACGCCCGCCGCGCCGCCCACACTGTGTATCACCCAGTAGGCACCACGCGCATGGGCGACGATGCTCTGGCTGTCGTTGACGAGCGCCTGCGTGTGCGCGGGCTGCGGCGCCTGCGTATTGCCGATGCGGGCATCTTCCCGACTATCCCCACCATCAACCCGATGCTGACGGTGCTGGGTGTCGGCGAACTGTGCGCCGAGATGATTATCGACGAGGCCAACGGCCGGACTGAGGCGAGATTGTAAGGAGGGCTTTAGATTGGATAAAAGTGATTTTTGGATCCGATGACAGTGGACGAACATACCAAAAAAATGCGTGCAACCTCACTTGTTTTTGATTGCTAGCAATTGAGCGAATGACAGCCACAAAGGCAATTTTGTCGTAAAAATGTATTTAATAAATAATAAAAGTTACCGAGCAATTATTTCAAGCCTCCTTTTCTCAAATTGTCTTGTGGTCGCACGTGATGTCCTTGATCGCGACTTCCGTTTCGGTGATTTCGATGTCGGCGCGTTATTACCCTTTAAGTCCGGCTCACCGTTGACAACACTAAAACGCGTTTACACCGCGGCACGTTACAGTCGCACCTCGAACAAGACACATAAATGGCACCCGATTTCAATGATCTGACGAGTACATTCGTCTTCGCGGCCGGCCCGCGCACCGATAAGGCCGTCCTGGCCGAGCTGCCCAAGGGTCTGCCGATGGACCCTGCCCGACAGAGACAGAGCCACCAGAAATCGAAGTTGGGCTGTGATAACTGCAAACGTAGGAGAGTAAAGGTGAGTGTATCTAACCAGTCGACGAAGATATCATCTACTAACACGCCAGTGCAATGAGGAAATGCCATGTGCCGGCTGTCGGCGTCGAGGCGAATGGTGTGAGCGGCCGGGCCGGCCGAAGGCACATGAAAAGAGGCTACAACATGCAGTTACAAAGTCTATGCCATCCATGGCACCGACCGCTTCGTCAACACAAGCGCCAGACGCCGTCGTCAATCTACTGCACCTCAAGCTGTTGCACCACTTCCAATTACATACATCGTCGACACTCGTGTTTGATGCAGCGGCTTGGGAAACTGCTCTGCAGCTTAGCTTCCAGTTTGAGTTTCTCGCCAATGCAATACTTTGCGTGGCTGCTCGACACCTGGCCTCATTGTCTGTGCCAAACGATCCAGACGCGGCGTCCTACACCGCCGCCGCCTCTAGTCATCTGTGCCGCGCACTTGCGGGGTTTCGACAAGAACTGCAGACCAAGGACTTTCACACGGCAACACACCTAGACGCATTTATTGCAACATCCACTCTCTTGCAATTTGAGCTTTGGTCAAGCACCGAGTTTGTGCCATCGGCCGGCCACGCGCAAATCCGAAAACAGACACTAGACATGGATCGAGACCGTCTCTTTACCTTTAGCGCCAGCCTCAAACAGGTCTTTCTGAAAAGTGTACCGGAAGCTGTGCGGCAACAACCAGACTCGGTGTTTATGGCAAGCGTCCGGCATAACTCAATTGCTGCACTGAATGAGAACGCACATATTAGCAGCGAGACAGCAGAGGCATACCAAGCTTTCTTTGCTCGCCGATCGGGCAAAGGTGGTGTTGGTGAGATGAAGAAGCGTCTCGAAGAGACTTTGCCTCGGTTCATACGGCTGGATGGGTCTTCAAAGACCTCTTTATGGCAACCAAGGCCGGATCCGGTCACCGACAATACTTCACTTACAGTTGATGATGGTGGTTACGCAAATGTTGTTGATGGGCTTTGCTTTCTCCTGGCGTTTCTTCCTGAAAACCAGACTTACACGCCGGAAGCCACAGGGCCTATGCAACTCCCTCCCTCCCTGCTGGCTGACCTGGCACGATGTGTCTTCTCCTTTCCTATTCTGTGCCGCGGCACATTTGTTTCCCTGTTGCATGACAATGACCTGGACGCCTTCTTTGTCCTTTATCACTTCTATCGTGCAATTAGGAAAATCCTCCCCGAGAAATCCTGCTGGTGGGCCCATGGACGAGCTACAATTATGGAACAGGAGCTCTACGCCTGGTTAGAGGGTACTTGATTTGTGCCTTCACGCCTAGTATTACGAACTAGCAAACCAACAACCATTCATACCGAGCTGCGCCCCACAGGCTGTCGATTTATTCGACGTTACGAGCAAGGATCTACCCGAGAACCTTGTTGCATTTGAGTACGAGGGTCCTCCGGGTGGGGGTGAGGTTGGCAGTATCATCACCGGCCCCAATGGGGAGACCCCTTGGGACGCGGTGATGGGCGGCCATGGTGAGCTGATCTGGGTCAATCGCGGGTTGCTGAACCTCACCGACAACAGCCGCAAAAACTTGCAGGACGAAGTGATAACTTACTTGCTGGGCTTCGCGCTCCACCTGATCTGCCCGCATTGGCCGGTGTGGATGCAGCAGTTTGTCGAGGAAGCCATCCGGCACGTCAACTTCAGGCAGGGCGTTACGACTCAGAAGCTCTACCGTGTTTACATCGCTCCTTACGTTGGAGACAACCGAAAGATTGGCCTTCCCAGCTACATTGCAGTGCAAGCTCTCCGGTGTGCTTATTTTGGGCAGCTCGGCGCACACATGAAGACCAAGTTTGAGGCCCTTAGACTTTATTGGATGCTTGACGCGCACATCGTTATGGACCGCGACGTGCCGGCAGTCTACGACCTGGCAGGTACTCGGTACCAGGTGCAAATGTGGCGGCTCTCTTGCGCCACATTGACTACCCACGCACGATCCGGTCGAGACCAGCACCCCTCTACATCGAGCTGCCGGACGGGCGGATTCTCTTACGACAAGTGGAGACGAATGTTCATACATTCGTCTCTGACGCCTACCACATGGGTCGTAGTCCTGATATTTTCCGCACAGATCGTGACCGGGGCGTGCGCTTTCACCTCGAAAATAAGAACAGCTTCCCTGAGATCTTGGCTAAACAGCGTCTCACCGTCAAGGAAACAATCAATAGGGCGAATGCGGCTCGCCAGCAGAAGCTGCCCGTGGCTGGGCTCATAGAGCCACGCCCTCCTCACTCGGACTACAACGACTTCATCGGGGACATCGACGATGAAGAGGGTGTGGAAGAAGATTCCGAGGTTGAGGAAGCTGCTGGTCAAGCCCCTGCCGGTCAAGCCCCCGCTGGTCAAGCCGCTGCTGGTCAAGCCCCTGCCGGTCAAGCCCCCGCCGGTCAAGCCCCCGCCGGTCAAGCCCCTGCTGGCAATGCCGCTGCTGGCGAAGCCGCTGCCGCCGCTGGTGAGGCCGCTGCCGGCCCTGCACAGCCCCACCCACAGCCGGCCGAGCACCAGGTGCCTGCTGGCGTTGTCGAACTCGAAGAGGATGCCCAAATTTTTGAGCTTCCGGCATTTGTCCCCGATCGCCCCCCCGCCCCCGGGATGGAGGCTCGGCTTGGCGGGCCAATGCTCGACTACGGGCTCGGTGGAGCAGTTGATCCCGATTTGCCCGAGGGACACGGCGTCGATGCCGATACTGTCAATGACTTATTTGGGCATTGCGTTGTTCCTCGTTGTGGTGTTCAAGTGCGCACAGTATGTGATTAACAGTGCCCTGGAAGTGGAACATATGGATGAACAAGACATAGAAGTTGTTTTGGAGGAGTTAATGAACGACGATGCTTGGCTTGATGCTATGATCGAATGGTACCGTCATATTTTGAACTGATACCTTGACTCGACGTGACTTTTCTTTGCACTTTGTCTTTTGTGTGTGTTTTTTTCTTGTTTTGTTTTTCAAAATTTCCATCTAATTTCCCACGATGCACATTAGTGGAGGTTTTTTCTTCTTCTTCTTTTGTGCAAGGTGAGGTACACTGCCTGGAAGAACTAATAGAGGAGCGGACGCATCGTCTACAGGCTACTAGTCGCAACGGACAACGGAAACAAAAAAGACAATAAAAAGCGTCAGTGGGAGCAATGGGGCCGCTACAGTTGCGCTTTATTATCTTGAGATTGATTTAGTTTGCTGAGTTTGAATCATTTATTCTTTTTACGCGGTCTTTTGATCGCACCCTTCATGAAGTGGCCAAGGGACCATGACAGTTCGGCACGGCGATGTCAGGATAGTTTCTTTTTTCTTTTTTCTTTTTTCATCAAATCAAAGATTTCTATACAAAAGTATTTTTGACAACAAAACAGGGTTGTTCCCATTCTTACCTCGGCCTTAATAATAATAATATATAACCAGCCAGCTTCACCTGGCAAACATAGACAAAGACCGTCAAGTTTCAACTCGCAACCAACTGGGTCGAATATCATGAGATTGACTAACTTTGTAAAGGTTGAAAAATGTAGTGCTTTCTGGTAATATAAGAAATAAAGTAAAAGGGTTTCAAAGTATTTAACTGCTTTACCCAAACAACCAAATCCTCATCTTGAACTTCAAGTTGAATGCTACTATGCGATGTTCCGATTTGTAACACACTGGTTGTCGGTGTAGGTAGATTCACACACCAGAACCAGCAACTGTAAAGCATCACCAAAACCTTTTTACTTTTCTTATTTGAGAAATAGGCAGTTTTCAGCCACAACTTATTATCGTCGTCACAATGTGGTTGCCAATATTGCCATGTCGTCACACGTGACATAGCGGGGCGCCCATCTAGGATCCCTGTAGGCACCCGGCCCCAATGGAGGAGAAGCTGGAGCTGAGCTGGTTTGATCAAGTTCCATTCACGCACAAGGCACACTGCTGCCTTGGCGGCTGGTACATCCACTGCCCCTTCAGGCTTTCAAGCCACCACTCCCACCAAAAGTTAAATAAGTTAATATTAAATAACAAATAGCATAACACTTTGAGCCTACAAGGCCTCACAAGGGGCCTGGATTTTTGGTGTATTTAACACTTGTGGCGTTATGCGTTATGCGAGGTGCTGTAAAGGTTGAAGGGATGACGGTTTATCGTTAATTTCACAGATGCGGTGGCTCGATCGTACCAACCGCCTTCGGGCTGCCTTGCATTTACTCCGTTTGTTTGGATTTTCAATACGACTCGTGAACATTGGCAGCTTTTGACAGTGTCTACTCGATAGCGAATCTTGTTATATTTTCTCTCTTTCCCTTTCATCTTTATTCTTTGATCACTCTCCTTCTCCATTTCCCCTCCTTCTTCACGACATCTAATCTTTTTACCCTGAGCTCCCCTCCTTCACCATGGATAAGCTCAGTTTCGAGCTCATTGAGCATATCACGCAGTATCTCAATGCCGGCGACGCACTCAATTTGGCGAGGACATGCGGCCGTATGCGGGTGGCGTGCATTTCTCGGCTCGACCCGGAGCGGTACCTGCAGCCCACCTTCAAGTATGCACTGTACCTGCTGGCTGCCATGACCGATTATGGGTGCGTCCTGTCGGGGTCGCGTGCGCTGGAGTACTTTATCCCCGGGACCGCCGACGACCCACCCCCGTCGGTCGGCGGGCACGTGTCGGATTGGGATTTCCTGGTGCCGTGCTTCCGAAACAGCGTCTATGGCATGATGGATGCCCTAGCGCGCTGCGGCGTCAAGTGGCAGAATCCATTGGAAGAAGTGTTTGCGCTGCTTGGCAAGCCCGCCGGGTCCTCGGCGATCGTCCGGCTGGGAGTTGTGATGTCTGCAATGCCCTCAAAGGTGATGCAGGACTCGATGGAGCCGCTGTCTCCCGAAGCAGTGGCTCTGTACCGGAAGATGCACAAGCTTGCGTGGGTCAACACCGACCCGTCGGGCCGTTCATGGCTCCGTGTCGAAGTTATCCCGGACCAGTCCTTCGGCTCGAGCAGTGATCCAGCGGCCAGGTATGCTGTTGAGGAGATATTGTTCCAAGACATGCAGAGCCGTGGCTACAACCCGCATACAGGGCGTCTGCTCAGCGACGAGGCCATGGCTGGTCCTGATAGCCTCCCTCCCCAGGAAAACGGCTACAACGACTACAATTATGCCAACGACAACACGGTCCATCTCATCAATGGCTACATTACTCCGCCGGGACGCATGCGGCAAAAGGTCCAGCTGTTCCAGTGCCACAAGGGAAAGGCAGAAGCCTCGACGCCGCTCGAGTACATCGTCAATACATATTATGCGACACACGTACAGTGCTTCATTAGCGGCTGGGCCGCCGGCCACTTCTACTATGACCTAGCCCGCCATAAGCTCTCGTTGGCCTGGCTTAATTCACGCCAGGATATCGAGCAGCTTAAGGGCTGCATCCAAAAATACCGAGCGCGCGGCTACCGTCTCTTCCGCCCAGATGTTGCGACAGAGAGGTATGGTGGTAGTCGGTGCGGCGAGTATGACGACAATCTCAAATGTGTGCTACACCACCCCATCAACCCAGATTTCAGGACGGTTGCCTACGCGCCAGAATATAAGCCATTTGACCCTCTCGCATCTGCTGTGGCGGATGTTGCCCGAGAGCTGAGAGAACAGGGGCATGTCAAGCTAGATCCAACTGAGCCGCGAATTCCGCAACGAGAATTTCAGTTTGCCTTACCGGTCCGGAGACACAGCACAAAATCCTCGACCGCGCGCAGAACACCGGCCCCACTCACGACCGCCAAGAACGGCCGCCTCAGCGAGGACGCGTACCAGATCCTGAAGCGCGACGGCGGCCGTGTCTACAGCGGCAAGCTTGGCAACCCCGGCACAAAGCTGATCCGCTTCACCCGGCTCCAGAACACAATCCGCACGTCCATCAGAGCCGACATTGAGTCTTTCCGTGCCGCGCCCAAGCCGCGGCCGTTTTACCGCAACCTCGAGAACCTGCTTTACAAATTCCGCTACGTGACGATCGAGCGTCCCGTTGCCATTGAGGTTCTCTCCGGTTCGCCCTCTCACTGGCGCCCAACAGGCACGTTCTTCGGCCCGCAGTATACACCCAGCATCGCACGAGCACTGGCCTATGCCACCATCGGCGCCGAGGCCGGCGAAGAGCTGGGCAACGGCGGCGCACCACCCGGCACGCCGACCGAACCCTTCGACAGCTCGCGCAAGGAGTGGCGCTACTACGAGCTGCTCATCCTGCTTACGCCTACGGCGTGCAATGCGACGCAGTGTCACGTGAACCTCGAGCATTCGTTGCCGCCGCAGATATAATATGTTGCGATGCGTGTGTCGTCATTGTGTGTGCCCGTCGTCGTAGATGTTATTGGTTTGTCTCGGGAAGATGCCACAGGAGAATTTGTATGCTGTGAAGCGGTGCGTCGTGCCGTGTGCCGTATGTATGTATGCAGATAGGCCGAATGTCAATTACAACCAGCATTGGTTGAATGCCATCTAAAGGGTCTGGATTAATGTGGTGCTGCGAATCGTTAATTGGTTTTCAGCGCTATGATGCTTCGCGCAGTTGTCTTAATTGCAAGATGCACGTGCGGTCGGACTTTACCGCTTTCGGTCGCTCAGCCAACCGATCGTCACTAGCAGTCCACCCTCCCCTATTTTAGCGCACCTCCAGCACGCCAATGCACCTGAACGAATTTAGACCTGTACTGGTACTTGTACTCTACTATATCTTACAGTCGTATATTTGTACCTCTACTCAACAATAGGACCAGCGCCCGCTTTCAGCCGCTGCACCATTCGATTTTTAGTTCTCTCAGGGCCTTTTTCTGCCTGCAGCCTCCTTCACTCGTCCTTCGATATGCCTTGGCTGCTTGGCCCTTCCATCAGGAAACTGGCACACTGTCGCTCTGGCAGCCACGAGGCCCAACATGCCTCCCTCTTCTGGCTGGACGATCAGGGCTGTCGCATTCCGACCGATGGCTTGATCATAAATATGTCATTTGAGGCGTAGAATTGCAAGAGAAGAAAGAAAAGTCGCTGGTAAGATACTTTTTGAGGCTCATTGTCCGCTCGTTCTTTCCTTTCATTTTCACTTTCGGGCTTCTTTGTGTGCTCGCAACGCTCGTGTTCCTTCCTCTTTGACCAGGTCCCCCTGGACGCCACCTCCACGTCGAAACGGGCAAGCGTGATCCTCACTTCGTATGCCCTGCGAACAACGTTGCTCGTAATATTGGTGCAGATTACGGCCAGTACGAGAGGCGCTCCTTCCTTTATTCCTCTTTGCTCCTCGTCGTCTCGTCCATCGTCTGCACGCTGTCAGCCTCGGGGCGGCGCTCTTGCCCTCTTCACGCTGACACTCCACTCCGAGCAACCGCACGCCTTCCACCGCTTGCCCCTTTGCCTCCAATTTTTATTTTTGGATCACTTTTGGATCTTCCCACATCAGCACTGCCTCTCCCTGGCGCATCACTCAAGATCCCAGCACCAACTTTCGACTCCAACCCTCCCAAAACACTGTCGCCAGAACCAAGGTTGCATCTGTCCAGGGTCTGAAGCAGGCCAAGGAGAGCCTCTTCCAACCTCCAGAACGGCGGCCCTTTCCCGGGCAACAGCAAGAAACAAGGGAAATCGATTTGGTCGATTCCAACCTCAAAAGTTAAACCCAAACTTTAAACGTTCACGATTTACCTTTGCGCCGCACAACTGCAGTCGCTCTCCCTCGTCTCTCCCAACTCTCGCAGGAACATCAAACAGTGAACAGCCCCTCCAGATAGTCTACTTTGTCGCCCACAAACCTCGACCCACTGGGCCAGGATTCCCAAATCGCCCGAAACACTGGCCGCCCACTAGCAACAAGAAGCTTAACTAAAAAAACAATACGAGACGACAAAAACCCCATCCCAGCACCGTTCTAAAAACGTAAACACGAGCAGCTCCCCCATTTGCCTCTTCTCCCCGTCTGTGCAGACAAGAAGTGAGAGAAAGGTAAGCTTTGTGGGTTGCCGTCCCTGCACTTCATCCATCGTTCTTTTGTTTCTTTTTTGCATTTCTTTTTGCGGCACTACCGTTTGTCTCACCTGCCCTGCAGCCCCGAGTCCACTTTCCTCCACCTTTTCCCTCTCTCCATATTCCTCATCCTCCTTTTGTCTTCCTGCTCGTTTCTTCTCCTTGCCTCATCCCGCTTGACCTTGTCTCTCGTTTCCTCTCTATCGCCTGCCGTCTCGTTCAGTCGAGTTGTCACCTCTTCTTTCTCCTGCTTTTCGTGGAGACCCATTTTGGTCTTTTCTATTTTTCCTTTTTCCTCTATTTCGCTCACGCCTCAGCAGCCTCGTATTCTTTCGCTCGTCTCCGCCGCGCCACGCCCCTCTCGCTCTCTCTTTCCCTCACCCTTTCTTGCGACCCGAAGCTGTTTATTCTGGCTCTTTTCGTCCTTTCTGGCTCTCTCTGCCTCAAACAGCCGCATCGATCTTTTTACGAACGCATTAACCCACGTCGCTCCGTTGCTTGTCCCGGCCATTTTGCCAAGCCTTAACACAACCCTCGTTAAGGTTTGAGAACCTGGCAGTTATATGCGTCATTCTTGTCACGCTCGCAACCTGCTCCGTACGACTCTTGTGCAACGGGCTGCCAACTCCCTCCCCCACGACAGCACCAGAAAAGGGAATGCGGATATGACCCTCCTCGCCTGCGATTAGATTTGCTGTCTCTCGGTACGTCTAGCCCGCATTTGCGCCCCGTATGTGTCTGTCTCTGCGTCTCTGCGTGTGTCGTGCAACCTGTCCCTGTCCACGTCTTCTACCTGCGACGTTCAGACCGACGGCAGCAGCGGCTTGCAGTTTGCAGTTCGATACTAACGAACGATCTGTAAGAATTCAGTTGAGCCAAGCAGCCACCCAGCTCGTACACAAGCAACGGCGATCGGTTGAGCCGATTCTGTCACCTTTCGCTTTGTGGCTTTTTCTCGCATTTCCCCCTTTGGGCCGCCGTTTTGCTTTGCTCAGTTTTCCCTTCCTTGCCTTGCTCTCTTTTATTTTTTGCCATTTTTTTTAATTTGCTACTGAGCAGCCTGATACACGGAAACCGGTTTTCTCTTCCGTTTTGGGAGCTCTTTCACCCCTGTTCCCTACCCTTCCTACTTATACTTTTCCTCCCCCTTCCCCCTTCCTTTTTAACACAGCCATGCCTCGCAAATATTCCTTCGAGTCCTATGGACCGGATGAACAGGAGCCTCTCGACAACTCAAACGCCCAACGCTCTCGCATGCCAACAACACAAACTCGCCAACATCACATCGACCTCGAGGACCACGAGCCATACTACGACGAACCACCATCAGCACCTGCACATCAACAACACTCACAGCCATCGCCACGGCAAGACCGCAATCACTACCCGCCATCAAGCTCTCGTACGCCTCGCAACCCAGCCTTCCACCCCGACAGCAACTACAACCAGCTTGCTGCCTCCCGGCAGTACGGCGGAGCCGCACCTCTCAGAACAGCACAATCGGCAGGAATCGCAGACGAGGCCGCTGATCTTGTCTCTCCCGTCTCCCCTCCGGCCCCCCCACCACACGGCGGCTCTCGCCAGGCCCAGGCTGCGCCATTGCCGCCGCAATCCAATATCACACCGGGCGCCGACAACTTTAGCGAGTCTGCCGCGGGTGGCATGGCCGGTATCGCCTACAGCGTCGCCGACCGTAACCCAAGAGAAAGCGGAGTCGAAGCCATGAGAGGCATGCAACAACAACCACAGCAAATGCAGCAACAATACTACCAGCAGGGCTCCCCGCCACCCGGGTACCCTCAACAGACACACCAGGCCGGCCCTTACCCACCACAACACCAGCAACAGCAGTACCGTGGATACAACAACGGCCCTTATGACCAGCCCGACCAAGGCCAATCATCACCACAAATGCTCCGGCCCGCATACGCAAATTCAGGTAGCCGCAACGTCGACAGAGACTCGCGGTCAAGTTTGCAGGGTCTCGGCGCTGCAGCCTACTCTCCTGGAATGGGAACGCCGGGCACACGCACACCATCACGGAGCCCTCACAGCAATATGGGCGCCGGCGATGTTTACACAGACAACCCATACAATCGCTACTCGATGCATGACACGTCACTCGGCTATGTCAATCCTAATGATATTGAGGATGATGGTGACGACGGTCTGGAGTATGGTCGCAGCCGCAACGCAAGAACATCAATGCTTAGCTTGGCTGGTTACAGCACAAAGAGCAGCCGTAGTGGGACTGCCAGTGGTGTCGTTGGCCCTGCAGCCGTTGGTGCCGCGGCAATTGGTGCCGCAGCCGCAGGAACGGCAGGGGCTGCTGCTCTGTCACACAGCGCTTCAGGCGAGTATGTCAATGCCTCTGGTGCCATGGGTGGCCCTGATGCTGGCATGGGTAGCCGTGCTGCTTCCTCTGGCGGCGCACACTACAACGCCTTGAACAACACAAGACCCGAATATGCCGGTAGCGGTGGCCATGGTGGTCACGGTGTTCTTGGCGGTGGCGCAGGTGGCAGCGGTGGCGGGTACGACAGCGGCGCATACAACGTTGGCCGCAGCGGAGGTGCAGCAGAAAAGTCGGAATGGCTCGCCCAGCAAAGCCACAGCCGAAAGATCTGGAAGTGGGCCATCATTATCGGCATTGCAGTCGCCGTCATAGCAGGCATCGTCCTCGGCGTTGTCTTTGGTGTTGTCCTTAAGAACAAGAACGGCAGCAGTGGTGGCAATGATTCTTCCGGCACTGCCTCTGGCGACACGAACAAAAACGGCGACCTCGACATCAACAGCCCCGAGATACAGAAGCTGTTGAACAACAAGAACTTGCACAAGGTCTTCCCCGGTATCGACTACACGCCCATCAACACACAGTACCCCGACTGTCTCGCCAACCCGCCGTCGCAGAACAACGTGACGCGGGACGTTGCTGTCCTCTCGCAGCTGACAAACACAATCCGCCTCTACGGCACGGACTGCAACCAGACGGAGATGACGATCCACGCCATCAACCAGCTCAAGCTGCAGGATACGGTCAAGATCTGGATGGGCGTGTGGCAAGACGGCAACCAGACGACGAACGCTCGCCAGCTTTCGCAGATGTGGGATATCCTCGACACATACGGCGGCGATCCGTTCAAGGGCGTCATTGTTGCCAACGAGATTCTGTTCCGGCAGCAAATGACAACGAGCGAGCTCGCGGTGCTGCTCCAGTCGGTGCGCACTAACATGACGGCCATGAGCATCAGCCTACCCGTCGCGACGTCAGATCTTGGTACGGTGTGGGACTCCCAGCTGGCGCAGGCGTCCGACTACGTCATGGCCAACATCCACCCGTTCTTTGGCGGTGTGAACGCAAAGGATGCAGCAGACTGGACTTGGAACTTTTGGGATACGAATAACGGTCAATTTTTCAAAACGGACAAGAGCAAGAACATCATCAGTGAGACGGGCTGGCCGACCCAAGGTGGTACCGACTGCGGTTCCGGCTCGACCGAGACTGTCTGCCCGGATGCGGCCGTGGCTGGCATTACCGAGGTCAACACGTTCCTCGACACATGGGTATGCGAAGCCCTGACGAACGGCACCGAGTACTTTTGGTTTGAGGCATTTGACGAGCCATGGAAGATCCAGTACGACACGGGCGACCAGAACTGGGAGGACCACTGGGGTATCATGGATGTCAACCGCAACCTCAAGTCGGGTATCAAGATTCCCGACTGTGGCGGCAAGACAGTATGAGTTGGATGAGGATGTTGTGTTGAAACTAGCAGCAACAGGAGTAGCCTTCTGGTTCTGCATAATAATAAGCGAGTGCGACATCTAGTGTGTTGTGCATTTGTATAAAACCCTTTCCTTGGTATTTTCTGGCTGGGGGCACTTGGTCTTTTGGTTTGTTTTGGTTTCTTATGGTCTCTTTTTCGCTTGTTTATTTCCCGCTTCATTTATTGTCGTTGCTTATATATGTTCTCTTTTGTTCTTGTCTTGTTCTTATTTTGTTGTTGTTGTCCTTTGTGTTTTTGGCTATCTAAGTCTTGGGGATCATACGCGCGAGGGAAGGGCCTCCAGCCATCACTGCGAGCGAAGACTGCAGCCTGTGTGCTACTGCAACATTTAAAAGGCGGATTTATCACTTCCTTAGCACTTTGCATCTGTTTTGTTTTCTCCTCATTTTTTCTTGTCCTGCCCTGTATTAGCAAGCATAAGACCGCATCTTGCTCCTGAACCCTGTTGTTTTCCTCCATCCTGTACATAGGCTTTCTTTTTTCTTTTTTACTTCTCGATAGTTGGGCTACTTGTGCCCCTTATTTTCTAAATATAATTTGCATCCAAAATAAACGAAGGACCAAAACATGCACCGTCGATAAACTAGAGGGAAACCGTTAGTAAAACAGCGAATCGCATTTTCTTGTAAATTAAGGTACGTTGTCCGTACGTCCCAAATAGGAAATAATCGAATTGGACTAATGTGCTGATGAAGCTTCGAACTTGTGGTCTGATGAATGACGTCACGACAAGAGTCGAAGAGTCGAAAAGTCGATGACAACAACAATCTATCTACCCACGCCTTTGTTCATTTAACGGTATATTGCTTTTGCAATGTCCCGTCTCGTCTCTTGTCTTGGTTTGCACTCTTTCAACCTTTTCATTTCTTTTCCAAGACTTGCCGTTTTCAATGTTGTCACATTTATTTTGTCGCGGCAATTGAAATTGAAACAATACGAATCGAGACTCCAAACAAGACAACGTACACCAATACAACGACCGACTCGAACAACGTTCCAAAAATGGTTGAGACAAGACGCGGCAGTCGCACAGACGGTGCGTCAGGTAAAGTGAAGGACAGTATCACGGAGAAACAGGCGAGCACAGTCCAGAATGAGACAGCCGACAATTCCAAGACTGGCGAGACTTCCAAAGTCAAGGAGGAAGACGTCGACGGCCCCAGTGCCGGCGACAAACACAAGCCTGCAGACCGCAGTCAATCGCCCGAAGACCGCAAACGGGCCAGGACAGATATCAAGGCCGAGGAGGATGAAGGCGATGCCAAGACGAGGAAGGATGATGGCGCCAAAGGCGCCAAAAGCGGCAATGCGCCCACGATTCTCGAGAGAGGCAACATTTATTTCTTCTTCCGGGCCCGTGTCAATGTCGACGAGCCGACAAGCCTCGAGGATGTTGCGCGCACATACATTGTTCTGAAGCCACAGAACCCGGGCGGGCACGGCGGAAAAGACGGCGAGAAAAGCAGCGATTGCAGACGGGGCCACACGCGCCTACTAGCGTTGCCCAAAAAGGTGCTTCCAAAGACAGGCCGGGACCGGTTCATGGCGTTTGTGCTTGCTGAAGACGAATCGTATGCGAATCTGGAGAAGAATTTCCTGGTCGGCAGTGACGAAGGCGGAAAGGACGAGAGCGATGACCAGGACGGGGATGGCGATAAGAAAGAACGCCACTTCCCAGCAGCGACGGCTTTTGGCGAGGGCGTCTATGCCATTATTGGCACCGGCCGCGAGAGCCACCTGGCATATGTTCTGACAGTTCCCGACAAGCTCGGCTCTGTGCAGCAGCAGCTGGGCCTCTCCAACAAGCAGGGCTGCTTTATTGTCAGCACCAAGAACCCGGCGTACCCAATGCCTGGTGGCAGAAAAATGGTCGGCGGCGGGCCAGAATATCCAAAGAAGTAACTGTTACAGGCCGACACATTGTGCACCAGATGAGACCAGAGACCCGCTGACAAACAGAATAAATGAGTCGTTCCGAAATTTGCGCTGGGCACCGCTTCAGCCCGAGCACCTCGACTATGTTCACAGCCATATGCTGTTGATCGGTGAGAGCAAGGGCGTCGATCGTCTGTTAAACGACGAGCACGGCGGCCGCGAACTTTCGGCCGAGCTGGAAGACATGGCCGACGACGACCTGAACCGGATGCGCCGCTTGGGCAGCACCGAGGCCGAGGCCGTATTTGCCAGTCTGCACGCCAAGGACCAGGCTGAGAGCCATCCAGAAGCACTCGCCAGGGTGTTTGAGTGATATACCAATACGGACCAAAAGAACCAAAAGGAATAAAATAAAAAAACCAAAGAAGAATATATAAAAATGATTTATAGCATTAACGGCTGTTTTGCGTGATGTAATGACTGATCCAATCCGAAAGGTAAACGCACCAATGACCCTTTTTTCTTCATCGTACACCAAAACAAAAAAGAAAAAAGAAAAAAAAAATAGAAAAATACAATAATCAAGGCGACGTCTGGATGATCCAAAAATCTATCAAACTACAGCGCCGCCCAGACATAATGATACCGTTCAAACTGATATACCGTGTGTGCAATTACCTCGTGGCAAGGTGTTGGATAGCAGCAAGCCACTTCTTCTCCTCCACACTAAATGGCATTAGAATACAACAACAATAATCAACATGGAAGGAAAGGGGGCACTTACGAGTCAAAGCGCAGCAATTGCCCCAGGACCGGCACAAGTTGCACGCGCATCTTGTTGTCCTTCTGCTCCAGGAACTGCAGAAGGATAGTCTTCAAGTACATGGCATCGACGTTACCAGATCCGTTGGCACCCCGTGAAGAATCGACAGAGTTGCGTGGTCCATCCGCCCCGGACGGAGCCAAGCTACCGCTCCGGCCTCCGTTTGGCGACGGCGAGCCTGTTGTCCGACCCATCTGGCCCTTCAAGTCACGGATTGCCTTTTCGTGCCTCTGGCGCTGATCTTCAATGTAGCGGCGCTGGTCGGCGTTCTTCTTCTGGTAGTCGGCCGACTCGCGTTCCATGGAGTTGAGCGCCGCATTCAGTTTATCAACGGTGGCTCGCAGGTCCTCCGTTTCGGCTTGCGCTGTCGCCTCCACCTGCTCCAGCTCCTCGCGCTGGCGACGCCAGTCCTTCTCGCGCTGTTCGGCGTCGTCTCTTTCGTTGACAAGCGTCTTGACCTGGCGCTCCAGATCCCGCACTTTGCCGCGCAGCTCCTCAGCCTCGCGCGTCTTGCGCCGCGCCAGCGTGCTCGACTCGTCCTCCAGCCGGTCGCGGTCATCAATCGCCGCATCCATGCGCGCACGCATTTCGCGCACTTTGTTGTCGCTCTCCTTGTTGACGTTGGTCAAAATTTGGCGCATGCTCTCGGCCTCGCGGGTCCGCTCTGCCAACAGCTTCTGGCTATCGGCAAGCTCCTCTTCGAGTGACTCCGATTTGGTGTTGGCCTCCCGGAGCAGCATTGATTGCTCGGAAAACTGGGCCTGCATGTCGCCAAGGTCTCTCTGCGCACTGTCAAACTCGGCTGCCTTGAGGGCGCCCGTTGTGCGCAGCGTGTTATGCTCTTTACGAAGCTCGGTGAGCGTGCCCTCGAGCTCCTGGATCCGCGGCTGCACCTTCTTCAGCTCCTCTTGCACCCGCTGGAGTTCGCGCGAAGCCTTCTCCTCCTTGGAGCTCAGCTCGACTTTTTCCGCTTCGGCCCGCCGCAGGTCACGGCCAAACACGCGCTTCTCATCCTCGAGACGAAGCTTTTGGTTGGTCTCAGCCAACAGCTTCTCACGCAGCGACTTGAGCTCTGCCTCACGGTCTGTCGCCAGTCGCTGCACCCGCGTCGTTTCAGCCTTGGCGTCCCGCTCCCTTTTTTCGAGGCTGCGAATCTCCGTGACCTTGCTCGCCAGCTCCTCTTTAGTCGTCTTCAGCGTCTGAGCTTCCTTGCGCAGGTTCTTCAGCTCGGGTTGAGCATTTTGCAGAATCTCGCGTAGCTCTGCAAGCTCCTTGTAGCGTGTCTGGGACAGCTGTTGGGCGGCCCCAAGGTCCGATTGCAGGCCCGTCGCCTTGGTCCGAAGATCGTCGTGCTCCCGCTTCAGCGAGTCGAGCTCTACCTGCAGCTTTGTAGTCTTGCTTTTTGATGCCGAGGACATATGTTCAATCTGCTCTTCCAGATCGGCGACCTGTTTGACCAATGCCGCCTTGATACTCTCCAGGCTCTTGATCTTCTCCTTGTCCTGGACGTGGTCCTGGCCAATATTCAGGAGTTCCTCCCGCAACGTCTCAATCTCCTCGCGAAGGTCCTCCTCTGTCTTGCGCTGCTTTGACAACCGCTCGATTTGCACATCCTTGGTCTCCACATCCTTCTGCAACCGAGCCACCTCAGCCTGGAGTTCGGCCGTATCAGGGCCATCGCTAGCACCACCCACAAGGGTGTGCTCCGAGGTCTCAGAGGGCGCGGGCTCGTCGGCTGCAGCCAGGGCGGTGTTAGCGGCAGAACCGGCGTTCTTCTTCTTCTTATTCTTTTTCTTGTTCTTTCCGGTCCCTCCGCCGCCCGTTTGCGGTTCTACACTTGGCTCTTTAGTGTCTGCAGGTTTGGCAGGCGCGTTGTTTGCAGTAGCCTTGTCACTCAGCTCCTTGACCTTGGCAACCTGCTCAGCCTTTTCTTTCGAAAGCTTTTCGATTTCCGCCGACTTTTCGCCAATCGTTTTGGTCAGGCTTGTCGATGCTGCAGTAAGACTCTCAATTTTTTCGGTCAACTCGTTGTTCTGCTTCTCGGATGCCTTGAGCTTTTTCTTCTCCTCGCTCAAAACTTTCTCTGAGACAGTCTTGGCTTCAGTACATTGACTTTCGAGGGTTGAGACCTTAGATTCGGTTTCCTGGAGTCGGCTGCTCAGTGAGGCGATTTCAGTCGTCTTTGCCTTCAGCTCAGCTTCGAGCTCCGTAGTTGCAGCGCTCGAGGTCGCCTCTGCCTTCGAAGCGTTCAGCTCCTTCGTAGTGCTCTGGACACGCTCGGCCAGCTCGGCGTTGGCTTCTTTGGCGGCCGACAGATCCTCGTTAAGCTGTTTGACCTCGCCTTGCAGCTTCTCGATCTCTGCAGTCTTCTCGGCCGTCTCAGCCTGCAGCCGTGGCAGCTCGTTATCGATGGAGAAGAACTCCTCGCCCTTGGCCTCGTCACCGCTCTTCGTCTCGCCCCCTGTGTCGGCCTTGGATGCCTTCAGCTCTTCCAGCTCTTCCTTTGTCGAGGTCAGCTGCTTCTTCAGGTCGTCCCGTTCTGTCGACACACGCTTGAACTCGTCCATTATCATGTCGCTCTTCGCGGACATCTGGCTAAGATATTCCACGAAGGCGCTTGGCTCCTTAATCGAGGTCAGTGGCGTGTTTTCGCGGAGAGCGCGTTCGAAGGGTTCAATCGACGTTGCACGGCCGTGCGCAATCCTATATGAGCGCAAAAGATCCGGATAGGTCTTTTCGATCTTATCGAGTTTCCGCAGGCGCGCCTGGATTTCCAGTGGCAATTCGGACTTTTGAGCAATCACAGCTGGTGCTCCCTTCGGCGGGTCGTTTACGGGGGGTGGGGTTGTCGTCTTCTCTGTTGGCTGGTTTGCTGCCGCGGCGGTTTTTTGTTTCTCGATGTCGTCGCCATCGGCACTGCTTCTCTCTACTACCTTTCCCTTGCCCTTGTCGCGAGCTTCTCCGTTCCCCTTGGTATCTTCATCTTCTCTCCCGTCGACAGCAGACGTAGCTGGCGTTGATGAACGGGTAGGCTCATCACTGTCGTCGAGGGCAAAGGCAGCTTCAAAAACGCTCGGGTCGACATTCGGTGTTCCGTCGTTAGCGGTCGTGCCTTGGCTGGGCTTCTTCGTGCGTGGGCGTCGTGCTTGTCCGTCGGCGCGAACGCTTCCGGTTCTAGCCACAGACGTTGATCGACGGCTCGGCGAGGCGGATCCGGGCGATGCGCCCCCTTCAGCAGCCCTTTGCTGCCGGGCCTGCTCTTCTGCAATGGTCCTATCAATGGCACCACGTATTCTCTAAAAAGAGGTACAGAGTACCCGGTTAGCAAAGACAGGCATCGACAACTGGACGCCCAAGAGGTCTGCCAGTTCCACGCACTTGAAACATGATGGGCAGTTGTTGCTCGATATGTATTGTCAGTGTCCAGTCTCGTCAGTCCGGCGGTTTTGTCGTGTTTCTCGAGCTTCCGTCAGTGAGATGCGACTTGCGACTCGTTATGATTCCATAAAGATAGCTAAGAGTACACGGGAAGTCTGTCGTGCGCTAGAACGGCCGGCTGTAAAGTCAGGTACAGGTCGATATGGATAGTCAGGTCGGCAGAGTAGCCTCGTCAGTTGGATTTGCGATCCAGGAACGCAATTTGACGAAAATTCGTAATCTGGTTGCTTGGTGTGCGAAACTTTGAAGTTGAAGAAACAAAGGGTTCTGGCCAGTTTGCTTTTTGCGGCGATGTTCTCAGCCTTCGTGGTGCCTCGTTGCTAGGACCCTCTTATCCCAGACAGGGCAGGAACAGTTGACCCACCTCCCAGTCCGCAGGGGGGTTTCGCTGTGTTACGTGGACACTAACTCCAAACAAAGCTCTAGCATGCACTGTCGGAGTTGTCATATGGAAGGTGCCAAGAAGCCCCCAATACCTACAGCTTAGTCATTTTTTAATGCTGAGGTCACCCCTTGTGACATGCAGTGAAGGCAGCACAGCTTAGCTCCTCAGTAGCGGTCCGCTACGCACCCAAGTCCGCTCAAAAGAACACAGCGTCATCCAAATCCAAGCTTCCCAGCTTCACCAATCCTAGTCAGCTGTCAACCACAAGTTCGGTCACCACACTCAACAGACGGCATCCACGACTTTTCGCGGCCTCTTCAGGCCCTTTTATTATTTTAACATATTTCCATCCGACGAAACAGCACAATTTCGACAGTATCACAATTTAAACCAGCGAAATGGTGTCCCTGTGGCCTTGGAAGGTATGGTTTTGTGATGTGATCTTGTCCGAAGCCGTCGGAGTTCAATTGACTGACAATGATCTTCTCTCACAAATATAGAGGCGCGATGACTCCTCAGCATCGTTTGAAAAGGTCCTCTCAGCACTTGCCACGAAGATCGCCAATACACAAGCGAAACTCGACCGCACGCGAGCAACGTCAAGGCGTGCACGTGTGCTCTGCACACTCTACATGACCTTTGGCTACCTCGTGTACGCTATTGTGCTTGTGCTCGTTGTCGGATGGAAGAATATGGGGCCCTGGGAGTGGTCTGGTCTGGCCGGAGGGCCTATCCTGTGCGTCGACCTTAATAGATCCCCCCAACTCTGCCATACCTCACAGTTACTGACTGGTCAATTATTGCAGAATCTACGCCACCCGAAAGGCACTCGCGGCCGTCTACAACTTCCGAATCGACTCTCTCTCTAACAAACTAAAGGAGCAGCAGGATGAGCGTGCCAAGACGATCCAGAAGCTCAAGGACGCCACCAAATACGACTCGACCCTCCAACTGCTCGAAAAGTACGGCGGCGCCGAGAACAAGCCCGGCAAGGGCAAGGGCGGCGAAAACAACGGACAGCAGGACGTGAAGAAAGCTGGCCCCGGAGGAAGAGGGCCTAAGGACGGCGGGAACCCGGCGACACCGATCCGGACGCGCCTGCCACCTCCGCCTACCGCAAACATTCAGCATGGCGGCAACGCACAGACTCAGACTCCGTTGTCAAAGCAGGGCACGCCTCGTTCTAGCGACACATCCATTGTGTCTACTGCAGGCTCGCCAGCCGGTGTTACAGATCTCAGCGCCTCGGCTGAGTTTGCGCCTAACGCCTTTGGGCCGGACGATGCTCCAGCCCCTGCTCTAGCTCTCCCGCCCCAGGTCACTGGTGGTCAATACGCTACCGCCACACCCGGCGGTGCCGCCTATGGCGAGTCTCACTGGTACGACCGCATTCTTGATGCCCTGATGGGCGACGACGAAACCGCCGCCAAGAACCGGTTCGTGCTCATCTGCAGCTCGTGCCGCCTTGTCAACGGACAGGCACCACCTGGCACAAAGAGCCTCGCAGAGGTTGGCAGCTGGCGTTGTATGGGCTGTGGTGCTCTCAACGGCGAAGCTACCAAAGCCAAGAAGATTGTCAGCGAGATGATGCAGCGCAAAGTCACAGAGGTTGCCGACAGCGAGGCCGAGAGCGATAGCAGCGAGGCCGAGGTCGAGCCGGAGACTATCGACGTAAAGGAGGAGGAGGACCTTGTTGCCACAGGCGAGGACAGCGCCGAAAGCAAGAACGTCCGTAAACGGGGCAAGAAGACGAAATAATCGCTGGTAGGGTATACAGCATTGGGGTATGGAGTAACGGTTGAGGGTGTCTATTCAATGGTGCTGGTTAACGACATAGCGTCCAGGGCTACAATCTGCATAGTTCTTTTGTTGCTTCGGTTTTATTTAATCAACTTGTATAAACTATAGCACATGTTCCGCGATGGTCGATCGTGAGTGGTATCGTACAGAATGAGGTGAGAGATAAAGGTTATGTGCATAAGGCAGATGTGTCTCTTTATTGAATTATGCCAGACAATTGCAAAACGAAAATGACTCGGAGTTGTGAGAATCGGACCTCCCGATTGTGTTGCGCCGATAAACTAAATACATCCAAACTGAAATGCAGACATGTCCAAAAATTGATTAAAGAACGCCGTGTACAGTTCATAAAACTCCAAAGAATGCGCTCTGGAGCGAACTATTCTCGTGTCTTTCCGGCCCATTTGGTATCATAACGCCATAAATATTGTGTACAAGAATTTCAACAAAAGACAAAGATTGGGTGAAAAATTAGGGCGGAGTAGACAGACGGAGATGACATACGGCTCGAGTGTGAGGAACGGAAGAGAAGAGGTACGTAAAAAAAGGAGAATAGAAAAACATTGGGGGTAGGGCCGAGGTTCTCAGCACCACACGCCGTTCTGGCCTCCACGGCTCATGACAAGCATCTCATAGCCGTCAACTTTGCCGCGCAAATTTGAGTTCTCGCGGGCCAGTGCCTCGTTACGGCGCTCCAGGTGTGCAATGTACTCGGTGGCCTTGCTCAAAATCGTAGCCTTGTTCAACTTATGAGCCGGGGTCAGGCCGCCAAGATCCTCGCCGTCGATACCAGCTTCACCGAACGCGGGAAGCATATTATCATTGTCCTCGTCCTCCGACCCGCCCGTGGAGTCGTTGCGGCGTGCCGCAACCCGCAGCGAGGGGACAGAGTCACGGAGTGCAAGGATCTTATCGTTGAGGTTGGTGCGGTAGCGCTTCTCAATCAGGTTGTGAGCAGTCTTCTTGGGCGGTTGGCCCGAAGTGGCCGCCTGCTTCTGCTGGGTTGCGGCAGGAGACGAAGGAGAGCGCGGCGACCGAGACTGGGACGAGGCAGCACTGGACGACTTGCGCTTCAGGCTATTGCTGGCAGTCGTTGTAGAGCCATTACGTGAGCTGGAGGTAGACTTGCGCACAGAATAGCGGCGGTCACGGGCCGGCATAGCGATGGGCTTCATGGCGACGTCTGGTGCGGATGGAGATGAAGAGACAAAAGCTTCCTGCTCGTCCTCGTCTTCCTCCTGCTTCTGCGCCGGTGCTGACAGGCCGAGATCCTCGGCACCGGTGCTGTTGGAGAGCTGAAGCGGGTTAATGGCAGGGCTCACGGAGAGATCCCGGCCGAGTGTTGGGAAGGTAGTGGCAAAGAGCATGGGACTATTGCCGGGCTCGGGCTTGATGAAGGTAAACTCGTCGGCCTCGGGTGACTCCAGTTTATTCCAAGAGTCGAACTCGTCAGCCGGGGAGGAGAGTGTGAAGGGATTCGCCGTCGTGGGTGAGACTGGCGAGCCAAGGGAGAGGGGTGAGTCGGCACTGAAGTCTGTGCTGTAGTTGTTGTTGGTGAAGTTGTTGTTGTTGCAGTTGCAGCTGGAGTTGGAGTTGCTGCTGTTGTTGTAGCTTTTGCGTTTGTTCTCTCTGGAGCTTTTGTTGTTGCTGTTGGCGGTTCTGTAGCTGCATCTTCATAGGAAAAGTAAACGCAGCAGAGGACGGCAACGAAGAGATGGGCTGACAGACGTCCATGACTGCGGGTGGACGGCTGGCACGAGGGTGGCGTTGGGTGGGCAGGGGGGGTGTAAGTGTGTTTTGAAAGGATGTGCGAGTGTGAACTGACACAGTATGGTCAGAGCCTTGGGCTAGGGATTTGGTGATCTTGTGAAGTTGGTGGTCGAAGGTGGCACGACTGTCCAAAGCAAAGAAGGGCATCGTGGGCATTTCATATAAGTACGCAGAGGGAAGGCGCGAGGCACGCCCCTGCCATTTGTGTGCCAACAGCTTGTGCCTGCAGTTCCAGTCGAGCGGCGGCCAGCCGTTTGCCGGCCCACATGAGGCTTGACCGGAGCATTTTTCAGTGCGAGTAAACGTCAGTCTG
Organism: Sporothrix humicola; assembly: GCA_021396245.1. Classification (NCBI taxonomy): domain Eukaryota; kingdom Fungi; phylum Ascomycota; class Sordariomycetes; order Ophiostomatales; family Ophiostomataceae; genus Sporothrix; species Sporothrix humicola. The sequence continues at coordinate 45,663 of WNYE01000126.1, forward strand.
ACTCCTCGATGTGCTGTTTGGTGCTCCGGTCCCGTTTTGTCCCTGATTCTTGCCTGAGGCGTTACGTCGTGTGGGTGGATGAGTGAGGGCTCTGCATCTCAGGACAAAAAAGAGTGAGCGCGCAATGCGCCGGAGAAGCGTGTTAGTGGGGGAAGGAGCCCATAATGTGCGCCAGGCCAGGGCCAGACCCACCTGTCCGGGCTGCGGTGGGCATATGCGCAAAACCGAACCATCGAAATCTCCTGTCTTACGATAGTGGGTGGGACAGCGTGCCTAGAACGGTACAAGGAAACAATGGCTGCCAGTAACAGCAGGTGCGGGTGGCCAGGCGCGGTTCCTGTTAGGGAAAGACCCAACAGGCAGGTTGCGCGGAGGCTGCCGCCTGCCAGTGGTGGCACGCTTTTATGGGCGGTTGAGACTAGAACCACAATGTGCCCAAGGTGGAATGGACGCGGAAAGACACATCTTGAAGCGATGTCAAGCATCTATGATCTCGCAGACACTTTACGGGGATAGTATTACCCTACGGCCAGCCCAGCTGGGCATGCAAGGATGCAGGCGCAACAACAGCCATTTTCACATCCTTTGCGGCGCCTGTAAAATCACTTGTTCGTTGTTTGTTCTTTCTCTAACGTCCTATGCCCTGGATCTGGACCCGCTCCTCCTTCCTCGGTCGGCCTCGCAAAAGCCTGTGATCACAACGGTGAAACCCCCGTCCAATGGCACTGTTTAGCGTGCCTTCCAATGCGGGAATTCGAGGCACAATGTGCCCATTAAACAAGCCTCGACTCACAGCGATCTCGATACTGGGTATTGATGCATTCCCAACGATTTACGTTGGTCCGTATTCGTTTACAGAACAGAATATGCGGCCTTCACTCATCTCATACAGCTCACTGTTGTATGAAAATGAGGTGAGAGCCAATTGTGACACTCGTGATGTGAATTAGTTCGAACGTGGATGTCGTAATGAAAACACATGGAAGGTCGTAAATACGGCAGGAACGGCAGCAGCAGACAGTGGCTCCTTCCGAACATGCTCGAAACAGCAGCACATCCATCACTCGACGGTGTCTGTGGCAGATTGGAGAATGTTTATGTGTCACGGGATATGGCCAAGATCGCGGCCAAAAAGGACCCTAGAAGTCGCCGTTTGTGATGATCACCACCACGTAAAACATTGCCAAACAAATCCCCAAGTCCCCGCCAAATCCCGGGAAGCAAGATGCTGCAAGCGTGGTTATTGTTCCGTAGAAAAAGTGCCTGATTTAGCCAAAGCCGTCCAGTCAAGAATGGGGAAAATCAAAAGCCCTCTTATTCAAAGGAGAAGCTGAAAAGCCATCTGACGGTGAGCGAGTAAGAACGGAATGAAAACCCTCAAGAGAAATAAAAATGCAAATAAGAAAACCGCTAAAACAGCCAAAGAAGGATTAGAAGTGAGGTTCGTGTCAGATATTTTCTCCGCCAGACTGCTTGTAAGTCGGAAAAGTGCACCACGCCGAGACTTCTCCAACAACGTGCGCTGGACCCACAGCACCTTCTGGGCCCAATCACAAGCCGCACCGCAAAAATGGCCTGATCTCATCAGTCGTTCTTTCTCCTTTCCACTTTTGTCGCCTCTTTCCCTCTCATGGGTCGTTTTCTCGGAACTGGCCGGCTGCCATCATCGTATTCACTGCCCGGTTGTTCGCGATGCCTTTTCTCGCCATTTGCCCTGGACTCGGTATCAATTTCTGTGTTGCTTTAGATATTTTCTTTCTCGGTCTTTCGCTCCACCGAAGGTTTTACGAAAATGAATGCAAATGCATGATCCATATTGCGGTTGCCCGACTAAGGATTTACCAGATCGGGCCAGTGCTGGTTTCGTTTTCGCGTCGCTGATTGGACGACGTGACATCACGAAAACATTCTGCGGCTTCGCCTTACTTCTGATCGTCTTTCAAATGGTCTGCAAGCCTGGTATTATTATTTCAGTCTGAAAGGCAACCTAGTGGTTTCTTTTTGCTCTGGCATTCGGTACTCCAGACAATGACAAAGCCAGTGCCCTTGAGCACCCCATGACTTTTTCTCCGTGAGACTGTTTGAGCAGCTTCATTCTGGTCTTACCGTTGTTGCTGTCTTACACTCTCCAATCGGCCCTTAGTCCTCATCTTCGTCGCCACCGAAGCCGCCGCCAAACCCACCGCCAAACCCACCGCCGAAACCGCTTCCACCCCCACGGCCGCTTCCAAACCCACCACCAGAGCTGCCGCCACCGCCAAAACCGCCAAGACCGCCGCCGTTACCGTTGCCGCTACCGCTGCTGCCGCCACCAAAGCCGCCAAAGCCGCCGCTACCACTACCGAATCCGCCACCATAGCCCGTGTTGCCATCATCGTCACCGTCATCGTCACCATCACCGCCGCCATAGGCAGGCACCGTGCAAGACCGACCGCCGCCGAAGCCGCCAAAGCCACCGAAGCCACCCCGGCTGCACGGGCTAGGCGTAGGTGTGGGCTGGAAGCCACCGCGCGGAGTTGAGGTCACTGTCACAGTCACAGTGATGCCGGTAGGGCGGGAAGGTGTGCCGACAATTGTGGTGGGCGGATAACTGGCCTCAATAGTGGTACGGCCAATCGACGTCTGAGCAGGCTGGCCGGGAGCCGTCTGTGGGAGGCCAATGGTGGTCGTGGGGATGTTCTGGGGGAGGGTCGGCACCGGAATATCCGCAGACGAGGCCCCTCCGCCACCATTGCCGCTGTCATTACCGTCGCCGGCCGAAGGGTTACTCGACAGGTACAGAATGTAGCGCTTGAAAGTGTTGGAGTCAACCTTGCCAACGCTAAAGTCATGCTGCACGACGCCCTTCTCGGTGTGCACAGCAATGGTGCTCAGGTTGCTACTAGGTGTCGTCGGTGCCGTCTTGCTCGTAGCAAAGCCGATCTTGTTGATGCCGTTGGGGTTGATCGACGTATTGTTTGTTCCCCAGTTGCTGCAACCGTGACAAACAGCGTCCACTGTCCAGTGCGTGGCGTTCTTGACCGTGTTGAGCACGTCGTATGAGGAACCGCTGTACGCCGTGGGAGGAGTATGGCCGGCTGCCCAGCGGGACGATGCCACACCCTTGTCGCCATTGACCCAGACCAGACCGAGCGGGTTCTGGACCATGGAGCCACCAAAGCCCAACCCGGCCCAACCGACGGCTGCGGGCGCGACAACCTGTATGAGCGTGTCGAACGGTGCCTTCTGTACCTCTGGGATGGCAAAGCGGAACACGGTGCCTGATGTGGCGGCTGTGAACTCGGAGTAGCAGACGGTGGCACCAAGGGAGTTATCACAGTACTTTGCTGTCTTGGGGGCCGGGGGAGCTTGGCGCCGGTCGTGGATGGCAGCAGCCGATGCCAAGGTGGCTTGGCTTGCAAGTGCAAGCGCCGCCAAGTTGGCGACGTTGATGTGTCCCATGTTGGCTGTCGAAGAGTAAGCAGGGCTGTCGGTGTGCGGTCTACTCGCAACTTTGACTAGCTGTTTGTAGGTAACCAGGACTTGGAAATAGGTAAAGAAGAAGGAGGAGAGAGAGAAGAAGTAGAAGAAAGACAACAGGAGAAAGCACCACGAATATACCCTCCGTGTCAACACGCCTATTTCTTCCTTCTCCCAGCCTTGGCTTGGTGTTGACACCTTCTTTGCTTGACTCCTAGCAGCCGAAAGTCGAGGCCTTGAAGGGCGGCAAGAGAGTGCTGAGAGTGCTCATATTGCACCTTGCTCAGGCACATATTGCGTCAAGAGGCGGCGAATATGAAGCTGACGTGTTATAAAGCGCATCCATATGTCCTTCTTCTGCTGTTTGCACGGCACCTCCTGCTCGAGCTTGCCTTGGTCCATCTCCACGCAACTTCTGCCGAGCAGACCGTCCATTGCGTTTATTTTCTTTATTCCATTAACCCATCTCCTTATGGTATTCGAGGACCTCCACATTGACCTTTTACTTCCTTTTTTATTGGAATTGTTGCTCAAAGGAAGTGTCTTTTGCTTCAGGTGTTGCCATTTTTTACCATACCATTGCCAAATGGTCGACTTCTATTTACATGTCTTAATGAAGCAACGAAGGTGAATTGATGAGCTTGGCTGGGCCCTTAGACGACGGCCAATCGGGACAGTTGAATTTGCAAAATTGCCGAGTTCGTCTAAAGTAGCCAAGAGATTCAGCGAAGGGACGAACAGGACGGCCTGCATTGCTGTCATCAAAGTTGCTGATTGCCCCTGCTTTGTTTGGTCACAACGGAACATAGCTTAATTCGTCCCCGCCTTCCGTGCTTGATTTTTCCCGTGCTATCCCAGTACAAAAAGCTTTGCCTGTGGAAGGATGTGTTTGTTCAGAGGCCTTTGCGTCGTTTGAATTCTACTCGGCGGGACATAGATTGAAACGATTCGGCTGATCGGGTGATCGATCTATCCAAGAATGTTTCTATTGCAAACGTGTATTGGAAAGTTTTATGATAACTGATTTTCTGTGGCCTGAAAGAGGCTCCAAATATGCCGCCCGGTCTACCATGGCTATTTCAGGCATAATAGGAGCGGCAAAAGGGGGAAATAAGACAGGCAATAAACACCAGCCGGCCAACGAGCATTTTTGCTGACACAACGAAAGCTTTGCAGTGAAAAGATAAATCCCACTGAGAATAAAGCAACCAAGAGCCAACGTTACAAAACAATAACATTTGATCACGGAGGCGGGATTTTGGCAGAAGGTGACGGCCAAGCTGCAACAACTACCTGAACGGCAGCCCAGAACTTTCCGCCGTCCGGCGGCTTAATTACTTGCCGTTGTGAAAGGCTTTTCGAGTAACATGCCAAGGCTCGCCTCTGCAAGGCAAGTTGATCTACTTGGGGATTGGGTGGGAATGGATGAGATGGGTAGTGGTTGTCTGTTCATCAAAAAGATGGCTTTTAAGAAAGGCGACAACGTCGTCTATGCCAGTGGGCGCGTTGAACCAATGCCCACCGTCCGGGTACTCTTTCCAGGTCACCTGGGCTCCAAAGCGTGTCATGGTATCTCTCAATGAGCGCCCCGTATCAATAGGCACGATATCGTCGTCGATGCAATGCTCAAGCAGCATTGGTGTGTTGCGGAGGACATCGCTGTTGTTAGCCGCACCGGGTAAGTTGAGGATTTTGCGCAGCTCCTCGAGTGGTCGGCCGACGTATGGGCACCGAGATGAAAAAGTCATAAGCGCCGCGAGTCTGTTTGGCTTGTAGTTCGCGGCGATGATTGAGCCCGGTACCGGCGGTGGAATGGCGAGGTTGAACATAACATGTGCACTCGTGGCACCGCCCATACTGATTCCGGCGAGAACCACTTTGTCCCACCGCCCCCCTAGTCGCTCTGCTTCTGCAGCAACGATGAGCTGGATTGCAGGGACGATTTCCTTCAGACCAGGCACCTGCAACTCCTCCCGAAGGGAAAAGTCGGCGGAGCTCCATGTGTCAAACCACTGGTGCATGTATCCGTTGCCGTTGGCACACCAGCGAATGGGTGCTTGTGGGAAGACCCATCGAAATGAAGGAAATGCTCCATAGAGCGGATGATTGCCCGAACACAATGAGTAGCCAAGAGTCCTTGCAAAATTCTTCGCAGTGTCGCCGCGGCCGTGAAGGAAAACAACGGTGTGTGTGTGTGGCGCTGAAGGCTCGATGATGATCGTGGGGAGCTCCATGACTGAGGTGGGTTTGCTATGTTGCCCGTTGTACGTAGTAGATGTGTACTCTAGTAAAAGAGCCGTTTCGGTAGTAATTATATTTTTTTTGGCCGTGGATTCTGTTTTGGAAAGAACGAACATGGCGGGGACCTGGTTGTTGCCTAGCATCATTTCAAGATGCAATATTATGTCAGCATGGGGAAGTCCCAATGAGGCAAAAACCCCATTCTCTGTCAATATTTACGATGGTGTTTGTTAGTGTCTGTTGACATTTGGCGATGGGTTTCTGCATCCGTGCAAGATATTGTTTGTTGCCGAGAAAACAATTCAACAGGAAAATCACGCCGTCATGTATTGTTTTTTTATTTCTTTCGTTTTCTTTTTTTCCTTCATCCTTTTTTTTGTTTTTAAATATCCCGACGAATAAAATATAATAAAATGTTATCAGTTTAATTGACATTAACCAAGAACAACAAGAGAAAAAAAGGGGGGGAGAGAGAGAAGAAAGCAGGTGGCAAAGGAATAACAGCATTCGTATTTCGTTCATAATATTAGATACCCGTCTAATGCCTTTTCTCAACCACACTCCACACCAACACTTCAACGTCCGGACAATTTACGGTGGGATATCCAACACCCCATTTCCCAGCCACCAACTCCACCACTATGTAAATACTCCACATGCCAACAAGATCGCTTTCCTATTAGGGCAAATCTAACAAAACTGAACAGGGAGGATAACAAGATCTTATTTATCGACGATTTCACACTTCCAGTATGGCACAAAAATCCTTCCACGACTCTTTTCTATTTTGTTTTCAGAGACAAGTGTCCATCTTCGTGTTGGATGAGTGGCGGGTCTGCGCAGCCACTACTTATCGGCCCCAAAATCTACCTTATCTTTCTCAGTGACATTTATGGCCAGGGTCGCATTGGCGATTATGTGTAAGCCGTGCGGTTTGCACCGTACATACTGAGCGAGAAGGTGCAATTACAACGTTTGCCGTCAAGATAACGTTTCATGGGACAGATGCGGCGAGGAGGGGAAGACCATAAGAAAAGGCGGGCACGGCTTGGCGAATGATCGGCAGACACCGCTGTAACCTGGGGCCAGAACAAGTGCTTGTTTGCACTTCGCGCATGGCCTTGGACGGAGGATTTCTCTCAAACGGGAATAGGAGTAAAGGAAGATAGGAAAAGAAAAAAAGGGACCAAAGAACAGACAACAGAGAGAAGATACGAGGAAGATAATACTTGTGCGAGGAGAGGAAAGGCAAGAGATGTGGGTGCGGGGCGTGGAAGATCCTGTCCAGAAAAGGCAACCCACAGACTGAGAAACAGAACACAGAAAGCACAGGAATGGAAAGGAAAGGGCAAAAGACGGTATCGCTGGCAATACACCCGGCCGGGGCAGCAACGACCGACACTGCACGAAGCTGCACACCCGCGCCGTAATTTGCAACGCAAGGATGGGGTATCGATCAAAGATTAGCACGGCCAGAGAGAGGATGCGCGAGAGGAGGTCAGAGGAGGGGAAGTGAGTGTTGCGCCGCTGGCCACAGTTGTGCTCCCATTTCCCGGGTTCGTGGTCAGATTGATGTGATATTGCTGTTCATGTGTTCGTGCAAGAAACAAAGAAACCAACATATTTGCGACTGTTGTGCCACCGTGACGACGCCAGCTGTGTCTTCGCGACAAAACGTCCATTAACAAAACATACACTGAACAAGTTAGCCCCTTTCTTCATCTACTTTCTTCTGTTCTATTTCACTTCCTCTTTTCGACTCCCCCCTCTTCCTTCTTGCAATGGCTGCCGATGCAGCAAAGCACACCGTCGAGGATGACATCGCCAACGAAAAACACGGCGGACCTCTCGCGGGCGGCGATGTGGCTGTTGCTTCTGCCGCGCTCGCCGACGCCATCCGCCGCGAACATGAGCTGACATTCCGCGATGCCGTCCGCCTGTACCCAGCGGCCATCGGCTGGTCGGCCTTTGTTTCGATCGGCGTGATCATGCTGGCGTTTGACCCGCAGATTCTCGGCGGTTTCTTTGCGACACCGCGCTTCGAGCAAGACTTTGGCTACTTCTACGATCCCGACAACGAATACATTATCAGCGCGCCCTGGCAGAGCGGCCTCTCGCTCGGCAACCCCATTGGCCAGGTCTTTGGCGCGCTCTTTGCGAGTTACCCCATGGACCGTTTCGGGCGCAAGCTGACATTTGGCGCCTGTGTCGCGCTGACGGGCTGCCTCGTCTTTATCCAGTTCTTCTCGCGCTCGCTGTCCACGCTTCTCGTCGGCGAGTTGCTGGGCGGCCTCGTGCTCGGCTGTTATGTGGTCATTGCCCCCGCCTACGCATCCGAGGTGTGCCCCATGGCTCTGCGCGGCCATCTCACGTCGTACGTGAATCTGTGCTTTGTGATCGGCCAACTTCTCGGCAGCGGAGTCACGGCCGCCACCGAGAACCTCGACAGCCGCTGGGCCTACTCAATCCCCTTTGCGCTCCAGTGGTTCTGGGTCGTTGTTATCCTGCCGGGCATGTTTTTTGTGCCCGAGAGTCCGTGGTGGCTGGTGCGCCAGGGCCGCACGGCCGACGCCGAGGCCGTTCTGCGCCGTTTGGCCTCGTCCAAGCCACCTTCGCAGCCTGGCGGAGCCTCCGTCGACATTGCAGCCACTCTGGCGGCCATTACCGAGACAGACCGTCTGGAGCAGGCGCTCGAAGCCGGCAGCACATACATGGACTGCTTCCGTGGCATCAACCTCCGGCGCACGGAAATTGCAACGGGCGTCTACTGCACCCAGGTCCTGAGTGGCATCTACATGATCAACTTCATTACTGTCTTCTTCAGCCACGGCGGCCTGTCCACGAAAACAGCGTTCGACATGAGCATCGGCTTCCTGGCCACTGGCTTTGTTGGCACAATCGTCTCGTGGTTCTTGATCCTGCGCTGGGGCCGCCGCACTCTCTTTCTCGCAGGCCTCGTTGGCCTCACGGTCCTCATGTTCCTGGTGGCCATCCTCGACTGTGTGCCGCGGCCCTCCAATGGCGGCAACAGCCTTGACTGGGCCGAGGCCGGCCTGCTGCTTGTGTGGAATTTTGTGTACGACCTGTCCATTGGTCCCGTGTGCTTCGTCATCATCTCCGAGTGCTCGGCTACGCGTGTGCGCTCCAAGAGTATTGCTGTCTGCACGGCTGCACAGGGCGTCCTGGGCATCATCATGACCGTGGCCATCCCGTACTTGATCAACCCCGACCAGGCCGATGCGCGTGGAAAGGTGGGGTTCTTCTTTGGCGGTCTCACAGTGTTTTGCCTTGCATGGACGTACTTCCGCGTCCCTGAGACTGCTGGTCGCACATACGAAGAGCTGGATCTACTCTTTGATCAGCGAGTGCCGGCTCGCCAATTCAAGGGATACCAGTTGGATGGTATGGGTGAAGAGTAGGGTGTTTGGGTGGAATTTGTCGACATACCTCAGTGTGGTGGTGTCTGATTCTAGAATGGAACCTTCAGTACTTTTCTTGCCTTTTTACCGTCTTCTAATTTCTCGCTTCAGTTTTTTTTCGTTTCCTTTCTTTTCTTCTCTTCTTCTTTTTTGTTTGGTCTGGACTATTTATCCTGCTACTGTTATGGGTAATGGCAGCGGTCCAAGGGGCAGTGGTAATGGTGGAGATTGTTGATTTGCTTTTTTTTAAATTATTATTTTCCTGTAGTTCAGGATTTTTATACTGTAAAATTTTATTAATAGGCCATAATGCATCCCTTTTCGGAGAGTGTGGTATAATAAATAAGTAGAGAGGCAAAGAAGAACAAAAGTAAACAACACTGAACAATGCCCCATAAAAAAAAACCATCCCCTTTCAAGAGAGACTCCAAGCCCAAACAACCCAAGAGACTTTTTTTTTTGGCAACAGTAACTTGTGCGATGGACAATCGTCTTGAACTTCATTCTCTCGTGGCGATTTCAGCCAAGAGGCGTCCGTGAAAGAACAAAGTCAGTAATCATAATGACAAGGGTGCCGCGGCTGGACCCATACGCATCGCCGTTGCAGAGGCATCAAATTTAGTCCTGCTTCTCGTCGGCCAGGTCCTTGTTGGTGTCGGGCCAGAAGTGGCTCAGATCACCAATGGGGAAGGGAAGGGGGAAGCGCATTTCGGCGGCAATCATGACAGTCTCGAGGTACCAGCCGAAAGTAGCAGCCGCGAACAGCAACGCACCGCCAGTCTTCTGGAGCGTGATAGCACCGTCAACATCGCCAAAGGACAGGCGCCAGTAGCAGCCAGACATGACAAAGATGAAGGCGATGAGGATGACGTAGATGGTCAGGAACACAACGTTGATCTTGAGCGTGAAGATGGCCAGAGTGGTGATGGCGAAGCCCCAGACAAGCAGGAACAGCGCCAGGGCAGCATTCCAGGCAGGCGAAGCAGTGCCAGTCGGGTCATCTGCGGTCACAAAACCGGCACTGAGGTTGAGCGTCGGGAGCTGCAAGAGACCGAAGGAGAGCCAGAAAGTTCCAAAGAGGCCCATGGTCATCATAGAAAAGAAGTTACCCATGATCCTATGCATGCGTTAGACTGATACGAGCGAGATGTGAGCCATGGTCAACTTACCACTCGAAGATCATGCCGAGAATGAGCAGCATAGCGCCGAAGAAGAAGATACCGCTAACGAGAGGACCTATGTCAGAAGATGCCGAATATATGGAATAGCAGACAGGTTCACGGTATATACAGAACGACTTACACAATGGGAGACGCACCCGTCGCGCCACCCCAGCCCATAAGAATCATGCTGAAGGAGTAGCCAGCGATGATGAAGCTAGACATGCGTTAGACACAGTTGTTCGCCTGATACGAGCTGGATGTGAGCCACGATCAACTTACCCAAGGAAACCAAGAGGTGTAGGGTTGGCATAACGCTTAATATTGTTGCCAGCATGGGGCACCTTCGGCGTGAGGTAAAGCTATATGGCACATTAGTATCCGAGCAATTATGACGACGATGGCAGGCGTCTCCCCCGATGTTCAATGGCACGAACCTTCTCAAACATTTCCGGAGACATGGTCACAGCCGTCTGGGTCCGGTTAAGGCCCTTCTCCTCGTCGAGGACAGACGAGCTGCCGTTCTGGCCGTTCTGGTGAGACATGGTGATGGATGCCGTAACGATGTATGATGGAGATGGATGATGGATAGCATATATTGTCGGGCAAGAATGATGATATCAGATTTGAGGGGCCGTCACGGCGTTGATATAGCACAATAAACAGAAAGGGGTATCGTTGGAATAATGAGGAAGAAGAAAACAAGAAGGAGATGGAGAGTCGATATGAGTTGTAGGCTTGTAATCGAGCACGAGGAAAGAAATAACAATCAACAAAAGGGTCGTGGGACAACGCGATTACTTATAGTCAAGTCGAGGAATGCCACCTCCAGGAAACAGCCCAACCCTGAATCCAGAAAAATAGGGGATCGTCTCAGTATCCCAGCTGCCCCAGGCAAAAGTAAAATGAAAAAGGAAAATAAGAAGAAAAGGACATAACACAAACAAGACATGGGTCTAATACACTGTTCCCCAGGTTCCATATCCCATCACCCCCACAGACCGAGCCAGACCAGGCCAAGACGAGCATGCGACATCCGGGGCGCGACAGAAGCAAATGGCCAGTCAGACAAAGCCCAGGGGGCAAGACGGGGCAGGATGGGCGTGTTCAAATGGGGAAAGACAATGAGGAGACGGGGAGATGTGCAGACTAGTTTGGTGGCTGGACAAATAGGGGAGTCGACAACAAGATGAACAAGCTCACGAACTCCTCCAAACGAACAGGCGTGTCCTCTGGGTGGGCCGTGGCCGCTTGGGTCTGTTTGAGTACGAGGTACAAGCTAAAGCGCCTGGCCGGACACTGCCCGCCTTGTATTTCAATGTTGGAGATAATCTGGGGTAGCCCGGCAAGAAAAAGGAAGAAGAAGAAAAAATAACAAATATACGCAAGACACTTAAAGACCACACAGCTCAATAGCGCCAAACACAACAATGGATAAAGGTTGCTGCAGGCTGCACGAGCAGAAACAGAGGCCAAAATAGCGCCGGCTGACCTGACCGGCGCGCGCAGCGTTTCCAAATTGGAGCTTGGCTTGGCCTGTGAGTGGTATCGTGTCGTGGAGCTGGCAGTGGTTCAGTTGGAGAAAAGCAGATGCGGCTCCGCACGATCTACCGCGGTAGCTCCGTACAACCGATGTCGAGAAACTACCTGTTACTCTCACGCGCACCGCATCTTGTCTCAGTGAGGATCTAGGTCAACCAGGCTGCTGGATTGTTTTTGTACTTTGACAAGTAGCTCGTTTTAGGGAGAGAGGGGGTGTTGCCGATGCGGGAAACGACGTTGACAAGGGATTGCCGGCGCTCTGGGGATGTGGAGAAGTCCACAAGGGATGGGGAAAGAGACACAAAAGATGAATAAAAAAGAGGAGGAGAAAGAAGAAGGAAAAGGGGGGAGCGTGATTAGACAACCGACGACGCTGGAGATCAGCTACTGGGCGCACCGTCAGCGGTGAGATGGCACTCTTGGTTCATATGGAGCGGTTGAGCAATCGAGGGGAACAGTGGCGACAACCTCCGTTAGCAAAGATGAAATTGACGAGAATCAACACAGGAACTCTATGTGCGCGGAGAGAAAAGCCAATGCATCTTAAATGAGACCAAAGTGAAGACATAAAATGCAGGCACGGCCGACGATGCGAACATCGAAATCCACTGCAATGCATGTATGGAATATGTATGTATGGAGTATGTACGACGTACTCGGTACGTTGTTCATGTACAGTCGCACCTGCCCTACGAAGCTTAATCTCTCCTTCTTGAGATACAGGGAACTGGGTCAAGGCAGGCACGACCCGCCTCCACTTATAACTAACAGTAGGAGTACGGAGTAGTACTAGTAACTCCATGCCATCGACCCCAAATCCAGCACAATGGGAGCAGTAACAAGAAACCCCAAAAAGCAGGTCACTTTTCAACTGCGATACACCGCAAAGATACTTTGGCTTTGTTGTTCCGCAGACCCACCCCCACAGCAGTAGCTCCCGAACCCCATAAATTTCCCCATTTGTCTAAACATCTGGGGGAAAAAAAAAAATAACTTTCCTGTCTGGGGTATTCAGACGACACCAATAAATGTCACTTTACGGAGGTCCCACCTGTGGAAAGATGGCCAACGCCGGCTCGTCGGCCTCCAATCCTCCCGTTCCCCACAACGAACCCCAGGCCCAATCCCAGTTCCATTACGGAGAATTCACTGACCGCTGAATCGGCTGTCCTGCATCGACAGCTCTGATCGAAAACACTTTACAAACAGCACAAAATTTACCGAGGGAAATGGTCGAACAGACTGTTTGGAACGGATCCGAATCGGAGCACAAAGCATCTCGATCAGTTTGAGGAAGGGGGCTGCGTTCATGTCTACAGACCCTTGATCGGACAATCGTCTTCACCTTGGCCTTGCCAGGTCCCCTCTCCGGGACATTATGGTCCTCCGCACGGATCTGACATCCACCGCTTATGGTGTCCTGTCTTGTGTTTAGGAACAGTCTCGTAGAATTTTTAAAGGGGAAACGGTGGCCATGCAGAAACTAAATCTTGGCAAAACCGAGCCTTTCTTCTCGTGGTCTGCCTCTTCTTCGTTGTTGTTCCTTGTCTTTACTTCTCTCTCTCTCTCTCTCTCTCTCTCTCTCTCTCTCTCTCTTGCCTCTCGTCGATCAGCGGACAATGAGGGTCCTCTGAACATCCGCTTTTGCGGGGAATTTGCTGTCCTCTCATTGCTCCAGCGGACTGCACACACGCACCAACAGGAACATAACACATAGCAAGCACTCCATACTTCTGTGAGCTTACTAGTTTGTCACCCAACGCCATGGAGGCGTGCTGTGCGGGGAAAGACTCCGTCACCGGGCGATTCCACCTGGCGCATCCACTCTCTGCTTCATCTATTGCTTTGCAGAAGCGACGAAATTGGGGTAAGAAGCATGAAGAGGGTGTAATTTTTCTTGTACCGGCCTCGTCTGCTCACCTGCACGGCGCCTTGGTTGGATCTGCAGCCGGAACTAGCACTGGATAGCTCGCTATATGGTTTTGGTAGGCACATCTCAGGCCAGCGCAGCGTTGGGTTGTTGTACAGCAACCCCAGAAAACATGCCAGCACTTGACCAGTCGCCAGGCCATCTACTCCGCAGATTGGTATATTTTCACTGAGCTACCACCCAGACACTGTACTAAGAACCTCCAAGAACGGACGAGCGGATGGTCTGGCCTGTATATTGGCGTGAGAACAGCGCTGTCTATAGCTTCTCACTCAAAGGGCCATGATTAGTCCAGCTACAGCCGCTTTTGTCCTCAATTTAGCTTTTCTTGTTCCCCTTCTCTCTCTCCCTCAGTGTGTGTGTGTGTTTACCGTTTACTGTTTACTGTTTTTACTCACCATGCCTCTACTTTTTTCATGCCCACAAGTGCTCTCTTTTCTTCAATCTTTTATTTTCATAAAGCCTTCAAATTGTGGAATCTAGTGGATTTATCTCACCTCAAACCACCTTAGCTAGCAAATCAGTCGTGACTTTTTTTTTTTGAGAACATAGCAGCCATTCTGTTTCCCCGAGTCTTCATCACAATATACGTAGACTTTCACCTTATCTTTCATCAAAGACCGAAAAGGACGGTATGCACTTAAATTTCTGAACCTATTTTTGTTCCCCTCACAGAACCTTTTTGGTCAGTTGTAAGCCATCAGCACCATTTGAAGGTCTCGTACATCTTTGAAATGCTCGCCATCTCCTCATCCGCTTTCTAAACGTTAAATCACTCGAGATCGTCACCCCCGCATTCAGCAAACGGGAGGGGGCTGAACTGAGCACGGGTTAAGAAACTACGAGACACCAAGAATGAAAGGAGAAGGGGAATAAGTGAGGGGACGGCTAGAACAAACTCACAAAGCCGAGGATAGCGGTTGTTTGGCAACGCTGCTCACTAATCTGACAAAAAAGGTACGTGTGATATGAAGGGGTTATCACTCTGAATATCACTCAAAAACTGGATTGGGTTAACTCAGATACCACTCCAGAGGAGCCTGGCGGCATGGTGGCCAAGAGAAAAGGGGAACATGGCCGAAAAGGCCGCCTCTGGTTGAGTTCATTTTCCCCAAGCCCTCTCGGCTCTTCGCGAGACGATTACACACAAACCTCACGACTCTGAAAATGAAAAGTGGACCGATGATACAAATAAAATAAACAAAATAGAGAAAAGGAGAAAAAGAATGAAAATGAAGACGCGAGGGACATGTGCAAGGAAAAGAGGCCAGTAAAATGGCCGTAGTAAAAGCCAGTTGCAAAACGTACACCATGTCGTCTTCATAAGATCCCAAATAAATGTATCAGGGTTTGCATCGAGAGTTATCCTAAGCCTGTTACAATTCCACAAGTACGGAACCCACAGAAAACGTCAATAGGCACGTTAGTAAGTACTCCTATGATCCTTAACTGGCCACATTTCAATTCCCAGGGGTCATGCAGGGCACATTATTTTCTGGTTTCCTTCCTTGTCTAATACATGTGTTTTGGTGCATGTCGCTTTGGAGTGCAATATAGTATCTAGTCAGGCCGTTGTGAAGACCCAAGGAACAGTGAGCTAGAGTTGTTGGTTCTGATCATATACTGAGGGCCCGCCCTTGCTCAACAGGCTTTGGCGATAAAATAGTGTCACCAAAATTATGTGCTACCAAAAGGGAAAATAGAAATTACGTAGCGTGGGTCGAAGGCCTTATTTAACTACTTGTATTTAATTTCGCAGATGTCCCTGACGTTTGTATCGTGGTGTGGCAGGTTTTTGTTTACACGGCTTAACGCGTCGAAGCTTTACCGGTCCCTCCGCAAGCGTGTCCTGGTAGTATTCAAACTCACGTATCAAATAAAATAGGTTCCGTCGTCACCTGTTTCATTATTACGTTATCATTGTGGTAGAGACATACCCATGGCAGAAATTGAACCCTTTACAAAATAGAGAAGAGAGAGAGAGAAAGCTGCCGTTGCCTGAACCAAAACGTATACAGTACGCCATGAGATGTGAGAATACGATACCAAGAGGAGATTAGGGGCCCCCAAATATGCAAATCAGCGGTTGTTTTCTACATTCCGATGTTTTCACAGCACTGACTAGGGTTGGGGCCAATACAGCTCTTTGAAATGATGTCTCGCGGTCCAGACTGGCTGATTTATGTAAACCATGGCCACCGTAGCAAGACAAATACAGCAATTAGACCTTTGTCCAATCTCTGCACGGCCATTTTAGAACTATGATTTGCAAGTGTCGTAGATACGGGACCAGAAGCAGATAGGAGAAAATATTTGTTGTGCCCTCCACCTAATCTCCTAGACCTGGGGCCACGTTATACAATTTCGGATATTGCCTCGACTATTATGAGGTGTGGATAGAAATTTACAAAGAGACAGGCGGGTCTACATATGGTTGACACCCTCTTTTACATGTCGCCGAAAATTCCCAGCGGTGAGTCAAGTCTCGATGTCACATTTGATTTTCAAGCAAGGTAACATCCCAAAACGAGGCAACGCAGCAATATAGTCGCAAAGCGAGACAGGCCAAATCAAATCTAATCACAATCCTGTTGCACGTCGGTAGCAAAACGAATTTTTTATTTTTTTAAATCAATGATACAGCCAAGTCAAATATGTAGGCTCGTATGCTTGTTCACAAAAAGCAATAAGAGACTCTGTATTCTATCGAACTGTGCGTTTCTCCCCCTCCTTTGTTATCTCCACGACAGACGACTCAACCTTCCCTTGCTGGTGTTAGAAAATTACAGTGACCGGATCGACGCCGGTTTAGGGCGAGCGGAACAGCAACTTTTCGGGTGATCGAGCATTACAAGGCGAGTATTTTTGCCCCGTTCTGCTCCCATAAACAAGGTCTCCAGGCCATGCTGCCCAAGTATTGCAAACAGCCACATGCCCGTCCAAATAATCAAACAACAATGATATAGCATACACATACAAAATGCCAATGTGTTTTTATTTCTGATACAACAAACAAAATACAATATCGTCGTCAGTAGTGTCGTTCTCTACGTTTACAACAGAGAAACTAATCTACTACGTCCGGTATCCTTTATCCCCAGTCTTTCACTGCTGACATTCTTCGTCCCATCTAACCAAAACGTATTTGTTCAGTAGTCACTGCCGACATCCAGATGGGGAAGAACAAAACCTTCCTCAACAGTCCGCGCACGCTTACGCCCACTTACACACATTTAGACACACAGAATAGTAAACAGGCACGCACAATATGTCTGTCGCAAGAGGCGACTCGCAACTCATCGCCATTACCAGACATCATCCTCAAAGTGCCCAGACCCCGACAAAAGGACTCGCCTCCGAATGAGGACGAGATGACCTAAGTGCAACACGCCCATACCAGATGCCAGCAATATCTCTGCTGGTATCTTATAGGCGTGTTCCCAGCAGGCAAGGCAATGCCCGATGAGAGGAAGGCTTACTTTCAGCAAGAAGCTGTGTGATATCCATGCTTACGTCCGCTGCATGCATTCAACACTGCAAAGCTTTCACTACCAGCCGTCCCTCACGACAACTGACCGTCACGCCCTGGCCATGGTCCACGCCGTGAGGGCCAATGACGACAGCAGCCTTGTCGATCCAGCACAAAAAGTGCGCGTTTCCGACCTCCAGTCTCGTGAATCTATGGCACCATACCAATATAACAAGTCCTCAACGACAAACGGATAGGTTGGTCGCCGCCGATTTATGTTTGGGAAGCTGTAGAATCTTTGTCCGTTTCCATACGTCAGACTTCAGTTCCTCTAACGTTGAGTAGCACTGCCCATACTTACAAAAGTAGGCCAGCTTGCCACGTCTGACAGTGCAATACACGAAGCTCACCAAGGAGACTTCGTTCGGATTTGCCTCCATAATGGCCTCGGGTAGTCCTCGAGACTAAACTGCTGGGCTCAAAGGCAGAATCTGAATTCTTGTGCGATATCTCTGGTAGGCAAAGTGTTTCCATCTATTTCCTCCCTTTGCATATCTCTCCTCGCCAATGGTTCTGTTGAAAGAAATGCGCGAAATGCAAACAACTCCTCCACACAATTACCGGCACCAGCCAGGAAAGAGGTTCATACCTTAGAACTTTGGCAGATCCAAGGATTCCAAGGATAGACATATCGAGCATTAGATAGATTGTGTGTTAGACCAGCTATTGCTAATGCGCCCGGCACGGCTCTATGAGCAATGTCGTCCCCGGAAGAGTTGCTGAAGATCCCGTACATATTGCCGGCCAAACGCTTTAGGTACATATATCCAGGACGAGCTGGTGCTATCCACAAGGCATATGCCAGCCTATGATGGAGGAGAGGCCAGAGTGCAAAGGTAACAATTTTCAACAGCCCTGGATTCGGGTAATCACCATCATCAAGTAATCACTGGACGACAAGTTGTGCACAACTGCCTTTATATGCACCAAAATAAGCAGAACAACAGAACAAGCCTTGGAACATAACGAAGAATACGGGCTGCAATAGGATAGCGCAGTACAGTCCGAGATCAGGAGGAACCGCTAGTCGGACAAGACTGTCCCTGGCTTTTGTCAACAGACCTGTACACCAGCGGGTTCCTTGTCCTCCTCCTTCTCTCTACGCAAGCACAAGTTGCCAGCTCGGTGAAGCTTCTATAGGACTGCAGTGGCCTGTTGGTGTGATGTGAAAACAATGGATGCAATCCTCCATTTCACTGCTTTACAAGCCAAAAACGTTTATGGAAGAGCAACTCTCAAAGACTTCTTATCCTGCTCAGCAAAAAGGTGCGCATTGATGCATTGAATGATAAAAGAGGCAGCCTTGACGGTGGTGCCGGCAAGGCACATGACAGTGCATATTTGTGTGGATTGTAAGGAAAGTTTAAAGTGTATGGCTTGAAAGAACCTAAAGTTAACACATAGTCTTGCCAGCCAACACAGTGGTGGTCGTAAACATGACCTGGTGACAGGTTTTAGATGAGAACTAGCCCATACAGCATGTCTTAGATAGGTGGGATTGCCACTGAAGTCAAACGTCAACTGCGCACTTAACTCTCTACAAAGTGCCATAGTCAACGATAAGGGAGCCTGGTGATAAGGCAGCAAGGAGGAGAAGAAGACCGAGCAGACCAACTCGTCCTCTTGGGAGGAGGGAGGGGGTTGTGAACCGGAAAGGGCTTTGCCAAAATAAAAATAAATCCCGGCTCGCCCTCTGATTTCTTTACTCAATTGAACATTTCTGGATATTGAAGTCTCAAGAACTTTTCCAGTAACCAACGGTCAGTCAAAGGCGCCCAACAGCCAATAACCAGCGAACAAAGGGAGAGGCTATCTACTTCAGGGTCCTGTCCTGGCTGAACTCTTCTTTGTCCTGAAATGATCCACGCCGCTTTCGTCAATCCATCCCCAGATGATGTCCAAAGCCGCGTCCACCAAACCATACAGACATACAAGATGCACGGCGCGTAGCACACGGCAGCATCGCGGAGGGCTGATCTTGTCTGCAAGGGCAGCATGGTTGCATTGGGGCGTTGGCTGGACCCCGCAGCACCGTCAAATGTGCCTACAAACTGTCTGCAAACGCATATGCGAGTTGAACAACGGGGAAACGCCACCAATGGGCAAAGGCATCCTGCCAGCGGCACCCAAATGCTCCCCCAGCACCAGCAGAGCCGCTCATAACTTGCGCATCATGCCCAGTGATACATTGCACATTGACTGCTCGTATGGATTAGACAGGTCGTAGACATGATCAAACATGAAAAGACGAGGCCTGCCTCCATGAGCAGGTGATAAGCTGATAAGACCAGTCATGTGGACATCATGTTGGCGGTAGGCTGTCCAAGAATAGAAAGACAAGGGGTGTGAGCGCAACAGGACGGGATTGGTGCCTCTGCTGACCTGGTGCACTCGTCCACGAGAGGGAGGATCTTCTCTGTGTGAAGGATGAAAACGACCGGAAAGGGGAGGGAGCACATGGGATAGGATTAGAGGGAAAAAGGAGGGGAGAGGGGTGCGATGCATGGAGAGATGGTGTGCAGCCGAAGCACGTGCTTGGCACTGATAGTGAAGCTAACGATCTAAAAAACAATCTGTCGCAAGGAGGATAAACTTTGGCAATTATGACTCTGGACATGTATCTACTGTGGACGATGGACGACGCGCGCCGTACAGATGTTCTGACAAGAACGGAGGCAACAGCGGGCCGGGTGAACACGCAGGAGCAGGGGCGGGATCAAGGCTTCCAGAATCCTTCACTAGACGCCGTGGTCTTTGGGCGGTGATTGAAGGCAATCTTTTAACATCTGAAGACCACGGCAAATGAGCATGCTAGTACGTTCTGTCTCCGAAGCCATTGCTCGCCAGAGCTCGTTGGGGAAAAAAGAAGAAGAAGAAAATCAAAAAGAGGATTGCCGTAGCTAGGAGCCAAATGCCAACGGTGAAGAACGTGTTGCCGAAATCGAGAGTCTGGAGTTTGAAGTTTGGAGTTCGGAATCAGAGTCCGAGCAGGTCTCCTCCTGTAATTACGACGTATTACTAGTAGTGTGCCAGCCCACTGTAATTATCATCTGAATTTCATGGTTGTTTGTGTCCGCTAGAATACAACCTCCGAAAGTCCAGGGACCTTCAGTGATCGCCTCTTATCGATCAAGAAAGCGGGCTGGCTGCACCAATACTCTTGAAGAAAGGAGAGTGTGTTTCGGATTTATGCGACAATCACCGAATGACAGGCCGGGAAGGTGCGGCTTGGGGTGTGTTTGGAAGCTCTGTGTTTTCCAACCTTTCCCAGAATAAGTCGGTCGACGGCTCCTCTTTTTTTTCCTGTATTTTATAATCTTTCGTCGTCTTTCACTCTGCTCTTCATGGAAATCCCCCAACATATTTGCCGTTGTCCGAAGTTGCGCAGGCACGACGGGCATTTGTCGCTTCTTCCTCTTCCAGCCCGGTTACTCAATCGCTCTTGTCCTCTTTCTTTTTATCAGTTTCATGCGTTGGTCCTATGACTCACAGCGCGAGTCACAACTAACACAGGCTACTGGGCTACTAGCAGTACTCTGTTGCAAGTATGTCACCTATGACGTGAAGATTATTCTGGCCAGCATCGCTGCAGAGTAATACGGCGCAGGATAGTCTAATACTCATCATATCTCATACCTGGCCTGTTTTCTGGGTGTTATTCGCCAGTGGTGACAAACAGCCCGGAGACAGATTATTCTCGCCAAATAATCGTCTCCATGCCAGCCAATAAATAGGCTGACCACTGGTGTTGGCGACTTGGTGGCAATGCATCTGGCCGGGCTTGGATCTGACAAAGTATCAATAACGACATGGGGTCTTAACATGAGGTCTTGACACCCTACTCATTGGGTTGTTTCTTCTTTCTTCTCCCTGCACATTGAGCCCCCGGAGGGAATTGGCCTGTAGTGAAATTGACCAGGTAGAACTGCTTTAATAGCAAAGTTTTGACAGTGTGCCACTGCCTCCACAGTACTAGTAATTTGGTTATGTTTGCCTCGTTCCTTCGATATATCCCCAAACCCCGTTTTTCTTTTTCTTATTTTCTTCCTTTCTCTCCTTCTTTCCCCTTCAAACCGCTCAGCGATTGCTCTTTCTCACTCTGCCCAAGCCCCCCGCGCCTTCCGCCACCCCTCCCTTCGGTGTTTTTAACTGTTGATGAGGGAACTGTTGATGAGGGGCGGCGCCTGACAAATTCAACTCTCTCCACAGCCAAGTCGAGGCCCATGGCGGCCGGTGTCGTATCGGGTAATACTTAATACTCATACAATGTAAATTCAAGAACAAACTTGTTAGGCCTAGCGTGCCCGCCCTCACCCGCGAAGCGGGCATCTAACTGACACTAACACCATCCCACAAGTGTCCCTACAAATTGTTCTCCGTTTGCTTCGACTCAACCGGCTAATTAAACTTGAAGAGCATCAAAACGGATGCATGTTGGGTACCAAAGTCGGGAAAATAAAAATAAAATAAAATAAAAAAGAAAGAGAAAGAAAGTAAAAGGACACCCCTCGAAATTCCCAGGCCAGCTACAGTCGATGGCCTGCCCGACCTGCGCCGCATTGCTGAGCGCAGCTATCGACAAGCTGTTTATCCCGCCGGCAATCAGCAGAATCTGTAAACAGAACAAGTAAACGACAAACAGTCGTAGTCAAGGCAGTTGCGAGTTGCGGGGTTGAGGCGCGATGGCCACCCCCTCCTCAGTGTCATACTTGACTCGAATATGCCCTTCAGCCCCCAATACTATGTACAATTTCTCAACGAAGATACACAGTAATACGTCTTCAATGGCTGTTTACCCCCCCCCCCCCCCCTTTCCAGTGCTTCGCTCACGCGCTCTCACTCAACCCTCCCTCGACACTCCGGCACCCTTATTGGCCTGATTGCCCGTCGCGTGTCGCGCCTTTTGTCGAAATTGCAAACAGACTGCGCCGTATCTTATCTCAGACACCACACCATTGAAGCAAGTTCCGTCGACGTCACAAGGCAAAAGACACCACAAGCCATGCATGGTCGGAGCCTTTTTTCCCCTCCTGGCAAGACCACAAGCAACAGATTGTGTGGCCGCCATTGACCATTAGAAGAGGCCAATTCTCGCCATTGGCTGTTGCTGCGATGGGAACATGAAGAGAAATCAGCCTTTTCTCAAAATCTGGAGAAGAAGAGGGGGTGTTACGCTTCGGCATTCATTCTCGCTATGCGCTCTATACCCTCTCCGCAGCGAAGCAAGTGCATATTTGTCTCGATGAATAGGAGTAGACATACACGGTACTTAAACACGCAGCTGTTCTGTCTTGAACAGCCTTGTATCGGGTAACATGCTTGTCAGATTACGTCGTAAGATGCCAGCCCTGAAGCCGCTCTTTAAAGGATGCAGAAGTGCAGTTGCCAGCACAGCAATCGAGACAATGAATCTGGCCGCCGCAACTTGTCGCCTTGAAGCGCTGTTGTGCTGTGTCGGGTACTTGGACAGAAAAGACACCAATGACGAGACCGAACTCATGCGCCTTCTGTGACTCCCTTCGGGATGGTGATTTGAACGCGCGCGGGGGTGGAAGGGGGGGGGTGCATTTAGCGGGCCATTCTGTCTTCGTTGGATGCGCCTTCCTCACAACGAATCTGTCCAAAATTTTAAGAGGAATTCCTGCATAGCATAGCCAGTCACCCAGTGTCCTTAGTGGCCCGCACATAACAGTAATACGGCGTGCTTGTGCTATCGATACCATGAGGTGGTCGATAGGCTCCTACGACAGATACGAAAATACTGCACTTGTCCAACACGGCGAGTCCCCAAGTCTCCTGCCAATCTCCAGCCCCTGATGGAGCAAGATGATTGTGTACAGGATTCCCTCATAACACGACTTGAGCAAACGCCCAAATGTCCGTTTGCCCTCATCGCTGTTAGTATTGTTGGTAATGCTCTTGGAAACATTAAGAGAGAGGAGAGGGCCAACTTGAGTGCGTGCTGTGCACTATTACTACATACACTTGGCGCTAGCGCGAGCATTACTCCGCCCACCCCTCCCCTCCTTCTATTTCTGTCACGCTCAACACACACAGACACAGTCCCTGTGAGCTGGTCCCTCGTCCCTGTCGCCCAAACCCCGCGCTAATATGGACACTGCCCGCCCCCGGCCCAGAACCCTTATTATTATCAAAAATACAGAACAGGCAAGAACACAGAGGAACAGGCAACAACGGCTCCTCTGTCATGCGACGGCTCCTCCCTACGGCTGACCATTGGTGGTTTGCCCACCACTGTGGCCCCAGCCAACACAGAGGCAAGCCAACGCAAGCCTGGCCTCCAGACTGGGCACCGATGGCATCTCACTTTGTCCTTCGTCCGTTGTAATTATCTCGCCCTGAGTTGTGAGATGCACGCAGCCCTCTTGTGCTGTCCATGTTGTCCCCTATTCCCTTGTTTCTTTCTCCGGATATTCTTTATCTGCGACTCCTCTCCCCTCTCCCTTCGTGACCTCCAACCGGCCCTCCCTTTGCCTTCTCTTTTTATGTATTTGCAACCGATTGTTGCCCGATTGAAATAAAGACACCGAATCGACACTGTGGAATATCTTTCATGTACTAGAAAGACAGCCCCCTTTACACAGTATTACTTCACACCCCCCACCTGAATCCCAAATCGCCACCTGCCGCCATCGTGCCTTCCCAACTCGGAAACACGGTCCAAGTCACATCTGCGCCTGCCACCACCAAACATTTATCAAAACGGTTTCCCTAGGAATACGTCTTAACATCGCACATCCGTAATTGTCTTGACCTTCTTTCCTTCTCCAAACACCTCTGTCAACCATTCTCAACGCCCAACCTGGACAGTTCGCATTACTATCTCCTCTTTCGCTCTTCATTTTCTCGTCCTAATGTGCCGATGTTCCTCTTGTCCATGCAAGTCTGACGAACTCGCCAACTGACAAATACATCCTCGCGCGGCTGCTGCCTACGTCCATCGCCACCCATCTTTTCAAGCAAAATAAGAGCCACTCTCACCACAATCATCAAGTACTTCATAAAGCGCATACCAATTGGCAATAGTCATCACCAAGGGAGCAAGTTACCCATCGACATCTTCTGGGATTACTGGTTGCTCGTCGCGCGCCCCAGATATACAATTCGGTCGGTGCCGTCGACGCCGTTAGCTCTGGTATACATCTGTCCAAAGCACCGGCATATCTACGGCCATCTCGTCTTATTCACTTCCTCTTGGATCACTCCCCCGTCATTGTATCTGTGTCACTCTTAGCAACATCGAAGCCAACACCCTAAACCCTAAACCCTAAATTCGATATCTACCACCACTCACTCAGCGATGGCCGACCCTCGCTCCCTCACACATCTGCCACAGAAAGTCGCAACCGCCGGACATCAGCTCGCCGTGCAGTTCAGTACAAATACCAGAGGGAACGACATCAGCGTCGCAATGGAGCAGTCCGCTTCCTCCTCTTCCATCGCCTCCTCCGTCTCTTCACTTCTCACTTCGTCGTCCTCTACGTCGGTTGAGTTGTCAAGTTACCTACCAGTCACTCCGAAACACACATTTCAGCCCCTTCACCCAACTTACAACATTTACAACGAAATGGATTCCAAGACTAATCTCAGTGGCCTCGCGGGGTCGTCAATGGCCACAAACGCCCTAATATCGCCCCCGGAGGCTGAGAAGCTGGATACCTTTGAAGTCGACAACAACCAGAAGAAACATCCGGTGGATGTCGGCACACAAGAACAGCACCATCTCGACCCTGGCACGGCTTCCAACAACACCGAGAAGAACCTTGTCTCGCCACCCATCTCTCCCGCTCTCGCCCAGAAGAGCGATGCCACTGCTCAAGGCACCCAGGACCCAATTCTTTACCCAGCCGCAAGCGACACGGCAGCCTCGGCTCTGCAGTCTCGGCCCCTATTCTCAGACGCCGCTGTGAGCAGTCACGCCGTCAATCCAAAGAACACACGGATGTTCAAGTTCGTCGAATCACCGAATGGCAGAGGCACGGGCCAGATAAAGTCACAAATGATGCTAGCTTTTCAACGAAGCCCAAATAAATGGCTGGAGATGCTAAAGAAGGAACACAAGGAGGATGCTGAGCGCCGGCGTGCCAATCAGCAAACCATGATTTCTCCACCACAACCTTCAGCATCGCGGCCTGCCTCGTCCCCGTTAGCTCGCCGAAATCCGTGCCATCGACAGGAGCCGTCCGCAATTTTTACACCCCAGAAATCGGCGTCTCATCGCGATCATGCGCGCCTTGTCCATCCTGTGCAAACCCCGGACAATCGTGTCATGAAACGGGCTGCTCGGGCAGTGACAAGCCCACGCGCAACTCGTCCAACCCACATTGCCCCGCAGCTCAATGGGACTTCACGCCAGGTTTCGAGCAACCATGGAGCGAAGAGGGTCTCTGGCTCATCGCCGGAGCCGCGTGTTCGGAACGCAGCGCCAAATCGCGAAGACAAGGATTTTAATGCCTTACCTGACTACTGCCCACCCTTGTCCACGCTTCCTGAGCGTACAAATAACCTCAAGGTTGACTGGAAAGGAACACCTCTGGATCTTTCGAATGACCCTTTCTTGCACCTCATGCACCGTGACGAGGTGGGACTTGCCGCGAGCCTCCGTCTTGATTGTGCAACCTACCTAACAAGCAAACGTCGGATTTTCATTCGGCGACTTGAGTGTGCACGCATTCCAAAGGAGTTTCGCAAGACTGATGCTCAACAGGCCTGCAAAATCGACGTGAACAAAGCCTCAAAACTTTGGACTGCGTACGACAAGGTGGGCTGGTTAAAGGCCGAACACATCCGACGATTCATGTAGCCTTATGTTCCTACATCCTTACCATTGTGTCTGCCATTTTTAAGGGTGCAGACATACAGGCAAGGCTTTGGCCATCAGCTCTTTCGCAGTTTAACGGCACGTTCTCATACCGGCCACGTCAGCACCGCTGTATCCCCTCCCTCCCTTTTGTTTCTTTCTTGTTTTCTTTTTCTGGTTATCAATGGTTGTTATTTTGGTCTCTTTTTCTCGTCTCTCTTTTGTTGCTCTTCCCCGTTACTTTGTTTATCTCTTCGGTTTTATCTCGAACCTACCAGGCAGCACACCACGGTACAAGCAGGCTTTGATCAGCTGCCTTCGATGCATTTTGGAAATGAAGGATTTTCACGATTGATACCCCACGAGTCCAATACCAGACTCACACCAGAACGATACCCCTCTATCTGTTTTTTTCTTCTTCTTGTTTTGTTTTCTAATATTTTCTACCTGTGCCGCTATTTATAGCTGCTCTTCTGTCTATGCTAGGTTTTGTTGTATGTTGTTGCCGATGCTGTTTACTCCGATATTTGTAACGCCAGTTTCTATCAGCTTCTCTCTTTAACTGTTTCATTGTCTGTTACCTTGGATCACAACAATATATATTTATTTGATTCCTCTACAGATTACGCAAAAACTATGCTGATATTTACTGGCTTTGTCAATCGCCTCATTATTCGTTTTATTTATGTCAATGTATTACCCATATGCAATCACTGAGCAAACGCAGCTTTAAGGTTTTTATAACATTCTCTTCTCACTGCTGTTAGTTCCCAACGACCCATAAAGCCATGAGCACAGTTTCGGTTGCTTTTCTTACTTCATATCAAGGCGGTGAGGCTGGCAGATCTGACTTACACGCGCTTTTTTAAGAAGTCAATGGTGCAGTCCTATTTTTAGGCTTGTCCTTATCGACAAGTAGCCGTGCCGCATGCGCCCCGCCCACTTTCCCGTTTTAGTGCACCGGCCACCCATGATGCCGTACACAGTGAGCAATACAGCATGATCCGATGTCCAGGTAAAGTCGGCAGAAAAAGTCATGTTGGTGGCTTACAAGTGCCTGGAGCGAAAATAACCAGAACATATTGGTACATACAAGGTAGACAGAAGAAACAATATATCATATGCTCAGCAGTATTATTGACGGTAATTTTTTCATTTTTTATTTTGAAATATTCTTGTGATCTGTGATGGACGGAGGGTGGGGGTCGCCGATCCTACCTCCACCTGTGAAAACCAAAGCCGCACGAAAAAGACGAAAAAAACAAGTCCCAAAAACAAGTAAATCAACAAGTATGAAAGGTTAAAAAGCAGGTGCATATACAAAATGGGTATCCTTTTGCATGTCTGCAAAGATGTAAGTACCTGTTTTCCCCCGTATACACGAGGTGTACTGAAGCAGGTTTCAAGTAAAGTCGTACACCAGCAGGCTTTCTCCGCCGGTCCGTGACTCTTTCAAAACAATAACCATCTCATCATCAAATCCAACCCAATTGCGCCGTTCGTCTCGGTCATAAAAATCCAGCTCTTTGTTGTCGCTGTTGCTCCTATGCCGCCCCGGACCATCCTTATTTAATTCGGGTGTCGCATTCGGTTTTATAGCCACGCTGTGTCCACGTTCAGCAGCCGGCCTTCCTTCGAGCTCCCACACGCGCATTTCATCACCATGTATGCTGACTGAAACGGCCTTGCCACGCGTAGTTATTTCAGCATCGCTAATTCCTGAGGTATGTCCCCACAGGCGAGTTCCGGGTGAGATATCCAGAGTTGAGGCATTGGATGTGCAGAGGTGGAGTATTAATGTGTTGTCAGGCATGGTCGCCAAAAGGTAGGGATGACTGTAGCGGAGAGTAGTTGGGCCCCCGTCAGTTCGACTTCGGGGTCTACCCTGTCCATCTTGGCGTATCTGCTGGCCCGTAGGAGAAGGTTGCCGCTGTGCTTCTACCGAAGCCACCCCCCGTGGCATTTCGTACGGTGTATCGAGACGGGACGAACGGGAAGACGGAAGCGTCGACCCTCGTGTTATCGTGTGTGCAGGCGGTGATGTATGTCCGCCTGCACTGATAGGAGGTGTGCTGGCTAGACGTGTTGCGATAACAGTGGGTGAACCCAGTCCACTGCAGCCTGCCTCCCCGTTACCTTCGCCCGGCCTGCCAGCCTGTATATGTAGGTCTTGGATCCCAATTGACCAGCCTTGGCGGGTGGAGAAAGTGTAGGCAATAGATGCAATAGTCACCGAAGTCAGTTTACGGATCGAAAGCGCAAGAGGGGGTTGGGATGAATGAGACCGAAGCGAAGTCAAGAGATGCGGTGCATCAAGTCCAGATTGTCTGGGTGTATCGGACAGCTCACGCAAGAGATGCTCCGTTTGCCGTTTTTGACCAGCCCCAAATGCATATAAAGATATGAGACCGGAGTCGGTTGCTGAGAGCACGTATGGATGTGAATAGGCGATACCTTGCAGTGGGCCACTACTCGAAGGCGCATGAGAGAACCGCCGAACCAGCGATTGCCGGGCGAGGTCGTATTGCCATATGTCGAACGCTCCATCGTGGAGCCCAACCGCAATGTCTAGGGAATAAACGCCCGTATCTACGGCCAGAGACGTCGGGGTAAAATGCACAGCGGCATCTGGGTAGCCACCCCCAGTTTCCCTGCAGCTCCTGTCACCATCTTGGTCGCTAGGGATGGTCGTTTTGTCCTTCTCCCTTCCCGTCGCGGACGCATACACCTCCAGCAAAGAAAGGTCTGCCATGGCGATCATACTGCGTGTTTTAAGCTCCCAAACACACAGGCCTCGTGTCCGGTCAACGGTAACGGCAAAACCATCGACCACCTTGACTAGGACACGACGAGGGTCTTTGCCGTCCTTTCCAATGGGCACACCGTCTCCATCAAAGTTAGCCGGCGCGAGCATATTGGCATGACCAGCTCTCTGGTCGAGACGCAATTCTTCCACGGCACATTTCCCTCTTGCCCAATTGGATCGGAGTTTAAACTGCTGCTTCCAGCTATGTGTCCTGCTTCTCGTAGCATGTGTATAGCTACTTGAACCTGGCTCTCTCGCACTAGACCATCGTATGCTTCGTTCTGGCTGTAACATTGTGAAGACATCTTCGCCAGCCAGGAAGGGCCCTCGAGTAGCAACGCCAGTCGATGTCCTTGCCGAACCTGTCGAGGATCCGCCTCGAATCCCTGGGAATCGCATGGCGCGAGGAAGAACAAATCGCTCATAATAGATCGCCTTCCACAGCTGCGAATCGTCGGCAAGGCGGTGAAATCGGCGCGAAACGGGGGTCAACGAGAGAAGGTCTTCCATGGGGAGGTTGCGGAGAATGCGGATAAGCAGCTCATCTGAGAGCGGCGAAAGAAAATCTGTTCTCGAGAGCTTCGTGCGGCCCGTTCGGGCGACAAGCAAGCTGTCGTGCCCGTCTGTGGCTGCGCTTCCAGCCAGCGGTATCGCGCTTGCCTTCGGCCGTTTGGTTGGTGGCGTGTTTGCATCTTGTTGTTTTATCACGTCGGTCGCCTGGTCGTTTGCTTGGCCTTCGTTACCAGCATCTTGCAGGCCATAATCTTTTCGAAAATCATCATGACTTCGCTTCGCACCCGCCATGCTGGAAGATGCCGGCACAAAGTATGTCTGCAATTATGATGGTCGGTTCGTGCATCCCCAGTTTTGATCCATATCGGCGCCTCTTTTCGTTAAACTAGCAATGGGTGGCGAGGCTGCAATGAAAGACAGAACAGAGATAGAGATTAAACCCTGGGCGAATTCTAAAGATTGTTGGTAATTATCCACCAGCCAGTCGCACTAGTAGTAAGCCACTACCATCAAAGAGACCAGTCCCCAATCGAGCCAATTAAGGTAACTACGTCGTGTGCGTATTTGTGCCAACTGTTTTTTTTTTTGCCAAATATGTCTTATTCGTACTGTTACCGACAGCATTTAAACACCTGCTCAGGAACCGCCACAGGCCTACTTCATGATAAGATATGTCAATCCAGCAATTGGCTGTTTCTTTATGCTTGGTCGATTAATAGATGCCGCGTCAATGCCACAATCAATAAAAATACGCATGGGTCTTTTCGTGGCCGTATTTGACGCGCGCAATGGTATGACGGTCTTTTTATTCCTAAAAAACTTTAAAAAAAAATATTGTATTTATGCTTGGAAGCAGCCTGTCCACAAGTTCACCACTCCCAAACGAAGTGGAATAGTCACAGGCTGAAAAAGAAACCCGAATCTGCCACATGCCGGTCGCCATCCCCCCGTCAATTCCAATCGTGCCCAACTATTTCCCAGCGCGCTCAGCCTCCAGCTCACGCTCAGCCTGTTGGTAGTACTTGGCTGTGTCGACACCATGCTGGTTATGGTTGACAAAGTTGAACCACGGTACCACGTGCATAAACAGTGCTGAGTACCGGGACTGCCGTGCTGCAACGCCCTGCATGTTCGCAGACAGCCGGCTCTCGCCGTAAAGAGGCTCACCAGCCTTTACCTTGTCTACCATTTCGCGCATGTCCATGTCGACTTCACGCGCGTTCTCTGACATGCCATAAAACCGTACTGTGGTTGCCAGAGAGATTAGTTCATGTCCCAACAAAGGAGCTGTCCCTGGCAAGATATCAAATGCCAGATGCATGCAATTAGGTGGCAGGATCTAGAAAGGGAGGAAGGGTTCTCACAGCAGGAGCGTTGGTAGAAGTAGAGAAAACCACCAGCTAGGCCAAGAAAGCCACCCAGTCTCATGGCCTGTGCAAATCCGCCTTTGCCAACATAGGATGGTGCAAATCTCTCCATGGTCAAGAGCAGGCCAGGCCCTGCTGCCGCGGCCACAGCGCCGTGTGCATAATCGGATGGCCGAGCATACCGCATCACCCGCTTAAAGTGCCTGGATAAGGACGCGTAAGTCAGCAATGGAACGCAAGACTGGAAGGGGTCTCCCGATGAGAATGGAGCTTCTGTATATTCCACGGTTTTGCAAAAAGAACGGCCGGGGGTTGTCGAGAGGCTGGTCTTACGGGTCATTGTCGATGAGCTGTTGCGAATGGTCACCGAGCTGTCAGTATCGATTCACAAAGGGCCGCAGCGGAAGGGGAACACGGGCTCACGGGATAGTCGGTCTGAACCACCCTGCTAGGGATGTATGTCGGAGTTGCGTTCGCCATTGTGTACACGAGTAACGCCGTGATGCGATGCACTCTGAACTGGGCTCTATCGATTCCATCGTGGAACTTTCTCGGGAAAGGAAAAGCTAGCCGGGCATTGGTGCCTCAGGCGTTAACATTGAGAATAAGCTATTTTTTCTTTGCGTAAAAATAACTCGATAAATAGCGTAACCGGCCAATGAGAGCCCGTCAAATGTCAGTTGATTAGTCAACTCGAGTCCTACCTTTCGAGAGAAACTGCCCCGCAAAATGTTGGAGGTAAACTAGTACTCTAGTAAGTATTACAACGTATGAGGAGAACGAGACACTGTCTGAGGCGGCATTGATTAATTCACTTAAGTGGAAAGGGGAAGACGCGCCTGTGAGACGCGTCCGTGGTCCACAGCCTATTTCATCGTTCAACACAACTCTCCTTCGAGCAAGGTCAGTCCTTTGAGGACGTCAAGATTTACACATTGTCATTTATTGACGATTTACGTGATTCCATCAATACCAAACCCCACGAACCCAGCACCAAAATGGCCACGGCGAACGCAAAACGGCCACTACAACAGGCCTCGGGGTCATATAACGACTACATCCCAGACGACTTCGCAGATTTTGGTGACCTGTTCACAGATGACGAACAATCCGGGGCAAGATCCAAGTCTGCGAAGACTCAGCAATCAAAGGCTGACGGCACGGCTGGACTTGGAATCGATGAGGAAGTCTCTGTCAAGAAACGGGCTAGGGAACCCCGCGTAAAACTCGACGAATCCCGGTATGTTCAAACACCATGCATCGCCAATTCTCCCTCTTCTTTGGAAGCCATACTAATGCAATGTTATGCACAGACTGCTTTCTGCCAAAGGAATCCTGGCTTTACGCAGCCAGGCGCGCGTGTTGAAGCTGAAGGGCAGAGGGCACGAAGTGAGTGGTCGCCGATTTTAAACCCAACCCGATTTACGATTTCTTCCCTTGACAAATTTCAACGGCGGGAAAATGCTGACCACAATCTTTGTAGTTCTCCGATGCCTCAAGATTACTTTCCATGTACCAATTATGGCTCGACGACCTGTTTCCGAAGGCACGATTCGTCGATGCACTAGCGATGGTGGAAAAAGAGGGCCACAAATCCAGCATGCACAAAATCCGTATGGAGTGGATAAACGAAGCAAAACCTAGAGATCTACAAGATAACGACGATGAATCAGGGTTAGCCTTCAATGAACAGTCTGGAGAGCCTGAAGAGATACGACACCTCCAGCCGGAGCAGCAACAATTGGAATCCGAAAATGCAGGCGGCTTGGGTTTGGACTCGGTTCCAGATGAATTATTCAGAAAAGAAGACCTTTATGACGCGTCGCTACCAGCAGCAACACACCCCTCACAGATACAGAGCAAGGGGAACGTGGACACTGGACAGGTACCGGACGAGAGCGAACTTGATTCGCTCATGGCTGAGGCGATGGAGGTCCATGGACCAGAAGAGCAACTCCCGCCACCAAGACCAGCGCTGGAAGAGGATTTTGATGATTTAGAGGCGCTAATCGCAGAGGCAGAAACTGCGACATGAATCGTGTATCTTCAAACGTCCAAATAGGATTTAGGGCATCATTGCGAAATCAAATCATGGTAACAAGCGAATATCGGGTTAATATTATTATGCGACTGGACGATCGATCATTAAACGAGCGCGCTTGTCACTTCGTCGTGGTCGCTTTCTCTTGTAGAAATGTCGTCAAATACGGAGCGTTCTCTACTCCGTATAACTACGACGTACCTACTCCGTATATTAAATATGCTTTATTAGTACCAAGACAAACCCACATCTGTGCTACCCCACTATTTGCTTCGCAAAGATCAAAGCTAGCCAAGCTGTCGCCTTACCGAGAGCAGCCTCCTACTTCACCAATTAAAAGCAACACAAAATGGAAGCGATACACCGCCGGGCTGCAGACACAGCTTTTAAGAGCATAGACGGTCTTCTTTTTACACGCCGGCCCAAGAGGCGTCGCCCCTTGAGTGCAGCCGAGCGGAAGAACCAGCTGGAGACGGTGTTTCTGCAGCCGCCAACGGAAGTCCCGCCGAAA
Source organism: Sporothrix humicola (assembly GCA_021396245.1). Lineage (NCBI taxonomy): Eukaryota > Fungi > Ascomycota > Sordariomycetes > Ophiostomatales > Ophiostomataceae > Sporothrix > Sporothrix humicola. The sequence goes on from WNYE01000126.1 coordinate 79,002, forward strand.
CTTGTTGAGAAAACTCAACAGTACGTCCTTCCCTATCCAATGCCACCGTGCTCAAACCAACCTCAAACTACCGTTCACTGGCTGACACAGCTGCTAGGCGCTGGGATTTTCAGGTTGATAAATCGCTCCTCTTTGAGATCGACTCCCCGGACGCCGGTACCCAGACATTGTTCTTTCGAGGGGGGCGAAACTTTCAGATCGTTGCCTATGAAGAAGTTGCAGCGCCGAGGGATGCGAGCAACGACGATGACAAGGTCTTGAGTTCCACCGATGGCCTTGGCCAAAGCTATGCCGCCGCCGCCGCCGCCGCCTCCGACGCAGAAGAACAATGGCTTCGACAGTCCATTCTCTCCAGGAAAAACAGCAGCCCCAGTGCTTCTGGGCTGCAGAGGATTGTTCAGGCAGGCACGAGTGGTCTACTGGAGACAGCACCGGGCTTGCAGCGTGGCATCCGGTTTTCGAGCGAACGGGCGAAAGCGAAGACGAAACTCGGACAGTCGCCTACGCATGCCACAGAAACAGCAAATGTGGTGGAAGGCGATCTTAAGCAATCAGCAGCGGACGATACCCCAGCAGCATCTGTTACCAGAGGCTCCCATGAATCGGGCAGCGAGACGCGCGTCGATGATGACATTGCTGACGATGGCGACAGCGTCAATGGTGCCAAGTTCGACACAGATGTGGACGAGCTTCTGCCTGTCGAATTTCCGTCGTTACGGTCAAAGGAGCCCCTTGGTTCCAGGGCGGCGAAGAAGTCCCGTAGGGAGTGGGCACATATGGTGGACCTCGAGGCCGAATCGTCAAACTTTCGCAGTCTCATTCCTGGAGAAATGGCGCGCGAGTGGCCCTTCGAGCTGGATGCCTTTCAAAAAGAAGCAATCTACCATTTGGAGTCCGGCGACTCCGTTTTTGTCGCTGCACATACTTCCGCCGGCAAAACAGTAGTGGCCGAGTACGCTATTGCCCTGGCCCAGAAGCATCAGACAAAGGCCATTTACACGTCTCCCATCAAAGCCCTAAGCAACCAAAAGTTCCGGGACTTCAAGAACACCTTTGACGATGTCGGCATTCTCACCGGCGATGTGCAGATCAACCAAGAGGCCAAGTGTCTCATCATGACAACAGAAATATTGCGAAGCAAGCTGTATAGCCAGTCGGATCTGCTGCGAGAGGTAGAATTTGTTGTTTTTGACGAGGTCCACTATGTCAGCGACTCAGAACGCGGTGTGGTATGGGAGGAAGTCATCATCATGCTTCCTGAGCATGTTTCCCTGATCCTGTTATCGGCTACCGTGCCGAATACGTACGAGTTCGCGTCTTGGGTTGGGCGCACAAAGAAACGGGACGTGTATGTCATCAATACCCCGAAGCGGCCTGTTCCCCTCGAACACTACCTTTGGAGCGGAAAGACGGTCCAGAAAATTGTTGATTCGGACAGAAAATGGCTTGAAAAGGGATATCGAGATGCAAAGTTGATCGCCTCAGGTGAGTCGACAACGAACAGTAGCGGCGCCAGCAATCGTGGCGGTACCAGTTCGGGCCGCGGCGTCCCTGTACGCGGTGGACACAACCAACAACGGGGAGGTGGGGGGCGTGGCGGTCGCGGCGGGAACGCACGAGGGGGCGGGAACGGGCCGGCACGGGCTTCTCACAATCCCGGGCACATGGGCCGGGCCGGCCGGGCAACTGGCGGCTCATCCATTGCCCAGGAAAAAACACTATGGTCTGATGTTGTCCGGTACCTTCGCAAGTCTTCGTTGTTGCCGGCCTGCATTTTTGTCTTCTCTCGAGCGCGGTGCGAGGAGTACGCAATGTCTCTAAGCAATATCGATTTCTGTGACGCAGGAGAAAAGACACGCATCCATTCCATATATTCCAAGTCCATTGCTCGCCTAGCAAAGGAGGATCAGGAGCTGCCCCAGATAACGCGGCTACGTGACATGGCAATAAGGGGCATTGCTGTTCACCACGGCGGACTGCTTCCCATCGTGAAGGAGATTGTCGAGTTGTTGTTTGCACAGTCGCTAGTTAAGGTCCTCTTTGCTACGGAAACATTTGCTGTCGGGCTGAACTTACCTACACGCACGGTCGTGTTTTCTGACCACCGCAAATTCGATGGTACGAGGCGCCGCATTCTTTCACCGGGCGAGTACACCCAGATGGCTGGCCGCGCTGGCCGGCGTGGTTTGGACACTGTTGGCACAGCGATTATCGTGCCAACCAGCGAAAACCGCGATGTCCCTGCGTCTGAGACACTCAAAGGCCTGATTCTGGGCCAGCCCACGCGCCTGACATCGCAGTTCCGATTGACTTACAACATGATTCTCAGTCTCCATCGTGTCGAAACATTAAAGGTAGAGGACATGATGAAACGTTCTTTTTCTGAGCATGCGACACAAAACGGACGCTCCGCGCATGAGGAAAAAATTCGTACCCTAGAAGAGAAACTGGCAGCACAGGTCCATTCTCGTGAACCTTGTGCCGTCTGTGGAGATACGATGGGTGCTTGCCATCTTGCGGCAGAAATGTTCCGCCAAGATACGGCACAGATGTACCGGAGGCTTTTCAAAGCTCCTGGGATCGGGCCCTCTCTCTACTGTCAAGGTCGTATCCTGGCATTTGTCAACGAACAGGGTGTGCACGCAGTTGGAGTTGTTGCAGAAGACCTGCCAAAGTCAACTGTGGAAAACAACACATTGTCCTTGAACATTGTCGAGATACAGCCGCCAAGAACTGCGTCGGATGAGACAGACAAAATTGCTTTTGTCCCAGCCCTCCGTGGCTTTAGACGGCCGGCAATTCCACAAAATACATCCAAATTGCAACTCCGCAGGGTGCAGGTGCCATTGGATAAGGTTGAGTGCCTCTCGGGTATTGTGATGGCGGTTGGACGCCGGCCTGGTGATCTTTTGACAGACATTGAATCCCAGGTTAGTGTGCTAGACATGTCTTGGTCTTCAGCCATTTGGGACGAGGCAAACCTGGACAAGGTCCGGGATGTTGACGTAGTTTGGTACATTGACGATCGCCTGGCTAAGGCGGGCGTGGTGTCAGGTTCTCCTGCACTCTCTTGTCCTGATTTTGTCGAGCATGTAAGTCCCATTGTTGTGTCTTTTATTTCAGGGGGGGGGGGTCAATAATCTTCCTCTTCTCACTTCCACTTCTTACATCTTCGTCGCCGTCGCCATGTCGGCGGCCCATCCTCCAGCCTGTCTCTTCTTTGGTTCTTGTATTTTAACAATGCCCAGTACGCGTCGCGCCACGACGAATGGTTAACACGGGATACGTTAGCTGGCATGCGGAGAGATATCGACGACTCAAATCTCGCGCTCCTGCCAGAGTACGAAAACCGTATTGCGGTGTTGAAACATCTCGGCTTTGTCAATGACAGCTCTGTCGTCCTCCTCAAAGGCCGAGTGGCATGCGAGATACGCACGGCGGATGAGCTGGTGCTGACCGAGGTGATCCTCAACAATCTTTTGGCCGGTCTAGAGCCGGCCGAGATTGCTTCCTTACTGTCTATTTTCGTTTATCAAGGAAAAGACGACCAGGATTTGGAGACGGCGCCATTCATCTCCAACGGATTGTCAAAGGGCCTGGCGGAAGTCTATCGTATTTGGAAAGACGTCATCCGCACGCAAGAGCAGTTTCACGTTATTTCTGCTGGCGATGATACAGAACGGTCGTCAAAACTACATTTTGGTCTCATGGAAGTTGTCTTTGAATGGGCCAGTGGTAGCCCATTTAAGACCATTGCCGGCATGACGACGGAGCAGGAAGGCACCATTGTTCGCACGATCACGCGTCTTGAGGAGACATGTCGTGAAGTGAGAAATATCGGGCGGATCATTGGTGACACGACCCTGGAAACAAAGATGAACGGTGTCAAGGAAGCCATTATGCGGAACATCACAACTGTTCCTAGTCTGTATCTGTAGAAGGCTGTTGAGGTTTTCTGTGTTTGTAGTGTGTTGATGACGATATTAGGCAAATTGATTAGGTCGACACACACATGCCAAAAAAGCAAAAAAAAAAAAAAAAAAAAAAAAAAAAAAAAAAAAAAAAAAAAAAAAAAAAAAAAAAAAAAAAAAAAAAAAAAAA
>WNYE01000127.1:0-46951 GCA_021396245.1 Sporothrix humicola
CGCAGATCCGCCGCCGCGCTGCGGCCGACCAGAAGGAGAAGGTGGCCAACACGCGCCCGACCAGCACGCGGGCGGCCGGCGCCGGCGGCAGCAGCAGCACGATGCTGCGGCTGTACACCGACGAGTCGCCCGGCCTCAAGGTCGACCCCGTTGTTGTCCTGGTGCTGTCGCTCGTCTTCATCTTCTCCGTCGTGGCACTACACAGTACGCACACCCCCCAATACTCGCAATATTATCATCTGCTAACTTGCCACAGTCATCGCCAAGATCACACGGCGGTTCTCCAGCTAAGCGATTCGATTTCACCGAAATGGCACGCGACGTCGTGACGCCGCAATGCCGAGCAAAGAAAGACGAAGACCGAAAAGCAACTCAAAAACAACACGCACTATACACCCTACATACTTATTAAAACTACTACAACACACACTTCTTCGTTTGATCGCGCTTTGATGCTGCGGTCTATTGCCAACGACACGGCCTGATGGGAGGAGAGATATAATGCAATACGACTACCTCGAGGATAGGAGAAGACGGCCGGTGACTGATTGGAGCTACATCTCCCTGCAGCGGAATGCTCTGACCGGTGCTGGTTCAACTTCTCTTGTTCGGTATCTCTTGCATCGCTCTTCTTCTTTTTCGACAGTCACTTTGGCACGAAGGGCTAAAAGAAAGACGGGGACGGCCCTCTATGAGGGATGAGCGAGTGGAGGAGAGCGTTGGCGGATGTTCCTCTTTGGAAACCACACTATATTTTACTATTGCACCTTGTCGTTATATTGTCTTTATGCTACTTCTTTTTTCTTTCCTTATTTTTTTCTCTCTGTACGTTGATAATGGAAACGGGACCTGTCCTTTTTTGCTCTGCTTTTGGTCTTCTCATGGGTGGCATCTAAAAGTATTAAAAAAACGGTGGTATGCATGCGGACGCTCTTGGTTGAGTGAAAAGTAAATCAATAAAAACTGACATTAAAGGAGTGTTTGTTCCGAATTTGGTGATTTCTTAATGTGTGGTTACCGTAAGATCTCCATCCCGGGCTGCACCTTCCTTGCACGATTTGCACGATGCATCCATAACACGTGCGCCTTCCTCTCGTCCAAGTCAAACTTGTTCGCTCCTTCTTCGAGCTACGCAGGCCTCCTTCCGCATCGAATCGCAAAGTCAAGTTTTACCCCTTTTTTTCGTTTTCTCCAAAAGAGTGGCGACAAATGAATCGTCGTGAGGACTCCAACGTCGATTCGATCCGCAAGCTCGATCTCCCACCCTTTTCTTTGGTCAAAAAGACCACGCGCACGACCTGTTTTTGGGCCAGGCTAGGCCCGTTCCACTCATACTGCCATACCACCACTAAATACCGTCGATCTTTACACTCTCCACGAAGCTGCCACACCTGTCGTCATCGGTTTTCGATTGTTCGATTGCATCAACCAGTGGTAACACACCTTTTCATTCACAACTACGCACCTTTTGTTTGCCTCTTTTCTACCTGCCAAGGCATACGACATTGAAAATGACGATTCAACCAGGCAGCCTTTCTTACTTCCCACCCATGCCCGAGCAATGCAAGCATTGGTATAAGTCGTGCAACTTTGCTGTGCCCGGTTGAACAGAGCATTGCATCGTGTACTTGATTACATTATTCTCTATTAATATTCTGATATTGCCTGGCCTAATTTTCCTGCTGTTTTCACATTTCAGCGTCTGAATTACACAGTCATTGGATCACCACAGTACACAAATTTAAAAGGCAACACAACGATCACCATGTCTGTCCAGCATCTGAAGCTATCCTCGCAATCGGGCTTCGAGGCCGATGCCACCGTCACAGGTAAGTTGCGCTCTCTTTAAATTCTGTGCTCTCTTTACTAACTCCCCGGAAGACGACGGCCGTGTCGACATTGCCGTTGACGAAACGGACCCTGGCAAGCTTGCCGCTTTATTGGCATCGAAGCCACTACCACCGCCCGCATCAAAAGATGATGCAAATGCCGACCAAGACCCCAAACCGCCACGACTCAACATTGTGATCCAAGTCGTTGGGTCGCGCGGGGATGTCCAGCCGTTCGTGGCTCTCGGTCACGTCCTTCGCCGCAAGTATGGCCACCGCGTGCGGCTGGTGACACATTCTGTCTTTAAAGAGTTTGTCGAGACACCCGACAGTGAGGATGGCGGCCGGCTCGAGTTCTTTGATATTGGCGGCGGCGACCCAGCGGAGCTCATGACGTTCATGGTCCAGAACGGCAAGACCGAGAAGAAGGAGGGAGAAGGCCAGGATGGCGACTCAAAAGAGGACGAGGAAGAGGGCGACGGTGGAGGCGGCCTTATCCCGCCCATGGAGTCCTACACCAACGGCGAGATTGCCGGTCGTAGACGGTTCATCGAGGCCGTCCTGCATGGCTGCTGGCGGTCCATGGCCGACGAGTGGGTGGGTGAAAATGAAGGTGACGAGAATAACGAGAGAGTGCCCTTCGTGGCCGACGCCATCATCGCCAACCCGCCCAGTTTCGCCCACATCCACATTGCCGAAAGCTTGGGCGTGCCGCTGCACGTCATGTTCACCATGCCGTGGACACCGACACGCTCGTTCCCGCACCCGCTGGCCAACTTGAAGTGCATATCGTCCGCCTCTTCGTTCCCCTCAACAGAGCCCTCGTCGTCCGTCTACGGATTTGCATCGTTTTTGTCCTACACAATTGTCGAGTGCCTGACGTGGCAAGGGTTGGGCGACATTATCAACCGTTTCCGATCCAACAACTTGGGTCTTGAGACGCTGTCGCCACTGCTGGCCGTCGCGCCGTTCCACCAGGGTGGCCTTATGGGCCGGCTGCGCGTGCCGACGACGTACTGTTGGTCGCCGGCTCTGCTTTCAAAACCGCCAGACTGGGGTGCCGAGATCACCGTGGCGGGCTACTTTTTCGGGGCCATCTCTGAGAAATCAAAGTCCCTGGAGAGTAGCGGATACAGCCCACCGCCTGACCTGGCTGCGTTCCTGGATGCTGGTCCGCCGCCCGTCTACATTGGCTTTGGGTCGATCGTGGTAGACGACCCGGCCGGGCTGACAAAGACGATTGTCAACGCAGTCGGCCAGCTCGACGGCGTACGGGCTATTGTCTCCAAAGGCTGGGGCGGACTGGGCGGAGAGGCCGTCAAGGGAAAATCCAAGGACATTTTCTTTCTGGAGAGCGACTGCCCGCACGAGTGGCTGTTCTCGCGGATGGCCTGTGTAGTCCACCACGGCGGCGCCGGCACGACGGCTGCCGGTTTGCGGTTTGGTGCGCCCACCGTCGTTGTCCCCTTCTTTGGCGACCAGCCATTTTGGGGCTCGCTGGTGGCCAAGGCCGGCGCCGGACCCGACCCGATACCGTTTTCACGGCTCACGGCGGAACGTCTTGCCACGGCCATCAAGGAGGCACTGCAGCCGGCAGTCAAGGCAAAAGCGGGAGAGCTAGGCGACAAGATCCGGGACGACAAGAATGGCAGTCAGGGTGGTGCCGCTGTCGGCGCCCAAGCCTTCCACCAGCACTTGGGCGGCGACCAGATCCATTGCGAGATGTTGCCCAACCGCCTAGCCGTGTGGCAGTACAAAGATACGAAGAGCAAGACGGTCGTTCGTCTGAGCGCACTTGCTGCCGCCGTCCTGGCCCACGAGGGCAAGCTAGCCTACTCAGATTTGGGATTGTTCCGCGCACAAGAGTACCACGTCAACACGAGCGATCAGCCCTGGGACCCTGTGTCAGGTGCAAGCGCCGCCCTCCTCGGCGACCTGAGCAGCATCGCCATGGCCGTCGCCGACTTTCCCTTGGAGTTGTTCAAGAAGGCAAAGAAGGAGGCGGAGGACAATGGCAGCGTCGATGACAAGAAGGACGGTGAAGCCACCACCGTGCGAGTCAAGACAGCCTCCGCGACCGTCACGCTCGACATGGCCAAGCAGGCCGGCCAGAGTGTCGGGAGGATCGTGTCCACCGGCCTGCAGACGCCCCTCCACTTTTGCCTGGGGCTCGCCCGCGGGTTCCACAATGCGCCCAGGCTCTACAATGATGATACTGTGAGGGACCTCCCAGGACAGAGAGACGGCACCGAACCGGCCGTCGCCGGCCTCGGCGGCGGCATCAAGGCGGCCAGCAAGGCCTTTGGGCTCGGCCTCTACGACGGTGTTAGCGGTCTTGTCACCCAACCCTTGAAGGGCGCCGAGCAGGACGGCGGCCGCGGTCTGGTGCGAGGCTTTGCCAAGGGCATTGGCGGCGTCGTGTTCAAGCCGGCGGCGGGCGCATGGTCGGTTCCGGCGTACACAATGCAGGGCGTGCAGGCCGAGGTACACCGGCTGACGGGTGGTGTCGGAGGGAAGGGCCCCAAACAAAAGGAAATGGACGCGCGGAGAGTGGCCGCACGGATTCGGCAGAGCGAGGCTGAGTGGAAGACTCTGGCGAGTGACGGCGTCGAACGGCAGACGGTGCTCGGCCGGTGGGCCAAGACTGGGGCCGACGAAGAAGGTCGGCAGTGATATCGACCGAACGGCCGTTATTGCTATTAGTTCAGCCCTCAATATTTACATTTGAGCACATATCTCCGCTGTATTCTCCACGAACCACGTTCATGGGGTTGTGATTGATAGTCTGTGCAGATGCCAACCATGCGGACCGTGTCCGGACCGTGTGTTCTCCACGATGCAAGGTGCGTGTTGCATTTTGGCTTCACATGCCACTATTCTCTAGAATCACATTGTTAAATATTAAATTATTTTTATGTCGGTTAAATAAATGTTTTTCTTACTACTATAATTTTTTTATTGTTTTTATTTTACTATTATAAGTTTTATTATTATTATTTTTATCCGCCTTTCTCAATCACTCTTAACTATTGGCGACTAGCTAAACAGAACCCTCATGAGGAAAATGAGGAAAAAACTGACATAGAATTGTGTGTGTAAACTTTCTTTATACGAGTGTATGTTAACCTCTTTATGGTAATATAGTAAAATAAATAAAAGGAATAAATGAAAAGAGTAAACGAAATAAAATAAAATAAATAAAAGAACGATTATATAATTTACGGTTTAAACTTTTTTTTAAAGTTAAAGTTAAATATTACCGGTGTTATAAAAGTTAAAACGAAAATAAATAAAATTATTATTATCGAAATTATTAAAATATTAAACGCGGTAACGTTGGCCGATTATTTTTTAAAAAAGTAAGTTTCGTTTAAAGTTAAAAAGTATTATATTTATAAAGTTAATATTGTTATAAAAATATATATATATATATTTTAAAAAATAAGTTTTAATCGAAGTTGAAAAACGTTATACTCGTAAAATTAATATTATTTAAAAAAAAAAAATTTAAAAAAAAAATAAACTTTAATCGAAGTTAAAAAGTATTGTATTCGTAAAGTTAATAGGCCGTTAGACAGGACGATCGGCTATGTGCGCAAGAGGTCTCTTTCCTCTCTAATTTTTCTGTGCTTCCCCTTTTCTCTTTTTCTCTCTTCTTTTTTGTTTTCTTCTCTTTGTTCTTCTGTCCTCGCTTTCATCTCATCTACACCAGCCTTTCCTCTAGACTGCCTCGTGTTTTATGATTCCACAAATTACCCACAGCTATGGCTCCTCAAGTCAAGAAGTTCCAGGACCTCACCTTCGTCCAAGAGGTCTATGACAACGACACTATGAAGTTTGAAACTACAGAATTCGGCGTTATTGAGCCCGATGACCGCTTTTACTTTGGCAGCCTGCCTATTGAAAAGCTGAAGATCACGCTACCTCAGTATGAAGCAGCACTCAAGCCCATTCCTGATCAGGATGTCTACTCCAAAGTCCCCGACGGTAACCGACGCTTCACCCATAACTCGGGCGACATAACCAGCTGCCTCTATCTCAAGCGACCGCGCTTGGATGCCTACTCTGGCTACAAAGAGCAAGATTTCCTGGAAGTCATGCGTGGTATATTGCTCGAAGAAGCAGGGGCTTTGGAGAGAGTTGCGAAGCTTCCACCTCATCCCGGACTCATCACCTATCACGGTTGCCGCTTCCAGCGCGGTTTCATGACTGGGATAGTCATGGATCGCCATGTTAGCGATCTCCACGACTACTACGACCACAGAATGGGGCCACCCGTCGACAAAACAGCCTTCATGCATGTGTTGGTGTCTGCCGTCCGCCATCTTCACTCGTGCGGCTATGCGCACAACGACATCAACTATCGAAATGTCTTGGTAAGCGCAGAGGGTTTGCCTGTCCTGGCCGATTTCGACTCCTGTAAGCCCATCGGCGAAAAGTTGACATTTAGCCGCGGCACGGAAGGGTGGAATGATGTGCCATTGGAAGAATACAAAACCTCTGAAGTCGCACACGACCTGTATGGAGTCAAAAAGATTGAAGAGTGGCTGGAGGGGCAAAATGCTAAGGCCATGCAAGGCGCCAAACATTAGGTCTGATCTTGAGCCTGCCAGTCTGAATGTTGTCTGATAGCTATGTGGATGTATCTTAGATAGATGGGAGGGGCTTTGTTGTTTTTATTTTTTGTTTTACTTTGTTTGTTTGTTTTACTTTGTTTGTTTATTTGTTTGTTTGTTTGTTTGTTGGTTAGTTTTGTTTTAAGATAAGAGGATTAATATTGTGACAGATGAGTCCGACTCTCCTTCTTACAGATATTGTATCACGAACTAAGACCTGTTTAAATTACTCGTTTTCTGTTTGCCTTGCTTGTAAACTCCAGTTAGACACGATAAGCAACAACACTTTCATATTAAAAATAAATAAATAGATAAATGTAGATGGATAATAATAATTTTTTTTTTTTTACTTTTTTTTTATTATAAGTTTTTATTAAAAAAAAATCATTATTTTTATATATTTTTATTTACTTTTACCCCGTATTATTCGTTACTTTTAAATACGGCCGTAAATAACGTTTATTATTCAAATAAATCCATGAATCAATCGTATCTACGTTTTCATCCATACGACGTACGTTTCCTTGAATATAATAGTTATACCCGAATTAGGAAATACGCTGCGCTCACTTGGAACAAAACGTCAGCTTTCGTATTTTCAAGTCAGATTTTGTCATTTCATAGCCGCGAACCAGCAACTGTAAACTGTAAACTGTCAATTGTAAACCCTGAGTCGGGCGTAATACTGATCAAACCTACTTTACTTCCCTGAAGATCGACGGCCAAGTCTTTTGAGGATACAGGTTTGCACCCATTCTTTGGAATCGTGCAGTTTTGACGACCAGTCTGACAGCTACACTGGCAAGGGTAGTGGGGACTTTTCGCCCGTATCACACAGTCTTTGGTACCTATTCTGGATAATCCGGGGGCAACCGTTTCTTTATTATTGCGGCTCGCCTCTGGCCTGAGTCTGACAGATGCTCACCGTCATTGGTACCGCCCTATGGGGACAATTCTATTTCTCGCCTGTGTTTCCCAATCTCACCTTTTTTACAGAGTACTCGCCCCGTCTCATATTTCATGATGCCCGGGGGATAGGGGAGTTACAAGGGGATAAGCGATCGAGACCGCGGACATTGTGCGGCGTCCAACTTGAAGCTCTGACGATTTCTAGCAGCCCCGAAACCCAAGGTGCGAGAATCTCGGACTCGGTTATTTCTTTTCTGTCTTTTCTCTTTTCTGTCAGCCAAAAGATCGGTGCTTGGCACCGTTTTGCGATTCCCTCTACGACGCATCTGTTTCAACCTTACGAATGGCCGACTTTGGGCATAGTCTCGCCCGTTGATTTGATTTTACTCTGTAATTCTTGGAGCCGTCCTCACCTCCTCACGGATCAACAACCAACAAAATCCTATCTAAGCGCTCCGCATAGATACGACCCAACCACGTTGACAGTCGGCAGTTGACTGTCTGCGTACGTCCGTAACACACCAACATTTACGCCAACATTCACAACCACAGTATATTTCACCCACTTTACTCTCCGGCACATCATGCACAGTCCAAGTAACCGCGCCGCTGGGCCGGCTGTTCTGTTTCTGCTTACTGTTTACCTTGGGGTCTGGATTCATTTTGAGTTTTGGTTTTTGATTTCTGAGTCGTTGGATCTCCCCGCCTGAATGCATTCTCGCCGTGTTTTCGGGACCTTCTTCGTATTATTGGGCAGGTCGGGCTTCTGTTCGTTTCGAGTAGATGTCCATCACCGTTGTGAGCTCTGTTTCGCCCAGCCTCTTGTCGAGGCCTCTTGCCTCTCCCCTCGCCATCTTCTCGTCCTCTCGCCTTGTCGCCCGCTCGCCCTGCTGTGGTCTGCTTACGTGAGTTATTAGTTATGCCCTCCTTCGTCCTTGGTCTGGGGCTCCTCCACATCCAACCAAGCAGCTTTGTCAGTAACAGCCCATTGCAGTCGGGATGTGAGACGAGGTGAGCACTGCATTGCGAATGGCAAATCGTGTCTGCTCCTGTCGTCTGTCGTGTGTCGTCTGTTCTCCGCGATGCTTTGCTGTTTCGTTGATCGGAGATCACATTTGCTTGCCATGCACGCCAGCGCGCCAGTTCGATATACATTTATCTTATACGGCATCGCGGAACTGTGACAAATATCGACGGTTACGGCGTGCAGCTACTTATACGGTGCGTTGTGCAGAGAGCCGTCGTATGTCGGACTATCTCAGATCTGACAGCACGACGTACTCCATACATTTCTGAAAGATAAGATCTGACAGCGGAAAAGAGCCCGCACGCTGTGTACGACCAACGATGTACTCCAGAAGAAAAGTAGAAGAATGCACACCAGCCGATATCCCGTCCGAATGTGAACGGCGTCGATGTCGCTACATGTGTATCAAGCTTGAGCATTTCCCCGCCTTATGACCGATGGTGATCATGATGACGGCCATGGTTGGTGGCTAGAGTTTCTGGCGCAAAGGATTCATGATGATACTTCTTCTCTTTTTTTCTTCTCCTCCCTCTTATGCGTATCGGCTTTTAGTCTCGGTCGTTTGCAGACCGAGCGATGGAGTACAGAGTTCTCCGTCTGGATCTCCCGCCTGTCAACATCCACAACTGTCGTCTGATCTCAAACCCTTTCCACGACATACGGGACACAGGGCGAGAACAACACATGGATCTCTGTTTGTTTGCTGGCATCCGTATCCGTCTGTGACACCGTCCATGTGCCAGCACATCCTTCTTCTCTCGGTGTGATACGATATGATGCCACGCCATACCATGCTTCATGCTTCATGTCTTGGTCCGCTCCCGTGGGAGACAGATATTGGCATTGGCTGCCGGCAGTTATCGTATCGAAAAGATATTCATCCTGACTGTTGCTCTGCATCTCGTACTCTGTTCATCTCTTGGCTGTCGTAAAGCCGAACGACTAGCAAACGGGCCCGTTTTGTTTCGTTATGGTGTCTTGGAAGTTTTGTCATTTCTTGCGAATCTCTTGTCCCGTTTCTTGGATCTTTTCTTGGTACAGTATTTACTGGTCCTTCTTTTTCTGGTTCTTCCCGCCCGGGCGGACCGTGTGTCGTCACGTCTCAAAAAGTTCCCTTTTTGACCTTGCTCCTTTCGTCATTTGACGTGCGTGCGTTACGTGCGTACAGTGTACGTCGTATGCGCCGTGTAATTGACGGCCAAGAGAAAAAAGCAAGTTGCAGATGGAGCGTGTTCTGGAGCATTTCGTAAGACAGCTCCAGAGAGGAATGAAAATGGCACGAGTTGTTCTGTCTTTGTCAGAAAAGAGCGGGGCCGACGGAGTAAACTCCAGATGGAGCGGAGTCGGAGTAAAGTTGAGCGAAACGGTGGTTGCTGTAAAAGAAGTGAAATGACCGTTTTGAGTCGCTGGAGCACTACACACAAGTGCTGTAATTGTCCTGTAACTTGGTGTCGCCCACTGTCGTCTATGTCGGCGCAATATTGGACCGCCAACAGAGTAATTTCAATAGGCAAAAGTCCGTTCGAGACAACGACGTGCGCAAAAGAAAAACATACCAAACCACACCAAAATGCGCAAAAGACCCAAACAATATGGCAGCCTTGCGCCGTCTCTCTTTGTCGCTCCAGTCTCGGCCTTCCAAACGTTTATTTTGCTGAAACGTCGACATGATTTCATAATCCGGAATTTTTGGCTTCAGCCCATAAATTCCACGACTTGGCTTGCTGGTTTGCGTTGGCACTGTCTATTCCCCCGCGCCGTTTTGTCTGTCTTCCTTTCAGAGTCTCCCGGACCAAGAGGTTGTCCCTGAAATGCCGGCCGCAAATTCAAGTCTATTGTCTACGATCTACGGCAAGTTCCATTTCCCGTCCTTTTATCTCCGTCTGCCACGCCACGTCCACGAGGCTACAGCTTTTTTTGTCTTGCGTCTCCATGATCAGTCATCCTTGCCGGCTTCGTTTGAACACAAGGCTTCGCACAACCCCCCAAAAGTCTCCGCGGACAAGCCAAGCTTTAACCTTCCGAGCCTCGTCCTCCGTTGGTGCATCTTTGTGTGCGCCCAGGCCTTGGTTGGCTGTGTGGCTTGTTTCTTACTTTTTGTTGTTCTGAGTATTACGCCGTACACTGCCTTCATCGTTGTTGCTCCCGTGTAAGACGTCCCGACTGTCTGGAATCTTTTGCGTGTTTTGGTGAGATGTCCCGTGGTTTCCGTCAGTCACCTGTTTACAGAGTGAGTACGTCGTACTTTTATCTGATCGCCTTCACTCTCTTTCCTGCTTTGTCTTCCCATTTTGTCTGCCCACGTAATCCGCAGTCACATCCACGATAAAAGTCCCCGTTATTGAGGCAAGGCAGCAACTATTTTTGTCGAAATCGAAAGAGAGATCGTATCTCTGACACAGATGGTGCTTTGACAGGTTTCCCGATTTTGATTTTCTTTTCCTCGGGAAACTCAACCCCAACGTGCTCCTTCTGCAAGTTGCCGGCTGGCGTATCCGTACTCGCTGTTGTCAGTGCTGTACTCAACTGTTCTCAACTGTCACCGTTTTGCGACCACCGTATTCGTAATTTCTTACCTCTCGAAGCGCCCAATCGATGCCCTTGCTTCTGCCCTCACGTCCCTTCCGTCTTCCTTGCCTTTCTTTTCCCTTGCTATTTCCCTTGCTTTTGCGCAGGGCAGCGCTACATTCTGAAGGATTCTCCTGTTGCTTTCGCCAATTGGTTTGACTCGATTGTCCAGTCGGAGCAAAGCTGACAGCCCGCACTTTCTCTCTTTTTTTCTTGCAATCCTTTGCAGGGGTCTGTGTGCATTTCGCTGGCTGTCAAAATCTGCTGTGTCTGTTCGTCTCATATCTCTTTCTCAGTATCTGGGGTTGGGCTAGAGCTAGAGCTGTCTGTTCGGCTGTGTCGCACAAAAGTACTTTTGTGCAGGCGCAGGGAACAAAAATACTCTGAGTCTACATGCGATGCTACGAAGGGCACTCTCTCCCAAGTCGCCAGCAGCCTCTGTTTACTGCCGCTTCCTTCTCAACAGCCTCTCCGGCTTCTTCAATACTTTCTCTTTCTAGTCAATCGTCCGAAGCCTCGTAGGGTCTTGAGAACCTCTAAATCTAAAAGGGGTTTGATAGGGTTGATTTGCCCCGCCGACTGCCCAAACCTGCCAAAACGGGGCATATCTGACTATTGACTCTATTCTGAGATGGAGCTGAAGGCGCAAGCCAGTCTTGATACCCACGAGTTCGTAGGGCCCGAGTTCATAGGCAGGGACGTAGGGCCGATCTAGATCAACGCCTCTTTTGAAACGCCTCTTTTGACTTTGGCACTGGCAGTCCAACGGCAAGCCCTGACATCGCAAACTGTCCAAACATTGTCGTCAAACATCAATATTGCACTCGAGGACTGCACATCTCGTCTCGGATGCGTCGTGGACGTCCTCCGTCTGACTTACCACTGTCAACGCCCAGCTGAGGCTCTGTTGTCTGTTGTCTGGTGTGGCTATCTTTGCATCGCTGCTCCGTATTTGTGACTGTTGTTCTCGGGGTTTGCATGTTGCTCTATTTTTTGTTTATTTTTTGACTTTTATTTTCACTTTCTGTATCCATTTGGTGTCCATCTGTCTTCCTCACGATGCAACTTGTTGCATCTATTTAGAGATATTCGTAGATCTTTGCACTTTGTTGCTTCTTGTTACTATTCACAGAATTCTGTTATCGGGACTTTTACTCTGTAACTCTGCAACAGCCCCCAGCGCCAATCTAACCGCTCCTTTGGGCCTGTCGTAAAGGTAGTTGGAAAAAGAAAATAGAAACATACAACATACAACAGACGACAGACACCGAAGACAGACACAGACGACGCCGGCATACACCGACTGCATCGTCGAAAACTGCCCAATCGAACTCTCCAGAAAATCGCCGCCAGGTTTCATCAGCCATCATCTGCCAGCTGGCATCCTTCGAAGGCATTCTGGTTTATTCGTCCTTGTCTATGGAGTATTCTACGACGGTTAGATCTCTACGACACTCGATTCGGAATCAATGTGCGAGCTCAAACGTAGTCTGGCAATGGTAAGTCGCCGGTCGAACACCCTGGACAGTGAACGGTATCCGGAGATTTTGACAGAAGCCCTGTGGCCTGGACCCAGAGGCCCTGGAGGCATAATTGGCCCGCACTTTGGAATTTTGGAATTTTGGAATTTTGGAATTGGCCCAACGGAGCGTCGACCAAAAAGGGTAGTTTTGTAAGACGAGTCGATGGCCGACCCAGGTGGCACACCCGCGCTAGCGGTCCAGACGGGCCCCACGGATCCATAGGGCGTAGCGCGCAAGCAAAAGCCTGGAGACCTGCAGGGTGGTGGAACAGGTGGCAGTGACAGCGGGCGGGTAGTAGCGAAAACGGTGAACGAAACGGTTGTCTCTTTAGATTCCTAAAAACGGTGCTCTCACAGACTCGCTTGTTTCTCGCGTTTCTTTCTGTTTTGCCTGCCCCAGGTTACGTCGCGATCTTTAGTTCTTACCTGCGCTCTGTTTCCTGTTTCGCCTGTCTTCTTACTGCTTACTACCCTGCCGCCCAGACTCGCACTCGATCCTGAGCCTCCAATCTGAGGGCAATCTGCGTTCCATTTTGCAGTGTTTTGGCTCTCTCTAGGGTTCCATTCGCGGGTTTACTCGTGGGTCAGGGCACTCCTCTCTCCCCTGCTCTTTGGAATTGCGCATTTCAAGTCGCGATGGGGAGTATGTCATGGTCAATGGGCCTCTTCTGTTTACGCTCGCTCGTAGATGCACGCATCGTCTGCGTGTAGTTACGAGCTATGACAAATTGTGATGAATTGTAGTTTACGACGAGTTGACGATGTACAACTTACGGCATTGACTCAAGAAAGCCCGATTTTGGTCGGCGCCGTTTGTTTCCTTTCGTTTGTCGTCGTGCCGTCTCGGGATTTTCTCGACTTCTCAACCTCGCACTCGGACCATAGTCTATCCTTTTTCTCCACGGCTCCTTTCATTGATTCCTCTTTCCACAAATCCACGCTATGAGGGAAGCGAAAACACACCAAAAAAATTGCTGTCGTACGCAGCTAACCTCGAACGGTGGACCCTGGATTTTGGTGCTCTTTTAGATTTGCGTTGGTTTGGCTATCTATCCGCGTTAACTCCGTTTTGGTTTTTGATTTCTTACTCTCACAGTTTCGTTGCTGCCTCGTTCCTTCCTTCGTCATTTTTCGCTTGTCGACCGTTTGCTCCTTCCCATCCTTGGTCTCATCTTTTGCGTTCTTTCTTTTTGGGTTCTTTCTTTATTTTTTTTGGTCGCTCTTTCTTATTCCCATTCCTTCGTTACGTTTACGCTCCTTCTTCTTTTCGTTCCTTCTTTTTTTGAACCTTCTCCCCCCCTTCAC
This sequence comes from Sporothrix humicola, assembly GCA_021396245.1. Taxonomy (NCBI): domain Eukaryota; kingdom Fungi; phylum Ascomycota; class Sordariomycetes; order Ophiostomatales; family Ophiostomataceae; genus Sporothrix; species Sporothrix humicola. Next base: position 13,777 of record WNYE01000127.1, read on the forward strand.
TCCTTCCTCATCCAAACTATAAAGATATCCGGACCCCCTTTCTCTTCCACCGGATCACAACATCTTGTCCAAAGGAGTCAACCATCAATCGTTGCTTCATCACTTCATCACTACATCACTACTTCATCCCACAATACAGCAACACCTTCTCACCATCGACATAATACACAATACGGCACACATCGACAGCTCAGCCTCGATCACTCCATCACTCGATCACAATATCACATCATCACCTTGTTCACTCATCTTCGTATTCTATTCTCTGCCTCTTTCTGCCTCCCTCATTGTTTCTATTTTTGTGATACCTCCTTTTGATACCACTTTCTATAAAGTGAACTGAGCATCTTTCCCAGGCCTGTCCAGTAACACAACGCAAGACAGACAGCACAAAAAGCTCCTGCAACACACAACCACCGACTGTCTTACATAAACACAAGACATCAACATCTCCGGAGAAACAAGAACCTCGCACCCCAGCTTCATTTCCACCACAATGGCGTCAACACCAGACGTCAACAAGCCGTACCTGGCTGGCGACTCCGACGGCAACACCGCCGCTTCAACCCTCCGCGGCGATGTCGACAACATTGAGCCCGTCCCGGCCCCGGCCGACGCCACAGCCACTGAAAGCAGCGGCAACGACGAGCCCATTGCCACTGGCGGCGGCAAGGTCGAGATGGTCGGCGACAAGGCCGTCTTCAAGGCCACGCGCTCCTTCTACCTGGCCTTCTCCGCCCTGCTCGTCCTCACCATTGCCGTCGCCCTCGACGCCACCACGCTTTCTGTTGCCCTGCCCACGATCAGTGCAGCGCTCGGCGGCAGCGCCCTCGAGGCCTTCTGGTCCGGTACCAGTTTCCTGCTGGCCAGCACGGTGCTGCAGCCCACCGTCGCCGCTCTCTCCAGCATCTTTGGCCGCAAGTACATGATCTACCTCATGATCGTCTTCTTTGCTGCCGGCTCTCTGATTGCCGCCCTCGCCGGCAACTTTGCCGTTCTTATCGCCGGCCGTACCATTCAGGGCATCGGCGGTGGTGGTCTGGTTGCCCTGACAGAAGTGGTCGTGACGGACTTGGTGCCCCTGGCTTTCCGTCCGGCCTGGTTCTCAACCCTCAGTGCCATGTGGAGTATCGGCACTGTCACTGGTCCCCTGATCGGTGCCGGCTTTACTGAGAACGTTTCGTGGCGCTGGATCTTCTACATCAACCTGCCCCTCATTGGTCTCGGCCTCGGCTTTGTCGTTCTGTTCCTGCACCAGTCCAAGATCCCCGGCGGCATCGCCCAGAAGCTCGGCCGCTTCGACTGGTTCGGCTCGTTCCTGTTTACCGCTGGCACCACGTCTTTCCTGTACGGCCTGACCACCGGTGGCGTCGCCAACCCCTGGAGCTCCTACAAGGTGCTCGTGCCGCTCATCATCGGTCCTTTTGTCGTTCTCGGCTTCGGCGTCTACGAGTTCAAGTTTGCCACCGAGCCCATCATCAGCAAGCGCATCTTCAACAACCGCGACATGCTCCTCACCTACATCATGACCATCCTGCACGGCGCCATTCTCTGGTCCCTCCTGTACTTTTTGCCCCTCTACTACCAGGCCGTCCAGGGCTACTCGCCCATCATTTCCGCCGTCGCCGTCCTGCCCGAGACTCTTACGGTTGCCCCCGCCGCCGGCGCCGTCGGTGTCATTGCCGGCATCACCGGCCGATACCGCTGGTCGCTGTGGGCCGGTTGGTTCCTGACCACGCTCGGCAGCGGCCTGCTGCTGCTGCTCGGTCCCAAGACCTCCATTGCCCAGTGGATCTGGCTCAACATCCCCGTCGGCATCGGCAGCGGCATGCTCTTCCCCGCCATGGGGCTGTCGATCCAGGCCGCCTGCGAGCCCGAGCTCAACGCCCAGGCCACCGCCTTTTTCTCGTTCCTGCGCACCCTCGGCCAGTCCATTGGCATTGCCGTCTCCGGCGTCATCTTCCAGAACTCGTTCAAGAAGAAGCTGTCCGCCCTCCCCGCCTTCGCCGCCCTCGCCGACCAGTACTCGCGCGACGCCACGTCCGTCGTCAGCGTCATCAACGCCATGGACGCCGGCCCCGCCAAGACCGACATCATCCAGGCCTACAGCGACTCGATCCGCGTCATCTACATCTCGTTGGTGGCGTTCTCGGGCTTCTGCTTCCTGCTGACTCTCGTCATCCGCGGCTACTCGCTCAACCAGGAGCACGTCACCAACCAGGGCCTCGTCGACAATTCCAAGTCCAAGGACACAAACGAGGCCACCGCCGAGAAGATGGTTGCTCCTTGAACACTCCACTCTTTTTTATCATCCTTCTTCCTCCATCTCATCTCTTAATATTTGCATAGATCTCTCCCTCATTTTTGGTTATCAGCAAAGCGATCTTTTCTTGTCATTCTTTTTCGGGTCTTGTTTTCTGGCGTTTATACCATGGCGTGATTTTTTTGTCATCTTCCTCTCCTAATCTCTCATCGTCTCTCTTTGCTGGGCATCTGTTTTTGACATGATGAATATATAGAATAGAATCATATGGGTCTGGGGCAGGACGCTCTTACCTGCTCGTCTTTTGGTCGTCATATCGTTTTTGGAATATCAGAAATGGACAAACACCAAATCTTAATAGAAAATATAAGTATATATAAAAATGAAGTCTCCAAAACGTGAAAGATAAGGATTCTGTGATTGATATCGAAGATGGGTACCCGCCGTCAAGATAAGGTCGTGCAACGTCGAGTTCAGGGCTGGAAGAGGCACAACCCGAGAACAAGAAAGGAAAAGATAACAAGAACCAGGCTGCTGGGAACTTGTTGATTTATCACTTTTTTCGTCTAGAGGCTCTTGAGCTCGAATGTCCTGGGATTTTTGGGATCCAGTGAGGCAACGTTACCATCACGGTCAGTCTTGCCCTGGGAAGAGAGCGAGGACTGAAAAAGACTTCACAAACAGGGCAAATCGAGCCGACTTGTAGCATTCTGACTGTGGGGATGGACGAACAACGTGGAATGGTATAACGACACTCCTTTTACCCCAGACTAACCAAACACTGGATGATATCTCGGGTTAGACAAGGCTGCTATTGATCCAGGAACTGATTTTGATCTCGCATGGTTTTGTAAAATGATCGAAAAAGAGAGAAAAGAGGAAAATAAAAGCAAGCGCAGCCTGCCATCAAATGATAGATAGGCTCAGCACAACACAGAGGTCAATTTTAAGCTCTCTTTGACTAGGTTACACATAACAGCAGTTCCTTTCCTCACAAACATTACCTTTTACTTTTTTAAAAAAAAAAAAGAAATTCGAAGCTTGCGAGAACACAATGAGAATGGAAAAGAAGGATCACGTTATCCCATCCGACGTCGGGAAGAGTTTCCTCGCTCACTCACATGGTCATCCAAAAGTTTTTCACAGTACAAAAATGGCGGAGACTGTTCCCGGAGTGTCCGTGGAAGACTGCCAAGTATGTACACATGCAAACAAAAGGAGGCGCCAAAGTAAAGGGGAGCTGGGTGGGGAAACCGATGGTGAGAGAGAGAGAGAGCGTGTGTGTGTAGGAGAGAATAAGACTCCAACAGGAGCACGATAAAATAAGAATAACCTCCATCGCCCAAGGAGTGAACAAAATTAAACTGCCGGGGCCTGCGAAGCTTGTTTCCAGCCGGAGTGGAGGAAGTGTCTGTTTTCTTGACATATTTGATATTTGCCTGAAAACAAAGACAAACAAGACCGGAGTCTAGGCATCGCCTGGCAATATATTGCACACCCTCAAGTCATCGCCCCAGTCACCATCGCCCCAAAATTCCCAAAGAAGACTTCTTTCCGGGGTCGCCATTCACACAAAAGGAGTGCAGCCGGAGTTTGAGGAGTATGCGATGGATGTCCATGTGTTGGCTAACAAATGTCCAAAAAGCCCGCCATGGAAGGCGTGGTCGACCGGCCTTCCCCTTCGCCATCGACTTCGCCTAAATTTTTGTATTTGGCCGAGCGGCTGTGCCTGCACTTTTCATTTTACTTCCTACAAAAATCGCACAATCCTGAGACTTCCAAGACTCCTGTTTTGTTTCTGTCTTCCTTCTGCACTCCTGCAGGCACTGCTTTTTACGTCTTGCTTTTTGTCTTTTTGCTGTGCCCACGGACATTGCCTGTTTAATGTTGTTCATGTCCTGTCCGGATGAATGGGGGCCTGTCCCGGGAAAAAAGTGGAAAGGCCACACAAGAAGCACGCGTTACGCCCAACAATGCCCCAGAAAATAAAAGGCAGAAATCAAAGTAAGAGAAGGCGCCCCCAAATCACGGCAGTACTCGTACTGAAGCGAGTGGGCCGGCAAAGGTAATAATAGAAATACAACGGTAATATATCACAGCCAACAATTAACAATCAACAATCAACAGTCGCAGCCATTGTCTCTTTTTGGTGGCATGTTCCGGCCGAGGCGCTTAATTGTTTACCAGGTATATTTTAGGTACGTTGTTTTTGAAGATGAATGCCCTCATCGACTGGCGTGATCTTTTGACTTTTAGCTCCTAGCAGTTCAAGACGCAGTGAACTGTTGAGCCATCTGTGTGCTAGTATGGACACTGCTCTTTTTTTTTTCTTTCCTATTTACTTTTCCAGTTTTATTTTTGATTTAATTCATGTAAAAACGTGTCAATCACTTTACACAGTGGCAAAAAGTATGCAAGTAAACAAGTACAAGGCACCCAACACGTGGCTTTGCCTCCCAATAAGGGAAGTTTGACACGAGAATATCCACCAACCAGCGTGCCGGCAAGTGTTTGTCAGCTTCTGTATGTGTATGCTTGTACGCCTCGTAGCGAAGCTCGGTTTACGAACAAGAAGCATATGAAAGACGGGATGTGCTTCACGTGGAGAGCAGAATATAAAACAAAATAAAAACTGGGGAGCGGTTGGAGCGGCGGTATGGGTGAGGTATAATGAGAGTTGTGAGTTTTTTTAAACAAAAAAATGAGGCGACCGCGTGGTCTGCAAACATTAAATCCAAAATCCAAAACATCCGAGCACGGGGTAGATTAGACGCTCGATCATTGCAGAACACGGGGCCCAACATGTTCAAAGCTCAACAACAGGCAGTTCTTCTAGAAACACGGCAAAGAGTAGAGTTGGCAACAGGCATATGGCAGGCACACAATTGACACGCCCCATCGGCGGCATATCGGCCGACAAAAAAGACAGACATCAGGCAGTGGTCTGCCGCTCCTGTTGAGAGCCGGGCCACGGCTAGACACTGGACACTGGACAATGGACGCTGGACAACGAATAATGAGACTGCCCACTGACCCGGTGGAAACAGAAGGCCCCCTTTTTTATGTAATACTTTTTAGAAAAGAGGGAAGCGAGGTTTGGGGGTTGGAGATGAGGGTCACATTTTATTTACATTTTACGATCTGTTTTTCCACACCCCCTTGAGCGGATCGACAAACCCATCTCGATTTACCACGTGTAAGAATACTTTGCACATACGCACATGGGGCGTGTAAATATGAGAGCGTGGTTCACATTACAGGAGGCGGAATATGTCAGATGGAGTACGTGAGCTGGTGATGTGATGAGGTGGAGATGTAGTGAGAAGGTTAGGTGACTTGTGAACATGGATTTTGTCAACTTCCATCGGCAACATTAGCAATATTCAGAACCAGGTACAATATAAGTTTGAAGAAAATAATACAATGAAAGAAAACTGCCGACAAGGCCAAGACTCGTTCAATAAGATTTGCTGCAAAAATCAACTGCAAACTCTGTAAAGCCGCATCGAACACATCGAACAATAGCTGTTTTCTCTTTCGTCGCCTTTGTGAATCGCCAAGAAATACGGGGTAAGGGCTTTTACCAGTCTTGGAAAAGTCTTGGCCGGCCAGTGTTTTTTTTTTCTTTTTTGTGGTTCTGCAATTCACGTAAAGTGCGATGACGACAGCTGAGATATATACGTGGAATAAGTGACAGAATTTATTGGGAGTCAGAGCTCGATTGTCATTTTGCCGAGAAACAATAAGAGTGCATATTTGCGAGCTTGTTTGTCGTGTCCAAGGGGCAAAAGGGGTAAAGAAATAAAAAGAAATAAATAGGAATAAAGAAAAAAGCTTGTTCGGCAAGGGGCGAGAAAATATGGTTATTCACGAGAACCAAACACCCATCTATTCATCTGGCAGTTTGCACATTGCACTGTCAACAAGATCTGTAGATCTGATGCGATTTCTTTAATATATGCGAGTCTTTATTGCTTCACCACACTCTCACTCCGGTTGACGATCTCGCCATGCTCCTAATCATACAATCACTTGGCCTTTTCTGGACTTGCATGCACTCGTCTCGGTGCCGGGGCCGAATCCGGCTTGGCAACTTCTGTATTGTGTCGAGACCAAAAGGAAGACGGCACTGGGCGGAGCATTTCTCCCATTCCTCTATTCCTCTATTCCTCAAATCCTCACAGTATTATTCTCTCTTCCTTCTAGCACGTGGAAATTATGGTTAAGCAGAGTGGCGGCAGAACAGGCCGCCTCCCATTTGCTTTCGGATGTGCCGCTGGACCATGCAATATAAAATCGAGTAAAAAAGAAAGCAGGTACGCGCGTCCCCATGCACGGTGATTTTGCACTATTACGAGCTTTCAATATTCACTCTTTCGTTTTTCGCTTTACGTTTCCCCCTTTTCTGGTTCAGACCATCTAGACCTTTTGTCAAAGGGTGGTCATCGCGGTAGTTCGGAGCGAGCAAAAAGTGTAATTGATTAAGTCTAGACTGAGGAAAGACAACGGCGAAAAAAAAGAAAGGAAATACGCCAAAACTGTGCAAACCAGAAAATATGAGAAAAGAGTCCACACAGACCACACACACCACTTATATCTTTGCGAGCTCCTCATTGGTCCAGTCCCACAGCTTTGCAGCCAGCTTGGGATCCTGGGCCACCTTGTCGAGATCGCTGTTGCTCATCTTGCCGACCGGGTAGTACACTGCACCATTCACGAGCTCGCTCTTCTTGGCGGCGGCGGCTGCCCACACCTGGTTGTAGCAGCCTTGCTCGGGAGCGACAATGGGGTCGGCACCCAGCAGAGTGTTGGCTATGTAGACAAACTTCTTGCGCATGTAGCTGAGCTCGGTGACAAGACCGGTCTCAACGACACCGGGGTGGACTGAAAGGGCAGTGATGCTGGGATGGCGTTTAGCCAGTTCGCGGGCGTACACAATATTGGCGAGCTTGCTTTGGCTGTTTTTGTTAGGACAGTGAGTCAAAAATAGTTGCCAGTAGGAGGGGGACTCACCCATATCTGATCCATGATCCAAAGACGGTGTCCATGGGCGTGCGCACCTGGTCAAAGGCCACGCCCTGCTTTGGATGCCCTCGCCAGCCAGTCGATGTCAGGCAAATAACACGCACATCGGATCCAGGCTCAGCAGCCGTCCTCTGTAGGACAGGCAGCAGTCCCTGGATGACAGCACTGTTTGCCATGTGATTGACGCCAAACTGCAGCTCATAACCGTCCTTGGTCAGCGACGGCGGCTTGGCCATGATGCCCGCATTGCACATTAGGATATCGAGCCGGTCGTGGGCAAACCGGGCGACGGCGGCCTTGACAGTCGGGAGGGAGGTCATGTCAAGCTCGAGAAAAGTTGAGGGGACGCCATAGGGCTTGAGGGCCGCGGCGAGAGATTCGGCAGCCTTGGCGTCGCGGCCAGTGAAGTAGACATGGGTAGGGTTGTGCTTGGCGAAAGCGAGGATTGATTCGCGGCCGAGGCCATTGGTTCCTGTCAAAACAGAGTTAACATTTCTGTCGACATATTTGGTGGTTGTTGACCTCTATGTGTGAGCTTACCTCCTGTCACAAAAATGACTTTGCCGGCTAAAGACGGAATGTCCTTGTTAGGGTTGAAGTTGGTGACGCCTGCCATCGTGAGGCTGTGATGAGTGGATGATGTGTGTGGTGTGAGAAGATGGTGTTTATTTGGAGGCTAGAAAATCGTACAGAATTGTTTGAAATTGATGATCTTGAGAAATGCAGATACCCCTTTATCAAAGTCCATACTTGAAGAAAGCTCCTTCCTCCTTTTTATAAGAATTTTGTCGTCACGATCGCTCTTGCCTTCCATGGATTTCTGGTCGTCTTGATGTCTTGAGGCAGGCGCAATCGTGAGGTCCCAGAATCTCTTGCACGTCATTGGCTGCATAAGTCTCCGAAAACAAAGCTAAACCCAAAAGGCCACTAGCGCGTAAGCATTTCTGCTTCTGTTGATCTCCCCAAAGAACGAAAACGAGGAAGGCTCGCAGGCCTTGTGCTAGCAGGGATCACAGGGCAAGAGCGGGCCCACAGCGATGATTGCCTCTTTGGGGCATAGCCCATAAGCATGGAAGGCGCGACACAACCAACAAAGGAGAGATCCGATCCCATCTGACGTCGACTTCGCAGCCTTTCCCTCGTTTCTTTCCTTTCTTCGCCTTTTCAACATCCAAAAGGAGGCTTTATTTTCAATCATTCTCTCTCATTCCACGCAAACGACGCGCAAGTGGAGAGGCCTAGACTAGACACAGGACGATAACAAACTCCTACGAATGGCGGCTTCGGTCGCACTCAAATCGGAGGTAGGTTTTCTACGGAGAGACTAACAGGCCGATTGGGCTGGACGGCCAGCGGTTGACTGACACCAGCAGATGCACGGCTTGGAGAAGAGGAAGCCGCTCGAAGACACAGACGTCGACGACTGGGCAGGCCTCAGCGACAAGGCCGAGCGGCGAAAGCGACAGAACCGGCTCCACCAGCGGGCGTGGCGGCGACGCAAGGCTCTCGAAGCCTCCGAGGCTGCGCTGGCCGCATCAAATGAGGTAAGAGAGAACGGCGGTGTACCTGTTTGACCTTTTTTATTCAGTGTCGGCTAATATCTATAGGGAAAGGCGTCTGGCTTTTGGGTACTGAAGCCAATGGCACAAGCAAAAGAAACTCCACAGAAGAAGCAACAGCTACAGCTGTACAACCAGAGCAATCGACAGCCGGCATATTTCGTACTGACGCCTGGGCCGTCACCATATTCAGATTCATCCTCATCGTCAACTTCGACATCACCACACAGCTATGCGGCCGGCCGACTAAAGTTGATTCCTCCTTTATTACACTATGTCCCAGGCGGTAGTGGCGCTCCATCTTTCTCTTTTGACCCCCTCAGCCGCATACACACAAACCCAAACCTCCCCATGTTCATTCTGCCTGCCGCCTTTGTCCACTTCCCGCTCTCCCTCGACCACCGCCTCCTGACCCTGATACAATACAATGTACTGAGGGCGACCCTCACCAACATGGCCATCCTCGCCATCCTCCACTCCGCCATGGACCCAGACTGCGGCCTCGACCACATCATCGACCAGATCCAGCCCCCGCTGCCGTCGCCCGCCGCCACGCCCAATGACCTGCCGATAGCACTCCGACCGACAAAGCTTCAGCGCAAGCTCCTACAAGACAGGCAGCCGCCGCTGCGGCCCGACATGCTCTGGATCAACAGCGTGCCCTCCCCCGCCATGCGCGACAATCTACTCAGAACGTTTGGCCAGTGGGACCCGGACGACCTGTGTTGTGATTTACTGGGCGGCCTCTACGAAGGCTTCGACGACATTGAGCGCCGCGGCATGATTGTCTGGTCGGATCCCTGGAAGCCCGACAGCTGGGAAGTCACGCCCGGGTTTGCGCGCAAGTGGAAGTTTCTGCTGCGCGGCTGCGACGAGCTGCTGGCGGCGACGGACCGGTGGCGGGCAGGGCGCGGGGAGGAGCCGCTGGTCATTGACTGGAATGAAGTGGAGGAGTTATGAGGCGGCGAGTTTAAAGTGAAGTCACTCATTCATGCAGGCATTTTTGTTTTATCCCGGGTACAAATTTGGGTATGATTTTATGACACAGAATTTCTATGTGGACAAGCGGCTCTGGGTAAAGTAAAAGTACATATACTTATGAACCTGATGATATTACGTGGCACTGCAGTCTTTCTTCCCAGAGATACATCCCTCACCATGGAACCTGTGTGCCTCCTTTCTTGGGTCAGTACCAGGGGATATGGGCGCACAAGGTAGAGAGCATATGCATAGCTACGAAAATAGGGCACTACTCCCCGGTCACACAACGCACAGAATACAAGAACACACTGCAAGTTTCTGGCTCCTGCATGCAAAAAGTCTGCACTCTGCACACTTTGGGCTTCCTATGGCGTTTCTTTTTCTCGTATGCTGCAGTGGATCTGGCCGGGTGTTCGTGTTGGTGTTCTGTCCTTGCTCTGATTCGATTTTGTTCACTCTCCTTCTGTCGTTCCTGGCCTTGGTGATTCCAGCTCTGTCCCTGGCCTTGACAGCGGGCATAATGCAGACAAAAAAATGCAGGCAGCCAGCAGACAGCATGCCTGCAACCTTTTTCTTCTTCTCCTGGTTCTTTTCGGGCTCCCAATACGAAATGTACAACCTTGTCACCTTTCTCCATCCTCATCGGCCATCGCGGGCCTCTTTCGGCCAATCTCTTGACGGATCTCTGACAAATTTCTAACAGCAGCTCTGAGCGAGCTGTGCCCCTTCCTTTTTTACTTTTCACTTTCTTTTCCTTCTCACTGACGACATACAGTCTCGCAGATCTTTGTCTTCACCGGCCTCGGTCATCCTGGTAAGCAGCTTACCACCACTGGTAGACACGATTCTTACTCCGGGCACCGATGGATGCAGGATGTGAGAGGAAAAGTAAAGAATAGAAAAGAGAGAAAAGGTAAGAAAGAAGAGACGGAGTGAAAAAGTGCACATTTTCCGGGCAACGGAACAATAACGAGACACGCGTTTTACACTGTAGAAACAGGAAGACTCCCACAAAGGCATCAGACACAAGGTCCAGGGTCTGATGAAAGACGAGCCGCGGAGCACGCCTTTTTCTTTCAGCCATCTCGGTCCATTCCCCAGTGATCTTCCTCTTTTGTCTTCCTCTTCTCTTCTTCCAGGTTGGCCATTTATGGCCCTTGCTCCGAATGCCAAGGAGGGTTGTGTATGAACGTCGTGTTTCTGTTTGTGGGATGTGCTATTCTATGGAGAACTTTTGTATTTTGGCTTTTGGGTTGGGGAATTCCCGGCGGGATGCCTGAAACGAGAAGATGAAAAATTCTGGTCCCCTTTGGCTGTGTTTGCATTGTGGCTGTTTAGCCTCGTCTACCACGGAGCCTTTTCGTTTCCTTTACTTTTTCTCTCTCTTATTTTTGCGGAGAGATCAATACGTGCTTTCAATGCGAGCTGCATGAAGCGCTTAACTGTGCAAAGGCGAAATAATGTCGTGAATAATAGTTGAATAATACGTAACAAGAACTTGCCCATCATCTGTTCTCTTATTTCTTATTCGGGGGTTCGAAACCTGTGGGCTGATTTCTTCATCTTTCCGGTACCTTTTTCGGTTGATCGTCCCGCCACGTCTCTTCAACCATTCTTTGCCCTCTTGTTCCTGTTATTCTTTCTCTGTCGTGCCTTTTCTGTCGCTCACTCTTCCCTCCTGCCCAGACTCGCCTCGATACTGTGATTGGCTCGGTGGTACGGCGTGGCCAAAGGATCAGAGCCACGTTGGGAAAGTGACGCACAGCTGTACCGTAGCTTGTAGCTATTCTCAGTGTAAAGTAGCTCTTCCTGTACCTTTTTTTTTCTTGTCCTCCGTGTTCTTGATGGAGGGTCGCATTCAACGGAACGGAGCATCAAACTAGTAGCTGTCCCATGGCATAGACTGGTCAGATTCACTGAGCTTAATTAGACGTCCGTGAGACTGACTTTTTGAGTGTTTTGAGAGCCTGTGATGAAGTTTGCTCGGAAGCTCGTCCGAGAGGCTCTTTTCGATTTCGGTATCGGCGATCTCGCAACTACATCTCGTAATAAGTGGTATACGATGCAGGAACCGCGTGCGAAGAAAAGTTGAGAGTTCGATGAAAGTGTCGTGATCGTAGTTGCAAGAGTTGCACAGAATCTATTTGTATGCAAACGAAATAGAATCGCTGGTTCTCGAGAACGTGGATGTAGTCGTAAAGTCGTGGCTTGGTGGCCACAGCAGGAGGCAACAAGTAGCCAAGGAAGGAGAGGAACCAGTGCTCCTTCCGTCACGGCTCAATAGAGCCGCCAGGCAGCTTGCCTCTTTTGCCTTTCTAAACACGAAATAAACTCACGATGATGCAAATCGCCGTTCCCGGCCCCGTCGTATACAGCCCTGTGCATGTGCTACACTCATTGGCCCAGGGCTGGTATGAGCTTCGAGGCTGGTGATTGCATACTTTGTTCGTCTTTTGAGCTACTTCGTGATCTGTTTGCAAGCTTAGTCTTGGAGGCGGCCTTGTTTTGTTCTTGCCTCTTTCGGCGTTTTCGGTGCGCGGGGCAGTTTCGTTGTGTTTCGCCGTTTGCTCCTTCCTTCCGTTCATGTCATGCTCTTGAGGGGAAATGCTCTTGCCATTTCGATGCCAATCGTGCCTTCTCTTTCCGTCTTCTCGTCTCCCGCTCTTTCCTCTTCCCACTTTCTCCGCCTCATTCGCCCACTTTCTGTCTCTCCCCATTCCCGCGTCATCCTCGTCATCCTCGTCACTCTGCATCGTGGTCTTGTTTTCAGGCTTCAATTTGACTTCTCTTTCGACCATTCGATTTCGTCCACTGTTCTTCGCCCTCCCCGTCCACGCCCCTTTCTTTGTCCTCCCGTAACCCCTCTCTCTCCACGCCCACGCGCATGCAGCCAGCCGCCTCTCTCTACTCGACAAGGGGTCAGCCATAAACCTATTTTCACTCTCCATCTCGTCATATGCAGCACATTGCGTTACCTCTGCAGGTCGTACTGTCGTACACGCATACAACACGCATGCCTGCTCCTTTTTTTAATTGATTGCTTCCTCGTTCCTTATTTCTTATTTTCTCTCTCTCTTCTCGTCCTCATCAACAAACTTAGCTTGCTCACACAGCTCCCACGGCTTTCTGTGTCTTCCCACACCCATCATCCTTCATCCGCTCTTTTTGCGCCCTTCTTTTCTACCGGATCCAGGTACGCGCGGCGCCCAGTCTGGATCACTTTACACGTCCACTCTATTTTCTTATTCTCTCCTACATCCAGTCCCATACCCATATATGACCCTTTTTTTTTCTTATTTTTCTGTCTTTGTTGCTCCACCATCGCCAGTCTTGCCGTCTGCTGAACCGCTCGGACGCGCGATCTCTTCATTTCTATTTTGATTCCTCTCCTTTTCTGCCCAACATTTCGTTAACCGCCACTTTTCGTTTCCAGTCTCTCGTTTTCGGCTTCATTCTCGCTCTCGATTCTCGGTTCTCGATTCTCGACTTCGTTCCTCTTCCTCTCGTTGTTATTGCTCACGCCTTTCTCACGTTGGTACATGCCCGGTTTTCCTTCTCTTCGTTTCTTTCCTCGTCGGCCTCGACCGTCCCCCACGCCTCACCATCGCCACACTCGCTTCAAACTTTGCCGTCCAACTAACTGGTCTACTCTCAGCAGCCTTCCTTTATTAATTATCGCCCGTCGTTTGTCCAGCCTCGACTCTTCGATTTCTTCCCCCGGGTCCCACCTCACTCTAACAGACCGGCCGATCCTCCACATTCGTTGACACCTTTCCCTCTGTCTCTTACGCCTCTTTTCTCTCTTATTCTTACCTTTCTTTGTTCTTTTTCTTTCTACAACCTGCATCGGTCTCCGGCCTTGTCTCCGTCGTCATATCGTCCCGGAATCCCACGATGCACTGAGAGCCAGGCTTCCGGCGTCTTGTCATCCACCCATCCTCTCGCTTGAATACCACTGCCCCTTTTTTTCTGTGCCTTTCTTTCTTTTTATATTCTTTCGACTCTTTCTTTTTTACTCTTGCAGCTCGCTGCCGGCGTCGACTACTTGTTAATATTTAATAACTCAGCTTCTTCACGCCCTGGGCGTCGCCTCTCGTTCCACTTCCCATAGCCATCCCCATCCCATCCTCGACCGCCACCAAGCCACAAACGTGCTTTCCCTGACGCTTTACGACAGCGAGTCCCCTCCGAGACGACCTGGAGAAACAAAGAGCCAAACAACGAGCAAGACAAAAATCCAAGACAAGAACCACAGGGGAACAAGAAACATAAGAGAAAAGGCCTGCTCTTGCAAGTCCTTTTTATTTCCCCTCCGCCCAATACACATTTTCTCGCCCCCATTTCCTGCTGTTCTCTACGCTTTCGTCATTCTTTGGTTGTCGACTTCCCGACTTGTTGATAGATCATTCTACCAGAAAAAACGGACGCCTCTCACCAACAGAACATCCATCCAGAAAATCCAGAATTCCTCAACCCGGCAATAGTTCACACATATCCTCCCACAGATTTTCACACATTTTCACGCCCCCCCTCCTCGTTGTGTTTCTCACAAACTAGCAGTACCGAGCTGCTGCCTTTGCCCCTTCTCATCCGCCATCCTGTCTCAATTCTATTTTTCCCCTACCCGTCGACACCCATTTTGTTTCCACACTCTCGCTTCTGCCACTTTGCGTGTTGCTTTTTTTATTCTCATCCTCCTTGGCCGTCCAATCCTATGGCATCGTCCGCTGCCTCGAACCCTGTTTGAGTTTTTTCTCGCGCCTAAATTCAAAACTCTATACACTTTTGGCTTCTTTTTGTATTCTTTCCCACGCACACGCCCCCCTCTCCACCTTCTATTTCTTAATATCTGCCCGCTGTTTCTACCTTCTACCGCGTCTCGCCAAGGGGAGCCCACTCCTCCTTTCGTTTTCGCTCATTGAACCTTTCTCGAAACTGTACCCCATACCGCCACCCGTCACGACCGGAACGCACAGTACACCCGCTCATTCGTTTTCGTCATTTGTTTTATTTCTCTTATTTCCTTTGATTTCTTTTTATTCGGTTTTATTTTTTCTTCATACACGATACTCGCGGCCACTCGTTCAAACTCGCACATACCGCTTATGCCACACATGTACACGTAACTGACTCCCGTGTCTGGAGACCCATCCTCTCCGCCTTTATTTCTCTTTTACGTCTATTTTTCTTTCACTGCCTTTGTTGGCCCGCCTACCTTTTTCGCTCTCGCTTTCTCCTTTTATTCACTCCCAGGTTCTTATTTATTCTATTTTGTCCATTCCCTCTTCACTTACCTGGACAAGACACGATATTTCTGTTTGCTGGGACTGATCTCACCATCCTCTTCCTCATTCTCGCCATCATGGCGGCCACACGCATCGACGGGCATAAGCCTCTCCCACGATCGGAGAGCTTACAAAAGATGCTGGACCTGGAAAAACAATACAAGGTAAAACATCCTTCCCCATCTCCTTTTTTTCAGCTTGGACCCTCGTTTTGCATTCTTGGATTCTTTGTACAACACTGGACGATTTTGTGGTTACGCCCTTTTGCCATTTGCACATTTCCCCGTTTTCTGTCTCTTGTTTCTGTTCACCCTCCTTATTCTTTGGCTTTTGCTTCTTGTCGTCCCCGGACGTCTCATGTTTTCCGTCGATCTGACACATCTTCTTCTTTTCCATTTATAGCTTGCCCGGCTTCAACAAGCCCAGACATCACCAAAGCCCGACCGCTCGGCCATGTCGTTCCAGCCTCAAATACGGCCACCGGTCCCCATCCAAACCCGACGCCGAGATTCCAGAGAGTCCCTGTACCAGCAGCATCAACAGCACCAGCAGCAGCTCGACCAAATATCTACTGCTGTGCGTCGTACTGGGCCCGCATCACCACTCTCCATCACGATACCGTCACCGACAGACGCAAACGAGAAGGCACTACCGAGCCAAAGATCACAACGGCCACCAGCTCGCAACATGGCCGCCGAAAGTGACGTGAAGCCGAACGGTGGTGAAGATAGCGGCGATACGACGCCACGAGAGAAGTCGGTGGAATTCTCAGTGCAAACAAAATTCGAGGACGAGGACGATGATTTTGGCGAAATGTCGGACCAGTCGTCAATATGTCAATCGCCAAGCTGGGAAGGGTACGGCCAGAAGAAGAAGGACAAGAAAAAGAAGCAGGAGGCCGAGCTACGAAAGAAGGAAAAGGAGAGGATCGAGCAAGAACTCCGGGCCGCATCCAAGAAGAGAGCGTCTAACAGACTCTACAAGTCTCCACCTCTGGAGAGCCCCGACCTCAACGGCCACCGTCCATCCAGCTCGGCGTCATCACGCCTCGATAGCAGCCACGGTCTCAGCACCAAGTCTGGGCGGTTTACACCCTCGTCCAACCAAGGACTTATTCCGGAAGTTTGGGGCATGGCCATGGGTTCTGGTTTCGGCTCGTCGAAATCTCGCCCTAGCTACTCAAGAGCGACATCTGCAGCAGGCTCGAACACGGACCAAGATGCCTCACGCTCACAAACGCTCACAATGTCCCAGATACAACAACAGAATGCGTCTGCAGGCAAGAAGTCCACTTCATCTGATGAGAGGCCCACGTCATCAAATGACAAGGTCTCGTATCCTCCAACATCTTCTCGGTCTCATGCACTTCGAAATGTCCTCCCATCAACCCACAGCCGGCAAAATTCCAACTCAACCATTACGCCGGTTCCATCCAAGCCCGAAGACTCATCTTCGAGCTCAAAGAACGGTCACCGAATGTACTCGATGAAAAACATGTCTGATCAATCACTCACAAGCTCGACAGAGAAGTTGGAACGTGGTCGGCAGTTGGTCGATCCTGCAGGGTCCGGGAGCTACGTGCGCAAGGCAAGGGCACAGAGCATCGAGCGTTCCATTAAAGGATTCATGCAGGAGGCGGCCCTGTCCGACCCAAACCTGCTGAATGGACCCAATCGGACACAGTTTGCCTATTTGGGACCGCCTCAGCATCAACCACAGTCGAATGGCCATCGGCCAAGCTCGTCCCAATCCAAGGTCACCAAGCCATCCGGCACCACAAATGCCACCAACGGAGTGAACGGAACGGCCAGTGCTGCGGCACAGCAAGAAAAGAGGAACCAGCAGCAGCCACAGCAGCCGCAGCAGCCATCACGGTCCCAACATCAACATCCTCTTCAACAACACCAATCGCCTGCACGTGTTGCTCAGCCAAAACAGCAAAATGGCGCGCCTTCGGTCCCCGAAAAGCCCAATACTTCATCACCCGAGAAGAAGAAGGACGGTGATGCAAGCACCGACTACATCAACTTCGTCTCGAAGCCGTACTCACCGCCCAGCCTCGAGCTTGCGACGCCCACTAGCGGTATTTTCTCGTCGATCAAGTCTCGCATTGGCCGGCGCGGCAGCACATCGAGCGGTTCAACGTCCAACACAAACAACACCGGCCACACTGGCCGGAGCTTCAAGGAGCGGGCGATGAACGTGATCCACCTGCAGGCCCAGAACAATGTCTCGTTGGGTGCGGTAGCGAGCACGATCCCAATGTCGCAGCCGCCATCGCGCATGCACTCGCAAAACTCAGTGCAGACAGCCGCATCGTCGATTGTGTCCACCAGCACCAAGAGCACCAAGAACGATTCGTCGTCTGCCAGCCACAGCCTCCAGATCCCACAAAAGGACACAAGACGTCTTCCCAAGGCAGCCCGCATTCTCGGCGAGATCAACCAGGAGACCATGTCACAAGGTGCTGCAGCCGGAAGCCGGCCCTCGGAGGGTTCGTCAACCTCGTCGTATCATGACGACTCGTCTATTCCTCCGTCGCCAGCCAGCACTCCTGATACATCTCGGCCACAGTCTGCAAAAGGCCTCTCTGCTACCATTGAAGAGATCCAGATTGGCAGCCCCGAGATGTTCAACGACAGCAAAGAGGACTTGACGTTGACGAAGCCAAAGCAAAGCGAGAAGACTCAGGCGACTGTCAAGGAGACAGCTGTGCCCTCTGCCGAGTCTAAAGAAACCGCCCCCACCCCCTCGGACCATACGACCCAACAATCCCAGCCCAACCGACCGGCTAGCAGAACGGAAAGTGTGCGGGATATCACCATGGACCGGCCTAGCAGCAAGGGACGTCTTCTTGAAGATCTCGAGAGGCCCATTAGCCGTGGAAGACTTCTCGAGAACATTGAGCGTCCTGCCAGCCGAGCGCGTGGTGCGGACGAAGACAAGTCGACACAGTTGAATAACCATACCGAAAAGGCTTCACCGGAAGTGAAGGAAGCGAGCACGCCGGGAACTAATGCCAACCTTTCCGAGGGTCTCGGCATCTTGGACGAAGCCTGGAGCCAGTCGACCGTGACTCTTGACAACGACGCCCAATCGTTTGTCACGACGCTGACAAACCAAAAGTCCGGTGCTTCGCTCAAGTCCCAGTTTGGAAGCCTCAAAGAGGCAGCTCTTTTGGCGGAGGCACAAAACTCGCTCGGTGTCCACCCGGCTTTGCTCAACCACGATAATGAGCCCGCGCCCCCAGCCTACAACAACGCTCTGCAAGAGGTCGATGAGACGGTCTACCTGGATGGCAACAATGGTGTCGAAGAGCACCTGCAGCCATCGCCGGAAAAGACGCTGCAGAGAAGCTCGTTCCGCAAGGCCGACAAGCGGAATAGCAGACAGGCCAAGCATATGTCGGTGGTCAATGAAGAGCCGCGGCCAGTTGAGGACGAGTCTCATGGAGACGTGCACCAAGATCAGCGAACCATGTCACCAACGCCTGATGGGAGTGACCCGCGGAAGACGTCGATTGATGTCAGCTTCCTGCCTCCTCTACGCCACGAGGCCTTTATCCCGCCCAAGTCCAAGGCCCGGAACTCGCCTCCTTCGCAAAAGACCGGCGATCAGGATGCCCAACAGCCGTCACAGACTGAGACGGCTACCTTGATGAGTGCCCCACCTGCGGCCGCTCCTGAGCAGGCACCTCCCTCTGGGCGTAGCTCACCCAGTGCAATGTACCTCCAGGAAGCGCGCCGGTCTGCACCGCTTGTCTCCTCGCCATTGTCAAACGTGATCCGGACCGCCAAGGCCAACATGTCTACGCCCGCTCTGGCTCGTCCCGGTCTCAAGACATCTGCGTCATTCACGAGCGGGCAGACCCACCATCATCATACTCCGCATCACCACCTGGCCCACCCAGCCTCGACGTTCTTGCCTCTGCCGCCAGCGCCGTCGACGTCAACGTCGTCGTCGAGCTCGTCGGGCAGCACGCCGCACTCGGGACACTCGGGCAAATCACCGACATCGCCGCGCTTCCGCATCCCGGCCCACGAGCCCGAACAGCTCGCCAAGCAGTCGGCGCAGTCCAAGCCCAGGGCCAAGATGCTCGTCGAGTGCTGCAACTGCAAGTTCTTCCACGACATGCCGTCGCGCGTGTACGAGTGCATGGCGCAGCCCGACGCGGTGGTGACGGACCGCGACCTGGGCGTCTCGGGCGCCATCACGACCATGGTCAAGTGCCCCTGGTGCTCGCACAATATGAGCACGCAGTGCTGTGCCGGCTATGCCGCCGTGGTCTACCTCAAGGAGCGGCTCCATTAGTTGTGCCTTTACATATTCCTTTTGTCACTTGTCCTTTTACGTTTGCGTTTATTTGTGAAATAGTTTGATAAAACAGTGCGTCTTCATTTTGTTTTGGATTTAGCCCCCTTTTACTTGTTTTGATTTCGAGTCTTGCTAGTTTTGAGCCTTTTCTTTTTGGTTCGTTTTGTCTTCTTGTCGCTTCGACCATTTCTTGCGTACATTTAAAAACTCTCCTTCATCAGCCGTATTTTTGTTTCATTTTTGTCTCTATTTTCTTGCAACAGAAAATCATTCTTTGAATTCTTGCTATTTTACTCTTATACATACACTTCTTGATACATTCATTTTTTACCACTTGGCGTGCCTCATTTTCGGTGTTGACTCTTTTCTTTATCAGACCCACCCTTTCTTTTGTCGTCCACCTTCGTTCTTTGCAACAATTTCTTCTTGATATGCTCATCGCAGCTTTACAAGTGCTTCTTTCATTTTTTCACTCATTGCAATTCATCCCCCCACTTCATGGCGAATCAACGCCCACCACTCTTATTCAGAAATTCAAAAATAAAAGCAGTATCACCTCATTAGTTTAAAAACAAAACCCAATGTGAATGTACAAGGGAAACGTCCCTGGATTGAAAATTGAAAGAGAAAAGAAGAAAAAAACGACAACCAGACATAGAATATATAAGAGCCCACAGAAAAGGGACGAGCCAACAAATAACCAAAAGAGCCCACGATGTCAACAACCAAACATGTCACTATTTTCTCTGACGTCCGTTAACGACCTCAGTTGTGCGTTTCCCCTTGGAGAATTGTAAAGAAACGCACCATTTCATCACTGGACCGGACAATACAGCAAGAGGACAAAAGTTATCAGAGCCCACAAGTATCAGAAGACGCCCCAGTGTGCAGTTTGCAATCAAAAGTGTGCAGTCTGCAACTTCTTTTTTCCAGTTTTGTGTGAACCAGCTTTTCTTTCTCTGCCAAGTCTCAAGGATCATCTAGAATGGACAAACACGCCCAGACCAGAACGAACTCGTCATCGACAAGAAGGTGCCGCAGAAGAAAGGAAAGGCTGCATCTGGCCCAACTGCAAAACTGTGAAAACAAGGTGTACGCCGCCCCAACATTCGACGTACATAAAGATGGAGGGAGAGGCACTTGATCAATTTGAACTGATCAAGCAGCATGCCTCCCCCGGTCTGACCCCCTGTAAATCAGACAGATAGGCCGTGAAGAGAGTGAGGAGAGAGAGAGAGAGGGAAAGGGAGGAGGAAAATAATCCAAGGAGGAAGAAAAAGGGAACAAGAGTATCGGCTGACCCATGAAACCCAGTGGAAACTGCGAATGTAGGACAAGAAGGAATGAAGAAAAGAAGGAATGAAGAAAACAAATACGACAAGAAAAGAGAGGAAAGCCGGCGGGAGGTTTTACGTCCTTTTTTTCCTGTTTTCTTTCCCCCTTGTTACAAGGAAAAAAACAGAAAAAAGACGTGGAAGAAAACTAACCCAATCACCCAAAAACTTCCCCCTCCCGGACGAAAAACGAAATGAAAAAGACCAATGGACAATGCAAGGCGGCTGCAGGATTGCTAAACCCAAAGTGAAAAGGGAAAAAGGCCAGAACAAGAAAGAAGCAAAAGACAAGAGACACACTCTCGGTTCGCGATGCCGACTCTCGAGAATCAAAAGAGGGACCCATTGGGAGACTGAGGCAAGCAAACCTGGAGAAGCACCTTAAAAGACGGAGCCACCCAGAGAAAGAAGGAGCGAAGGGAGAAGAGAGATTCTGGGAGAGAGAAAGCAGGACTCCAGAACCTGGAGGATAGAAGGAGTCAAGGGAAATACAAACCGAAAGCCCGGATAGAGAAAGATGGAAGATGGGTGCCAGCTTGTCTCCTTTCTTAAAGGAGGGCCTGCCAGCAGCAAAAGCCCTCCCCTCCCTTGTGCTTGGCCATCTTCCACCAACTCAATCGTTTTTTTGTTTTGTCTTCCCAAGGCTCGTTAATCCAGAAAGACCCAAAGACCCAAAGACCCAAAGACCTATGGATCCAAAGATCCAAAGATCCAAAGATCCAAGATCCCATCATCACCCGGCTCTCTCGCACCAAGAGTCGTCTCTTCTTTCTCTCATTTTCCCCCTGTGTCGAGTCAAGCGTGCGTGCCAAGAACAAGAACGGCCCCTAATACTCCATCTTTTGCTGCTGGAAGGTCTTCTCCTTGGAAGTGTGCCCCTTTGCTATTCGTTTTGGACTTCTCGCTTGCCCGTCCTCTTCCCCTTTGCCATGTACCCCCCGACTGGAACCAAGCCCGGCAACCTTTCCCCCCAGAGCCCAACATGTTTTTTTTATAACTTGCAATGCCCATTGAGAATGTCTTTTTCGTTTTCTTTTCCGGCTTGCCCTTTTCGATAAGTCGTCTCTTCTGCTTTATTCATCTTCTCTTCTTCTCCTTTTCCTCTCTCTTCTTTCTCTCTCTTCTCTAAAAAACTAACCAACGCTTATAGAGCCCCCAGATCCCGACAGAGCCCCCGCTGGAACAGGGAAACAACCTTTTTTTTTGGTATAGAAAGGGGAGCACCGGGACAGCAGCTTCTTGCCCTATTCGTCCCGCAGACTCTCGGCTGACGAAGTTTTTGCTAGGCGAAGAGGTGATAGGAAGAGCCGGCATCGTTGAACAATCCAAAAAGCTGCTTTGCAAAAAAGCCGAGAGAACCAGGAGAGGCGCCCGCTGCTTTTCCCGTTGACAGCTTCCCCCCCTCACACACTTCTGGCTGCAGACAAGAAATGATAGGCCTGCATCTGAGTAAGCAAATATGTAGGTAAGGAGAAACGAGACGAAGACGGAGAGAGGCAAGAGTGAGGAGAGTGAATATGGGAGAGGAAAGATAAAGGGGTGGGGACAGTATTGGGGGTGTATGATAAAAAAGAGACACGAAAAATAATAAAAAGAGGGATGAAGAGAAGAAAGGATAGGGAGGAGAAAGGAAGCTGTTCAATAGAGGAAACCGATGATGTCGAGGCTGGGAACTTACCATTTCTGACGACACAGCCTGGTGAGCGCCCAAGGAAGAACAATAGTGGATGAAGGAAGCCGAGAAGTAAAAAGAAAAAAGAAAAAAAAAGAAAAAAATAAAGATGGAAAGTGGGCGTGTTAGGATTTATATATCCTCTTAACGAAAACGAGGCTAAAAATCTGGTGGCGATATATTCATCACTATGTGCATCGTAGTGTAAGCGTAAATATTGCTAGTTTGTGTGTTCAAGGTCTAAGCCATGGTAACTACAATGTACTATTTATGTTGGCCTGGCGCGTAAGTATACATACACAAAGTAGTTTGACTTTGATTTTTTGCAAAATTCGATGTATTACTACGACATTATCTAATATTCGAGTTTGTGCGTTCACAGTACAGTTGTGGCGGTCTATTTTACTCCGCTCATATGCTCATATAATCTGTGTTGTCTCTATTTTGATGATTTTTTACGGATATGGTAAATATGCAGTCTCACATCCTGCTTCACCGTTTAGTCCCCTCCCCATGCCCTCACCGAGTACCGGCATTCTTCGTGACCAGAGCTGCAAAGTTTGCGTTGGCTGCTGGCCCGAAATCGTGGTTCCAAAATCCAATCACACTGTGCTCGCCAAAGTCGGAGGAACTCGACGATGGGTTGGATGGCTTTGATGCCGAGTAAGCAAAGGCCAGCCGGTTGCTGCCAGAAGGGTTCAGACGATTCACCAGCCCCGATGTTCCGTAGGGATATGAGGTGCACCCTGTGCACTTGGCCGTCACCTGCCAGTGCGTGCCGTTGTTTTTCGTGCCCGTCTTGAGAATCTGATACGTTGACCCTGTGTAGGTTTTTGGAAGATAGTGGCCGCTGTGAGAAAGAAAGAGTTAGTGATACTCCCACCAGTACAGTAAAAAAACCAAAATGACCGGACAAATGCTTACTCAGCCCATCGTGACGAGATGATGCCACCAGACGACGAAGCCCAGGCTGCTGCCAGTGGGTTCTTGGTCATTCCGCCGCCCCATGCGAGACCAGCCCATCCGACGTCGTTGGCGGCCACGATCTGGACGACGACATCAAAATCCGTGTTGGCTGCAACACCGCTGGGGACGGCCACGCGGTATGTGATGCCGCCGTTGTTCAACGAGTACTTGCCAAAGTACTGTGTAAATGTGAAGCCGGTTTCCGCATCATGGTAGACTGTTGTGTCCGCGTTGGGTGCTGCCGATGCTGGAGATACTGCGAGACTTGCCAGCGTCGTGCACCAAGGCACGAGCTGAGCTAAACGCATTCTTTCGGTTTCCGTTTGTCGTCGTTGTCGTCGTCGTCGAGCTGACTTTCACGATAATGGCTTTTTAGAGTAGTCGGCAGTACCGGTGGGAGTTCCTTTCTTCTTGCCCACTTCCGAGCTCAGCGAGTGTCTGCCAAAATGGTTGGCTAGATGGCGATGAATATGAGATCTTGTAGTCTACCTCATTCTGAGAAAGGAGGGAGAGAGCCGGCTGCCGATGGTTCTCGTGACGAATAATTTCCTGTATATTCGTAATGCCGTACCTCGTTCGCTTCGAGGAAAATGAAGTAGGCCCTGGGTAAGAAAAGGAGTAAACAACACTCGCGAACACAAATGGCTGGGAAGAATCAGAGGATCAAAGAGAAGGATGCGTGTGACGACCACATGAGAAAGGGACAGGTTTATTAAACCGGGAGACTGTCGGGCACATCGCCCCCCGTTTCCGTACTTGCGGCTCTGGATATATTATTTCGCGAGAACGACCGCACCAGCAATAAAATGCTCACTGGGGATGTGGGTGTGGCAGGATACCGAATTTCCGAACTGTCGTCTTTGCCAACACGTACTCCCTTTGCTATTTGGTAGGATCACAAGGGGTGGTAAATGGGGGGAAGATGGAGGGCGACGAGGCTTGTGGCACAACCCGCTCGAGATGCAATATACTACTACCAGTGATCAAGCTAGGCCGAATGGAGGAGCAAGAAGAGTCAAGGTGATCGTGGGACATTTTGTGAGGTGGGATTAGCACAAGAGGAGGATCAGAGGCACAGAAGGATACGAAGACAGCCTATGGACTCATTTCAATCACTGGATTGATGGTGATCTGTTTCCTTGTAACATGCCTCCCAATGGAAATAGATTGAAGTGGTTCATCGGTATCGCTCCTTTCGTTCCGGAAGAGGAAAGCCAGAGGGAGTTGACATATGGGTGGAAGAAGGCATGCGTCAATAAGCCCGGGACAGATCAATATAGGAATACGGCATGGCACCAAACATCCAATGCCCTTGGCATAAATGTAGGGTGACACGCAGCGTCCTTGTCCGGCTGGAGGCCAATATATCGCGGAGAGCGGAAATTGCAGACCGACCCTTCTTGACATCATATGTGCTCAAAATGCGAGCAGGGACACAATTTTGCGCCCATTGTATTTTGGTCTTGTGCCTAGACCACCCTCTGTTTCTATGAGGGCTCTACTTCGCCGCTAGGAAGCGCTTTGCTCGGGAGAGAGTCCGACGGGATAGGATGGGTAGGTTCTTGAGTCGTCACGAGAGGCGACTCACATGATCTCGACTGTTCTTGGGAAGTCGTGAGAAAATCAGTCTGGAAAAGGCAATGTGTGGGGGAAATGGAATGGGCTGTGGTTGGTGCCATAGCACGGCGTCCAGGCAATCGAAACAATGTCTATTGGCTTGGAAATCCACAGTTGGTCTTTTCCCCGGAGCAAAGGCTGGTTTTACCCGTCCAGATTGCGTGTTCTTTGTGTGTTTCCAAGAAGAAGGGAAGTAGGGAAGAAAGCACAAGGCAAAAGGAAGGGCGGAAGGAGAAAATGGGTAAAAGAGCGAGGCACGGAACAGGACCACTTGGACTGCGGCCGCGAATTATGCAATTCTGGGCACGCTGATCTGCCTGTGTAGGAGATATACCGACTGGGTCAGAAACAAAAGAGGGCGTACTTTGACATACATGATGGAAGGCAAATGCTGATAACTATTTGCTTTCGTCGGCCACATGATTTGACGTGCGTTTGGTGACGACAGCTTCGGAGAATTGTTTCGTCGATATGGCAATGTTGTCCCGTTTCGATCTGCTTGTAATGCCGGTTTTCCGATTCTTGGGTGCATCTTGCTAAACGTGGTGACTGTAGTGCGAGATACGACGGTTGCTGACAAGATTGGTGATGCCGAAGAACAAATGTGTGTTGCAAGAGAGGTGCAAAACCAGAGCGCAAATTTTGAGGAGAGAAGAAAAGGGGTGAAATGTGCACACTAGCAAAGCAGCAAGAACAGCCTGATCAGCAAGTAAGGAAGGAGCGATGAAAACAAAGATCACATGCAATAATTACGAGAAGAGAGGGCAGAGAAAAGCCACAAAAGAAGAAGGAACAACTGATAAAATGATGAATCTAGAAGGAGTGATGTAAACGCTAGCAATGCGTATGATGTACGTGACGAAATCAGAAAAGAATCACAGAATCCAAAGGCTACAACAAAACGTCAATATACAAAACGACGATAGCCTGAAACGACAATATAACTCTCCCGACCTTTCTACGCTCTCGTCCGGCGATGAGTCCTACTCTACGGCCGCCTCCCGCTTCTGCAGCCACCGCCGCAGGTAGTAGTAGCCCACGCCCAGCAGCCACAGCACCAGCAGCACAATCGCCTGGACCGGTGCAAACGCCGCTCCGCGGGCGACGACAAACCCGCTGACGAGCGAGAAAGCAACGGGCGCCACGATGGAGGGCTTGTAGGGCCGGGCCAGCTCGGGCTCGCGGACGCGTAGGACAATGGCGCCGAGGACGGTCAAGAAGAAGAAGGTGAACTCGCCCAAGCCGTTGAACGTGAGCAGGGCACGGAAGTTGCCCAGAAGAATGTACACGGAGGCAATCGAGGCCGACAGGATGAGGGCGTTGATGGGGGCGTCTGCACCCGGGGCGGGGTCTGACGATGGCACCAAACCCAGCCTGCCCAGAACGGAGAAGGGCCGCGGGATCCAGTTCTTGTTGGAGGCGGCGACGGCCATACGTCCCGCGACAAACGAGTTGCCCAGGAGAGAGCCGGCCACGACCAGACACACGACAATGGCGGCAATCAACCCCGCCACGGGTCCCAGCAGACGCGCAAACGCCGTGACGGCGATGCTGTCTGTGGTGGACACGACGTTCCATGGCAGCAGGACATAGTAGGCGGCGTTGGCTGCCAGGAAGCACAGAACAATGGTGGGCAGAGCGGCGTGGATGGCGAGGGGCAGCTGGCGGGCCGGGTCGCGCAGCTCGGCCGACACATAGACGGCCTTGTCCCAGCCCGAGTAGGCCCAGAGGGCGCCATAGAGGGCTGCACTCAAGTGGCCCAGCAGGGCCCAGCTCGACAGCTGTGTCCAGTCGGTCGTCGATCCGTCGGGGTTGAGCGTCGGCCGGTAGGCGAACCAGTTGCTCGTCCAGTCGTGGCCGCCGGGCAGTGTGTCGCGGGGCTTGGACGTCGTCGTCTGCACGATAATGACGGCCACGGCGGCCACGACGACGGCGCCAATGGCGACAAACTTGGTGCCCACGAAAAAGTTGTTAAGGCGCGCACTGACGCGCGTGCTAATCGAGTTGGCCAGGCTGACGACCACCAGCACGGCAATCGACAGCAGCTTGTGCACCAACGACTGGCCGTCCACCCCTCCCCCAGCAACATTCGCGGGCGCCCCCTGGGTCGCCGTCGACAGGCTCTCGACAAAGACAATCGACAGGATGGCCAGCGTCGCCGGCATCACGGCCACGAGCCACGTCCAGGCCGCCAGGAAGCCGACAA
Source organism: Sporothrix humicola (assembly GCA_021396245.1). NCBI lineage: Eukaryota > Fungi > Ascomycota > Sordariomycetes > Ophiostomatales > Ophiostomataceae > Sporothrix > Sporothrix humicola. Next base: position 40,999 of record WNYE01000127.1, read on the forward strand.
TGTCCCCGTAAATGTACTGCAGGTACGGCTGCACGCCGCCCTCGCCGGGGATGGCCGTGCCGAGCTCCGCGAGCGTGGCGGCGCCCGTCCAGGCGAGGATGCCGCCCACCAGCCAGACGCCGAGCGCGGCGCCGGGGGACGGCACATTGGTGTCGACGGCGCCGGGGGATGTGAAGATGCCGCTGCCGATGACGATGCTGATGACAATGGCGAACGCCTCGAGGGCGCCCAAGTTGCGGCGGAAGGCTGGGGCTGCTGGGGCGTCTGCGGTGCTGCCATTTATATTTCCGTTCGATGTTCCCAGCAAGGGCTGTTGCTCTGCGGCGGCAGCTGCGTCAGATGACGCTCGTGGTTCGTTGGTCATCGTGGCTGTGGCTGGAGCTATATATAGCTGTAGCCCGAGCTTAAGCTTGAGCTCAAAGTTGTGGATGCGGATGCCTTGATGCCAGAGGCAGCCTGGGGATGACGCCTCTGATTAATATTCACAAGAAATCGCAAAGTCGATGAAATCAGCAGATGCTCGCTTTACTGTTCGGATGTTCGGCTAAGGGAGACTGGTGAAGAAGCTGTAAAAAGAAAAAAAAAGAAATCGATGACCCTCTAGAAATGTGTTTAAAGATGACTCGTAATAGTTCTCGAGTAAGCGTCTCAACGATGAGTCCAACTCTTGGAAGCGGGCGCCGGCGCAGTACTTATATGCGGATGCGCAATGGCGCAGCCCGTTGTTTGCCGCCGCTAATCAGAGTCCCCCCGCAATTTGGCAATCGCTCGCCCAAAGATAACATTTCGCTGTGGAAGCACGCAATCTAGCGGCGTGCGCAGCGAAAACACCCTTGGAATAGCGCGCCAAAATACAAATACGTCAGACTCGACACTACGGGACTTACATAATACACACCGAAAATACTTGGTTGAACGCCGTTGTGCATCCGTTGAACATCGTTGTTTACTTGTTGTATTTAGTTGCAAAGTACCATAATGATGACTTTTTGCAGAGTTTTTGAAGAGTTTTTATTGAATACTTTCTCTTTTTTGGAAGGTTAAAACGATAGTTGAATGTATGGTAGAAGTAGAGCACAAAGCATCGATTAATTTTCATCCGTCCTTTTTCTTTCTCCTTGCTTGCCGAAATTCAATGATGCTTTGATGGCTATTACTCTGTAGTGCCTTGACGATAGTCATGACCATCAAGTACTGTACATGTGAACAGCACTAGTATCTTAACCTTGATACAAGATCAAAATCACTGATAGATCACGTTTTTGCATGAAACCGACGTCATGTCGAGAGATAAGTCATCAAGGACAAGAAAGTAATGAAGCGCCGCTACGCTGCTATAGTTTATTATACCCTAATGTCCCTTTGCCTGGTCCGTGGATGATTTCCCCTCCTGATGCTATGGAACGCGCAAAAAACGTAATTGGGACATGCCCCTACCCTGAGAACAATGGGTTTAAAAAGATGATGGAAAAAAGAGAAATAAGTCAAGACGCCGCTGAGATTCTAGATGAAGTTGAGTTTCCGTAAACCCGTTTCTGGACCATACAAGAAGGGGGGCATATAAAAACAAGAGGAAAGGGGAAAAAAATAAAGGACAAAGAGTATAGATATAATACAAGACACGTCAAGTGCGTGTGTTCATCTGACCACCAAAACAGGTCGATGAAATGATGTAGGTGGGCCTCTCATCAATAGGCCGCATCCAATGATAATGTCTTGCCATCTTGCCTAGTTGTTGAACTGAGACTGTTGGTGGGCATACGCTTGAGCCTGGGCCTGAGCCTGGGCTTGTGCTTGAGCCTGGGCTGCCTGGACCTGCGCAATTTGGTGCTGCTGCTGTTGAATCTGCTGAGCCTGCTGCTGCACCTGCTTGGCACGAGCATCGCGTAGTGGCATCTGTTGCATGGCCTGCTGCTGTTGCTGCTGCTGCTGCTGGAGAGCATGGATCGGGGTCAGCGAGGCGCCGTGGCGGATCGGGCCGGCGCCGTACTGCTGCATGCCCTGGAACTCGGGGACGATGCCCGACCGCAGATCGTTGGGGCGGCCCAGCGGCTGGTAGTACATTTGAGTCGGCGGGATCAGGATGGGACCCAGGGTCTGGTAGTCCTGCAGGCTCGACGTCGGCGGCGGGTTGAGGAGCATGTGCACGTTGCGGATCGGGCGGTACGGGCTGGCACGCTGCTGCAGGTAGACGGAGGGCGAGTGGGTGAGCGGAGTGTGGACGCCGCTGGCGAGGTGGGGGAAGTTCTCGGCCAGCGGTGATGAGTTTGCGGCTGCTGCGTAGACGGGCGTGAGCGCGTTCATGGGGCTCATCCGCTTTGTGGGTGTGCTAAACGTTTGCGGAGGCGGGTACGAAGGCAGGGCTGAGTTGCCTGCGGCAGCGCCGCCGGCGGTCGGCATGGTAGGCTGTTGCGTAATGCTCGTGGTGGGTGCCAAGGTCGTCTGAAGCGCCGGGATCGAGGGAACACCTGCCGAGGGCATAGCCGGCCCGCTGGGGCCAGCACTGGACGGGTAGACAGTCGCCATGGCACGCACGCCGTGAAGAAGAGGCGGCAGTGCCACGGCTCCTTGCGACTGTGCCACTTGGGCCAGCTGCTGCTGCTGCTGCTGCTGCTGGGGGATCTGCATGGTCTGGTAGTTTGCGAGTGCGCTGTTCTGGAGTTGGTGCTGGGTCGGGAGCTGCATTTGCGCTGCGGCCGTGTTGAGAGTCAGCTGCGGCGCTGGCAAGCGACGAATGTCGGCGGGCGTCGCCATAACAGTCGAGGGCGCGCTATCCATCGAAGAGCTGAATGTGCTCGCAAAGCTAGGCGAAGTAGATGTAGTAGAGGCTCCCAAACCGGACATTGCGGACATGGCAGAGGGCGCTTGAGTCCGGTTCTGCGATGAAACTGGCGCGGGCAACGATACAGGCGAGACAAAGCGAGACGACCGCTTCGGCGGCGGCTCTGTGATATCCTCGAAAGACATGGACCGCTTCGAGTTTCCATTCCGACCGTTCGGCGCGGTGTCGATTTGAGGCGTTGCCAGCTGGCCGGGCCACGCAGGCATTTGCACCACTGTAGCAGGAGGAGCAAAGTTGGAGCGAGATGTAGGCGAGAAGTTGGACACCTGGACGGTGCCAGCCACAGATGTGGGCGACAAGTTGACGGCATTCATAGCCGGCTGGTAGGTCGTTGGCGATGACATGGGCGACACGATTGGCCGAGACGCTGTAAGAGCAGGTGGCGACAGTGTCGACTTCGATGCACGCTCATAGTACATGCGGTACTTGGCCAGCATCGTCAACCAATCCTCCCACTCCTTCTTGGAGACGAGCAAGCTGTACCGCATATTGCTCAGAAATTCCACCTCCATAACATGGATCTCCTTAACGTTGAGCCCCGAAACGTCGGACCAAGTCTTGTTCGTATACGTATTATCATCAAGAACTGTATGCATGTATATGATTAGTCATCTAGCGCATATGCACTTACACGGAAGAAGGCCAAAGTAACTTACACTTGTTTCCCAACATCAGAGCTACCGTTAGGAGCCGGAACTCGCTCCCTGGCTTGCCACGGACAATCAGGTTGAGTGACTTGAGGCGAAAGATGAAGAGTAGGGCCAGTAGAATCACGTTCTGCGTCACCTGCGTGGTATTAATCATGCGAGTAACCCAAGAACGGAAAGCATCGGTAGGGAACGCGTTGGGAGATAGTCGAGGCACCCATGCATCGGCAGGGAGCTCGTCAATCTTGTTGGCTTTAATGAAGACCTCGATCGTCTCGAACCAGAACAAGCACGTCATCTGTGTAGAGGGGTATGCTGGTTAGCAGACTAGATTCATCAAATTGGATCACATGCATCTCGTGCGTAATGCGTAAACTGTCAAAAAGACGATGACTCCTCTTTCTCTTGTCCACCGTCCCCTCCCTCTCCAGCTTTTCTTCTTTTCTTTTTTTCTTGGGGTCTTTTTCTGCGGTTATCGCATGAACGTACCTCTGCCGTAAAGTCGGAAATGCTTCCACCTTTAGGGCTGATGCATCTTGGGACCTCTGGGCTGTGCATAACCATGGCCAACGAGTCCTCCTCTGTTATGGATATCGCTGGCCGGTGCGCTGGCGGCCTGGACACGCTTGTATTTGAGTTTGCAAGCACCGCAAGACTGTTTGCGGTAGAGGATGCGGTCTGGTCGGGCAGGAGACCGCCGTTTGATGGTAGCTGGTGATCGACCATTGTTGGCTGTCGGGAGCCGTGCGGCGTGGCATCCGGCGGTGTGAGGAAGCTAGACTGTGACCGAGCAACCGACGGCTGCTGCAGCTGGTATGCCTGTTGTGATTTCGGAGCTTGTAATGCGTCGATACCGTGGTTCATAGACCGGGCAACGTTGTTGTGGTGGTGGTCGTTGATCGTGGTGGGCGGAGAGGGTCCAAGTGTGAGGGCAGAGTGTGCTTCGCTGAGGATGGCTCGTCTCCGGTCGGCGTCAGCGGCGTGTGACGATGCTCCGACATGGTGACGGCTGTCGTAGTCGGTCAGGCCTCCCGAATGGTGGTGCAGGTGAGGATGTGTGAGGCTGCCCATAGCGCCGTAGTGGTCGTCGCCTGGTGGTGTGCGAAGACCGCCCGGAGCGCTGGACTGCGCGTATCGTTTGGATGCCGCAGTCGTCGAGCCCGTGAAAAAGGCCGGCGGCTGGAGCGTATGTAGGTGTTTCGTAGTATCGTGCGGTGGAGGGAGACGTCGTGATACGGCCGAGTGATGGTATTGTGAGGACAATGGTGAGGTCGGCGGCGGTGGGAGAACAAAGGTCGAGCTGTGCGGATACATTTGTGGTCGGCGGAGAGGCGGGAGAGAAGTAAGAAAGCAGGCAACTGGCCGCTCGACACGTACGGCCGGCCCGGTCTGGTCAAGGGATTGCGTATTGTAAGAAGATTTCGTCAACAAGGCTCCGGCGTAGATAGAAAGGCCAAGGCTGTGTTTAGTACGGGTACTTGTGACGGTGTTATGATCGAGCTTCGGACGGTTGTGCTAGGGTCCTGATCGTTGTCGACTGGTGCGATATAGCAAAGCAGACCCAACAGGGCTTAATCAGGGTCCGTCGGTTTGAATTAGTGTAGAGGATGTGCAATGAACTGCCATTCACTGTGCCGTCGATAATGGTGAAGCTCGAGGATGTAATAATGCAGGAGATGTGGCCAAGTCGTGATATCGAGGTGGTGATGCCTCGTCGCTGGGGACTTTTTAGGTATATTCCGTGCCCATTGTTGTTGCGTTCCTGGCTAGATCGCGGGCAGCCCTCTCGAGTCTTCGGTCAAAGCTCAAGGCGGGGGAAGAAAGGATCGCAACGGATGTGATATGTTATATTCTCTGTATTTTCTGTATTGTTGTTGTGGTGGTCGTGATTGGGGCAAAACGTGCCGTTCGCGCGGTTGGAAAACAATGGCAAAAAAGGTGGAAGAGCTTCCGGTCGTCAGAGATTGGCGTCCCAAAGAGAGGGTCAGAGTGTATAGAGGCAGAGGTGAATGGCGGCGGGCTTGGTTATACACGGCTGGGAGGATGTTTGGAAACGTGCGGCAGGCGGGCTGCGAAGCTCGCAAAGGTGAATTCGAGGTGGTGTGGGAGTTGGCAGAATTTGAGGAAGAAGTGGGAGGTGAGCAGAACAGTCGAAAAGTCAAAGTCCTGATGCGCGGGACGGACAGCAGCCAAATCAGGAAGGAACGATCGGTATATGTCGAGATGCAAAAACAAAAAAGAAAAGAGCGGGTGAGGGAAGGAGTGAAAGATAAAAGGAATGTGAACAGGAAAAGCAGAAAAGAAGGAAGAAAGACAATGAAGTTCAAAAGAGTGATGCTCGCCTGCCGACGTAGTCGTACTGCCCCCCCCCCCCCCCCCCCCCCCCCCCCGGCCCCCCCCCACCCCCCCCGCGGGGCGGCGTGGGGGGGGGGGGGGGGGGGGGGGGGGGGGGGGGGGGGGGGGG
>WNYE01000127.1:46961-81390 GCA_021396245.1 Sporothrix humicola
TAAAAATTTCGGTTTTATTTTAATGGGTTGCATAAAAAACCCAATACCACAAAACGGGTGGTCGGGGCGCATGGTAATGGCCCGGGGTGGGTTTTTTTTTTTTTTTTTTCGCCCCCCCCCCCCCCCCCCCCCGTCGCATGGAAGACCTTCTCTCCCTCGTTTCTGTAATTAGTTTGCGTGGTGGTGGAGGTGGTGGACGATGTGGAGGTTTGTGGAGGTCAACAACGACGACAAAGACACAGGTGGACAAGCGTGTAAGTAAGGCAGCCAATATACGAGAGGGGCGTGTGAAAGGTAAAAAGGCACGAAAAAGAGTCCAAAATACTTTGCGGACAGTGACAGGCAGGGCCATTCGGATGTACCTTTTAGCCCGCGGTAGTGCGTAATGGTACGTGAATGTTACTCCGTAGTGTGCTGTAGCCTGTGTAGCGCCACTTTTGGCGGCGGCGAGAGCGGCCACTGGCACCAATACTTTTTGGTCTCCTTGTTCTCCTTGGTGTCTCCTTCCCTGGATGCAAGTTGGTAGTGGCTGGCGAAGAGCAGGGCGCGGCCACTGGCGCGCACACACGCGGAGGGGAAGGAAGGAAGGAGGGAGGTGGGGAGCTTTCCCGAAGTCGTTTCGAGGGCTGGCAGGCGAATCAGAAGGAAGGTGCGGCCTGTGGCCCCAGTAGCAGCAGCAGGGAGACGACCAAAAAAGCAACCAAAAAGCAGAAAAGAGAGACAAGGGACCCAGAGAAAAGAGAAACCCAGAACACAGACCGTGAGAAAACCTGCCAGGGTTCTTGGATGGAGTTGCTCTTCGTCCAGGCGACGGGGCAAGCAGACGCCCGACAAACAGGAAAATCACACAAACTCATACACACACAAACAAACGAATACGCAAATGAAAATCATCAGAAGGCGTCAATAGACACAATTACGTGGGCATGGCGGCACAAGGCAGGAATGCAATAGAATCGACACAAACATCCAACAAATACGGATGAGAGGGAAGGTACGGAGTACGTACGACAAGGCAAGGCCAGACAAAGGATGGCGTTTTGTGGGTGTGTCCCGGTGATGTGTGTCGCAGAGAGAAAAAGAGTGTGACCCCCGGGGGGCAGACAGGCCCTGCAACCTGTTAAAGTGGTTGCCCCATTGTGAAGTGTGAGAGTGGAAAGTGCGTGCCTTTTTTGGGGAAGGGACGGTCAGGGCCAGGGAAGGCACTCCGTGCCGAGCAACGAATGCATTTGAAATGCGCGACAATCTGTACGAAGGACGTTGCACACACAGCATGTGGCCCAGTCGTCCCTGCCCCCTTTCAAGCGTATGATCGTGAATGAAGTTCAACGTGAGAAACAGGCCCAACAAAAAAGGGAAAGAGAAAGAGCGGCACATGCAGTTTCTCCGTGGCTTTTGCTGCACTTTACACCTGGCAGTGCCTTCCTTTATCCCCCTCGCTCCTTCCTCTTTCTCAGACACCAACGATACAATGACGAGTTGGGAAGTCACGAATGACAGTGGCAGTCCGCGCGCGCGAGAAGCAGGTATCGTATTCCGAAGCAGAGCCCAGCTCAGAGCCAGAAAAATAATTATGGGGCCAGGCCATGCCAGTCGTGGGACTGGGCTGGAGCCAAGCTGGCGAGAAAAAGGGCAGAAAAGGCAGGGCCCATCATCGCCTATTACGACGCAGCTGGGAAGCTGGGGCGGGGCGCGGTGACGGTGGGCGGCGCAGACGCTCCTTGTGTGTTCCCTTGTTCCATCCATCTAAAATAAGCAAGACGCAGACACGCTGAACCACAGCAGCAGTGTCATCCATCGTATTACGAGTACGAATTGGTCTGGAAGCTGCTTGCCCGGCTGTCAGAAACAGAAACAAAAATGAAAAAGAAAAGGCAAAAAGGAAAGAGCGATTGAGAAGCATCGGTCATCTGATCAATTTCTCCTTTTTGTCTGCTTTTTTGCGCATCGGTTGCTGGTCTGTCGTGCGGGTATCAGTCGTGCCTTCCCGTCTCGATGTTTTGGCCCTTCAGACCATTTTCAGGTCATGTTCCATGAAACGGGAAGGAGATAGTGAGCGGTCCCCCGTCCGCCGCCCGAAAACCCACGCCAAACACTTGTTCTTTTGCAAGTATCTTTTTGGGGGCTCCGCATCACATTTAAAACTTTTAATGGAAAACAGTTTTAATGGGAAGGGGAGGGGGATGTGCAAGGATGCAACCAGGCGACACACAGAACAGGGAAGGAAAGAGGGAAGAGACATAAAAAGAAACGCTACCACTATCTAGGAAAGACAAGAGGCCGCGCGAGCAGAAGCAGAAAACGCGGCGTCGTGGTATGTGCGCGCCATGGCTGGAGTTTTGGCTTTGGATTTTGATGAAGCGGGTGGTACACCCGGGCTGTGCCTTGCCTTACTCCGTCCGTTGTCAGAAAGAGAGGCTAGAGTGTGCGGGAAAGGGAGACCGTCGACGAGCTGAGAGAATAAATCGATGGATTTCAGAATGGGAAGAAAGGGATGGATGAAAGTGAGAAAAGAGGCTGAGAATAATGGGAAAGAACCAAGGACTGAAAGATTGGCAGAGGAGAAGAAGGAAAGAGGCACAAAAGGCAAGAGCAATAGCGTCGAAAATCAAGCCCAGTAAAATAAGTGGGTCGGCGTTGGTTTTCTGCAGCTGCACTTGGACTCGATAGCACAAAGCGTCAGATAATAACCCAGCACGATACTCCATATTGGTGGCCATCTGACTCCGGCCAACACAGCACGTTACAGGCACAGTATCCGCTCTGCGCAACACGGCCTCTTTGTTGGCGGGTTACTATGTACAGGGTGTTGGGTCCGGTTGGGGGTTTGCCTTTGTATCTCAGCTTTCTCGTCGCTCTTGCCTTTTTGGCCGCATGTCTGCATGTCTTCTTTTTTTTTTGGTATTACTCCGCTGAGGTCCTGGCGCCTCGTTCGCTCTTTCCTTTGGAGCTTGGGAGCCTTTTGGTGCCTTTTTGCCTCTTGGCTCCTTCTCTTTTTCTTGAGGGGGGGTGATCCCGCGCTCCTTTCATCCAAGCGGAACCCACTTTTCGATATGATTTGCCTTTTGGGGCCAAATGGCTCTTTGGGAACAGAGACCAGAAGGCCGAGGGACAAATGCAAGGGGGCAACAAGAACAACGGGCAAAGTATCTTACTCTAACCCAAATGAATATGAAGGACAGCCCGAATCAATAAGGAGAGAGTCAAAAAGGGAAGGAAGCGAAAGAAACGATAAAAAGGACACCGCACTCAATGGTATTCGAATAGACACGGTATCGAAAGGGAAGGCAGTGGCATCGACTTCGAATTGATAATTGAACGAATGGCAAGAGCATGTCGGGCGTGTGAATGAGAAAAAGGCCGGGAAAGAACGATGCCGATCCCCACAATTAAAGGAGGGAAAGAGCAAAAGAGCAAACAGGACCTCCCGTATTAGCCCCAGACACTGGCTCACAAAACATGCAGGTATCTTACTCCTTCCACCCCGTCATACCCGTCTGGTGAAGGGTGAAGGGTGTAAAAACGACGTCGCCCATGGCCTGTCGCCTGTCGCCTGTCGGTGGTCCCAAGTGGTCGAGATGCTGCTAGGATGGACAGACTATTTTGGAACCATGCCGGTTTCTTGGACTTTATCGTGTCGTATTGCTCGCCTCTTTTTCCGTTCTTTCATCTTTTCTTCGTTTCTCCGTCTTTCACAGCCGCTCTTTCCTTTTTGTATTTTTTTGTCTTTCTGACCTTGTCTCGCTTGGTTGAAGAAGGAAGGGGCAAGATAGGAAGAAAAGAGACAAACAGGGTGAATGGGGGCAATCCAGAACACTCATCGAGGGAAGGCACAATCAATATCTGAAGCCATTCAAATAAGTATTACAGTTTCGAAGAAACTTGTATCTTAATTGTGTTTCTGCAAGTGGTCGGAGTACCGGCTACAGCATTCCACAGTGATGCATCCCGCATTGACCCAAGTACCCTGCACTCGTTGGATGTACATATCTCATTGTCTGACGGTCTTGTCTCTTTGGAAAACTGATGCACCACAGCTTTTCATCAGCCTGGCGTTCTTTTCTCGGACAAGTGAAGGGAAAACAGAAAAGCGTGGCACCCACCCACACCAACGCTCTTTCCCTGCAGCCCCTTCCCCCTGCTTTCGCGCCTGCCTTGTCTGGCGCGGACTCTCGTTGGCTGAACCCCCGTAACAGGAAGGCATGATATTCTGGATATTCTTCAGGCCATTTACAAGCAAGTACGACTCTCTCACGAAGCCCTGCAAAGGATGTCCCTTGTGGCGCTTGCAGTATTTGGAAGTGACGATGGTCGACAGTACGTGTACGGAATAAAAGATACTTGTATTACGCCGCATCTCACAATGTATCCTCCCGTATTTCAAATAACGCCCTTCCGCCAACAGTTCTGGGTGCTTCGTACTCGAGATAGTGAGCAGCCAAGCGAGAACGGACAAGGTACCGAAAGTGCGAAAGTGCGAAAGTGATAAAGTGATGAGCATCTCTTTTGTTCCAAAACAACTAATGAACAAGGCCGGAACAACAGGATGGACAGGATAGGAATAGGAATGGGAATATCCCAACATCAAAGGTTTCGACGAAGAAAGAGGGCGCCAATCATCATTAACCTTGAAAGAAGCGAAAGGCCAGAACCGCACTGGGGAAGGCAAAGAAGCAAAGACAGCGCTGAAAGAGACGCAGAAGAGACACAAAAGAGACCGAGCCAAGGCGCAGGCCAGACCAGCACCTTCCCGCATTCTCTGGCGCTCTTTCCTCAGAATCCCAACAGCGACAACGACAGCCCCTCGTCCAGAGACGGGGAAGGCAAGAGGCAGTCCTATCCCCGTTTAGGCTAGTGGCACCTTGATCATTTCAAAGAGTGAGAAGGACAAATGTCGAAATTGGCGACAGCACTCACAATGAAGTGGCAGACGCATCAAAGAGATTCGGCTGTTTCGCTGTCTCGTCCACCTCGTGTTGTATATCAAATGAAAGACAAAGTCGTGGTGGAAAAGAGGAAAGAGCGAGCTACATTCTAGGAAAGACCCCTCGCCTGCACTTTCCTCCCTGTTGAGTTGAGTTGTGTTTGATCTTGAATTTTGAGTGTTCAATATTTGGGTATTGTGTTCACCCTGCTCCTTCCATCTAGCTCTGCCTTGTTGCTTTTCACTTTGTGCCGGGGGTTTCGGTCGATCCACTTTTTTTGTCTTCTTTTTTGGGGAAAGCACGACGAGGCGAGGAAACGACGAGACGCTTTCTTTGGGTCTTCGTCTTTTTGTCTCTTTTGCCTTTCTGTTCGAGTTTCTTCTGCACCTTTCTTTGCATTGCTGGAACACCAAAACCGCAAAAGAGCCAACAAAAGTGGGTGGGCCAGAGACAAAAGCCAGAAGCCAGAAGCCAAAGCGAAAGCCAAAGCCAAAGCCCAGCACCTCGTCAACGAGGACCGAAACCTTTTCTCTTTTCCTCTTTTCCTCTTTTCCTCTTTTCCTCTTTATTCTCGGCCCATATCGACTATCGACAGGCGGGTTCACAGCTCACACGGTGTATCGACCTGTGTGTGAACCTCCACGCAGCTGCTGGTGTGAAGAAAGGGATGCCGGTCAGTCGGTCCCTGTCAAGATTCCCCTTGTGTTCTCCATTCTCACTCGTCGACCGCGACAGACGTCCCATAATTATTGCTTTGGGTAAAACCCACTCCCACTGGTCAAGTGGTCGGTATCCCACAGCGCTGGTCTGCTTTGAAAGTTTTCAGACGCTTCGCCTTCGCTGCCGGGGGTGTGGCATGGGGCATTTGATCTTGTCTCGATGGGGTGGGGAACATCATATTAGTGCACTCTGGCCTCCTGGGTCGGTCTTTGAATTACGAAAAAGTGTTCCGTACGAACAAGTCTCTTTGAATGAAAGCTGAAGGACAAAAGACAGAGACAAAAGAGCGGAAAGACAGAAGAGACGAAATGACAGAACGAAAGAACAACGAACAAAAGAATGAAGAGTGAGACAAGCAGCAAGCACCATCACGGTCTGGGCTCTGCCTATTCTTTCAGCTTTTTCTGTTTCTCTTTTTGGCGGCTTGCGGCATGCCGAAGCTATCGGACTCTTCTGTGAAAAAGTAGTACAAAGGCACTTCATATCTCATACCTCATATGCATTTTGGTATTACGATTGTATTACTCCATGAAAGAGAATGGGAAGAAGGAGAGACCCCTTTTCTGCATCTCTCTCTTCTCTTTAGTCCCTCTCTTTATTCTTCATCCCACGCACTCAATACCCACGGACATCCAATAATAAACCTCCAGGGATGGGAGATGAAGGTAGAAAGGTGGAAAAGAACACAACAGAAACAAGAGACAATAATCGAAGAAACTGCCGTGTTTTTGTGCTCCTGTGTTTCTTTATTTTTGTGGCATTCCATCTGCAATATTGTGTCTCTTTTATTCGTGCTGTATCGAACAATAAAGTAAGTCAAATGGCTCATCGTTATGTTGTCGCCAAGGGCGCTGATACGGTTTAGATTAAAACGAGATCTTCCTTCTTCCTGGGGTTGTGGTTTTTCCACGTCTTTCTTGTTGTTTCTTCTTATTCCTTGTTGGTCTTTTTACTTTGTTTTCACTCTCCAATCACCGATACGAGTAATACCGCATCTCGTAAGGTGTTGTGCCAGCTTACGTTTATCCTCTGTTGGTATTACCGGTTGTTGACAGACAACGGTTTCTGTTTGCTGTTTCTCTGTTTTCTTTGTGTTTGTGTATTGCTTTTTGCCGGGCGGACAACAAATAGACGATGGAAATGGACATAAAAAACGTGCATATAACACCATGTAAGCGAGCTTTAGCAGTGTCAATGATCAGCACAATTTTCAGCCTGCAGGCAGTCGCCCATATCCGAAATACACAGGACAAATGCACCTCTGTAATTCGGGATTGTTCCGATCAAAATGACTTGAGAATGCGAATTGCCTCTGTCAATATGTAAGATACGTCGTCGAAATAAAATAATCATGACTACTTCACAGGAATGGCCTCCCTTTGTCTATCGAGATGTTCGCAAAGGTCGCGAGATATCATGTCGTCGATTGACATCCTCCTATGAGGATCGAACGTCGAGTCGTCACTTTGCTAATATTGCTTGGTCGATTACTACGACTAGATTGGTTCCAGCGGGCAAAAAGAAAAAGTACTCGAAAAGTACTCTGCGAGCCCCCGAAAGGGCGGCATGTCGACAAATGGCGGAGAAGAACATGAGGCCTAGAAAACTTGGGGACAACCCTAGAGCCTAGAGTGATTAAATACGCCTTCAGAGCGAAACTAGCTGCGTAATACATATACGTCTTTCAGCGGCGAACCATGAAAATGAAATGTCACTTTTTGCAACCTACCGGAACCTTCCGAGCGTATCATGCCAGATGTCAGGACAGGACTCGATGCAGGTGTGCCTGCGAGAATGTGATAGACTTGCGAAAAGATGCATCCTGCATCCTCGATGAAAGGCTGCCTTGACGGCAATCGAAATCGTGTGTCTTTTCAAGTTGTGTCTGTCCGTTCGATTCACCCCCTCTGCTGATCCCGCCAATCCTTAGGATGATGATTTTCGCGGTCACTCTGCTAGCATTCCAATTACATATATGTAGGACACTGCAAAAAACCAAGGCAACAAATCTGGGGAACAGACATCATTTTCGAGCTGAACTTTACGATGACAATTCGTATGGACTTGTCGAAACAATGATACAAATGATCCTGTCATCTCCACTGAATTCCAGCGAGCCTATCTCCAGTTCCCACGGATAGTTTTGATGTTTCCACCCTCGAGTCTTCCCTTCTTTTTCGGCTTGAACATGACATGGGAGATAAAAAAAAAAAAGGCTCAATCAATGAGGGGAAACTCTGGTCACGAAACCGCTGGGCTGGACTTTTACAGCCCGCCTTGCCGCTAGGAGCCAACTTCTTCTCGCCTTTCGCTCCAGAGCCTCGTTATCACTGGAAAAAAAGAGGACAGCTGCAGAAGCGCGCCTGTCGCCTGACGTCTAGTGTTTAGTGTCAAACAATCGATGTTTGCCATCTGGGTGCGAAAATATAAAAAGTGAAAAGTAGGCTGAACAGTGCCGATACAGAGTCCTGTCAAATCTTGTCGGGTCCTGTCGATAGCTTTTTTGCACCCTGCCATTCGCCATTATCACGCGACAGCGATAATACTGCGTCGCCGTGCTGCGTGCACCTTGCACTTTGAAAAGGATGAAAACGCAAAAAGCGAACAATCGAGATGCCTGGTGCAGGCAGGTGCCGGCCGATATTACCACCGACTCGTCACCTCCCAAGGCACATGCGGCACAGTTGGGAGTGGAAGAGTTAGAAAAAGATACTTGGTACTTGAATTATCAGACCGACTCTGGACGAAAAACTCTTCGGTCTATCTGCATGGAACGGTCGGTGACCTCTTTATATTTGTAAAGGAAGCCTGCAAAAAGAAAGGGACTCACGTCGTAAAGTTGCACTTTTCTTGTGATCCCATCCATATCCTTGACTTTGCACGACCAGCGGTGTGCCACGGACTGGACCTCTTTCTCCTTGTCCGTTCAAGCCCTTTTTTCACTCTTCCCTTGTTCTTGTGTTGCATTCGCCATATTTTCGCTCGCCAGCGATTTTGACGCCCAGAAAACGTGTCGAAATGGCCCCCAACAGCCAAAAAAAAAAGGCTGCAGCCGCCGACCGCAGCCGAAGGCAGGCAAAGAAAATACTGTGCAAGGTGCCCGTCTGATCCGACAGTAGACACGATGAAGACTATTATGGGACAGGAGGCAAGGAGGCATCCTCTCTTGTTGGTTACCGTCCATCCTGTCTTTTGCTTCCTCTCTTCTTGCAGTTGGAAGGCAAGACGCCATTGTGAAAAATGCGTGGTTTTTATTTCTGCAGCTTGTGATGGATGGTGGGTAGGCTGTGGTAGGCTGTGGTAGGCTGTGGCCTAGTCCGACCTTGCCTTGTCTGATGTTGGCACATCCTGTTGCTCCTTCCCTGTAACACCATGTACGCCCCAAGAATCCCGTGATGTGTCCTCAAGAATCGTTTACTCTTAAGCTCCAGTTTTGATACAAGAAGGCAAGGAAAGAAGAAGTGAGGTGGCTCGTACCGGTTTGCGATATTCTGTTGTTTGTTCACATGTTGACATTACTATCTGGCGTGGTGTGTTTGTTTACTAATGTACGGCTTGCCTCATGTCAACCGACAACATCTTGAACCCAATATACCAGGCGAGGCCTCAAAAAGACTAACCAATGCACAAAGTCCTTGCCCTTTACACAATGCGCAGCGACATTCCGAGTTCATGCCCAATGGCCGGGAGCTGAACAGCGATCGGGGTGGCATAGCTTATATCGACTGTTTTGATAGCCGTCTTGCAGCTTGATGACTTTCCGGCCAGATGGACGGGACTTCGCGCTTCCTCCGTTGCTGAGCTGGAGCTATAGCTGGAGTCGGAGCTGCTGCTGGAGCTGCTGGTGCTGCTGGTGCTGCTGGTGCTGCTGGTGCTGCTGGTGCTGCCAATGCTGCTTGTGCTGGTGGTGGTGCTAAGGCTGCTGCCGTTGCTGCTACCCAGGCCGCTTCGTCTTTCTCTCCTGTTTATCGGGCGGTCAGTATGAGGTTAGAGTTATGATGATACTATCAAATCGGTACCAGATAAGAGTCAGGTCAACCTACCCTTTTTGAAGTGTTGCCATCCAGGACGGTGTGGTCACGGGAACGGCGGACCCGGGGTCAGCGGTCGACAGCGGGTCCTTCTTACTCGGACAGTGGAGAGGCCGGCTTCATCGGCCTTGATTGAGGGCCGGGCCCTGAGTTTTGGGGTGGGCAGTCCATGAGTTGAGCCAGCTTGGCTCTTTCGGTAAAGTTTGAGATGTGGGTTGAGGTTGAGGTTGAGGTTGATGTGGACGTGGATGTTTTAGTCGGGATGAGAGAAGAGTTGTTGAACAAGTTTCGACATCAAGCAAGATGTTTTGATTTGAACATTTTGTTCAAATAACAACAAACATGCTCGTCTACAGGGCGACGCCTCCCGAGGAAAGAACGATGCCAGTTAGTATGGCCATATTTGGCAGGTACTGGGCCATCCATGGCAAGAACAATGAACTAAGAGAGAAGGTGCGAACAATGAACTAAGAGAGAAGGTGCGCTTGGTGAACGCCGTCGTCCAACGGAAGGAACTGCCCACTCGCCGTCACCCGCTCCTGCCAGGAACTGACGGAATATACAGTTAGATGGAATGGCCAGTGCCTTCATCACGGGGACCGACAGGCACTGGGTCTAGAGAAACAGTCGTAGCCACCACTGCCATCGCCCGAGCCCAACAAACGTACGCGGCAGGTGTGGTCAAGACACATATCCCAAACAGTTCAGCTTCCCAGGCTACAGACCGTATCAGCAACCTTGCATGCATCTTCCCAAAAACACTCAATCATACTGGAGAGTGTTGTCGTGGGAAGTGCCCTCCTGCTTGTATCATCCAGAACCGCCAACCCATCTCCGGTTGGTTCCAAGGCAGACTGGGAGAAGCTGCACACTGTTGCCTGCATCTTGACGGCCAGATACGGTGTATATCTTTGACATATTATTACTCTGTGTGCTGTATGTGAGCCGCACAAAATTATCATAAGATGGTAACAAGGTCTAGAGCAAGAGAGACCATCACGAGGCTCTGTTCATCATGTGACTGTCCAATGTAGCAGAAGCGTGGGCATTGATCTGTATCTTTTTGTATTGAATAGAATAGATTCTCCATCCTTTGTGATTTATTGGTGTCGTCTTCTCTTCGTGCTATTATGGTGTATTTTATGCCTACTTAACTGGGTCATATGATGACATTGACTGCTTGTTTGAAGGCATTTACCAGTCATTCGTGAAGACTTGAGACTGTTCTGATGAGTAATTGAGAAGGGTCTGCATATAATCTTTTCCCTCTGTCTTTTTCCTTTTCTCTTCTCTTTTTTTTATTATTTATTATTTATTATTTATTTTTATTAAAGAAGTTCTTTTCATACTTTATTTGGATGTAGAATATTTCTGAGAAATTTAAAAGAGAAATTTAAAAGATACAAATTCATAACGAATTAAAAAAAAAAAGCTTTTGATTGCGTTTCTTTTTTATGAGAAAAGAATATATTGAATAAAACTAATGTATATAATTTTGATCGCGTCGCGGGCATCTAGTCACAAACTGTGCATTGTCACGTCTCGGTTCTTTATTTTCCCGGTCATGAATTTGAAGTTGTATTGTCAAGTATTTTACGTTTTTGAGTGCATGTGTGTGTGCTATTTTCTTTGGAATGCCCGATCCATATATACAAAAGAATAAGAACAAAGTGAGAAGAAGAGAGAAGAAGCGAAGAAACGAATCGATCGTTTGGAACAAAAGGCACCAAAGGTGATGCACCGGTGACGAGTCTAGTAGATGAGCTGGTCATCGTAGGCACGCACGCTCTCGAGGTAGGCCTTGACCTCGCGGTAGTCCTTGCAGACGTGCTTGGAGTCCCATCCGTCGGAGCCGCCGTTGTCGTCGGGGAAGGTGGTCTCGTGGCCCTCGAGCGCCATGTCGGCGCTGCAGAGGACGGCCTCGCGCATGTAGTCCATGCAGTGGATCATGTGCCAGTGGTGGTCGGGGGGGATGGGGTGGCCGCTCTTGAGCCCAGAATAAGTCTGGGCGATCGTGAAGAGACAGTGGATCTGGTGGGTGACCGACGTCGTGAACACGGTCTTGTCGGGCCAGTCAATGGGCGTGGGCAGGTCGTGGTAGCGGTGGGTGTCGTTGACCCAGACGAAACCCATGCCGACGGGCATCAGGTGGTTCCACTTCTGGAGGGTTTCCTCGGTAAAAAACTCGGACGTGTTCATGGGCGCGTAGCTGGGGTCCGAGGTAAAGCGGGTGATTTGCTGGCTGACGCGGGGGCCGACGCCGGTGAAATCGCTGCCAAAGTCGAGGCGGCCAAGGACTTGCGAGGAGGCGGCCTCCATCTTTTGTTGGCGGGCGACCAGGCCTAGGATGGCTAAGAGGAGAAGAGTGTCCAGTCCCCAGCGGGCCCATGTGCCGATGCTGGCGCGGAGGGACCGGCGGCGGCGCATCTGGGCACGCTGCTGGCGGGCCAGGTGGCGGTCGAGGTGGCCGGCCTCTGCCCACTTTTCCTTGGCAGACGACTTGTTGTTGTTGCCGCCGAGCAGAGACTCGTCGACCTCGGTGCTGCTGCTGCTGTGGCGGTCGAGCTCTTCAATGTCGAGGTCGAGGTCCGAGTCGTTGTCGTCGTCTTCGTGGGGGTTGTTGGCCGGCCGGCGGCCGACAGACTCGTACTTTGAGTTCATTGTGAGGGATGGGGGTTGTTGACGAGATAGAAGAGAGATAGACACACAAGATACACGAAAGAACGAAATATGATATCAAATAGACCGGAGGGCCAGCCTGGTGAGAAAGTAAGGAAAGGAGAAAAGAAAGAACGAAAACAAAGAGAAAGACGAAGCGAATAAAGAGATACAAGATAAGAGAGGAAGAGAAAGGAAGGAGAAGAGAAGGAAAGAAAAGAGAAAAGAGAAAGGAAAGAAGAAAGCCAAGACAAGAACGACGAGAAGAGAGAGAAAAGAGAAGGAGAAAGCGAGAGGATGAAAAGAGATCAGAGTGCCCAGAGACGACCCAGAGGATGACCCAGAGGATCAAAAAGTCGACCCAAAGGACGACCAGAACCATTCGACAAGCATGGCATCGTCGTGCCTCACATCTGGTTTTGTGTCAACCCCTTTTCGGTGACTATTACTGTTACTGCTACTGTTACTGTAACTGTCACTGTAACTGTATGCAGTATTATCCTAATCCTGCCTGTCAATACCCATGGCGATCAGAAATAGCATCCTCTCTTGCAGACCTAAAATGCTTATTTTATTCTTTATTCAGTGTCCTTATTCCTTTATTATCGTTGACGGTTCCTAGTCTCGATGCTACTGTTTCTTGTTTCTTCTTTCTTCCTCTCCACGTTTTCCTATTCTTTGCCTGTCTGTTCTGAAACGCATCATGTTGGAACTGAAGAGGCTCCACTGCGAGTGGTCAAAAGTCGTGTCCGCTGGAGTGGCATTTTACAGCGGCTTACAGGCAGTTCCAAGCCGTCCTCAGGCGTCTTCCAGTGCTTTAGCGCACGCTCAAAGACACAGACCGTGTTTGTGCCCCACTCACTTACACGAATTCTGCCCGCTGATTGGCCGGCGATCAAACAAGCATCTGCCGCAGGTTGCATTTTCCACAGAGGTCTCTTCTCACAAATGTCCCCAAATGCCCAGGGGTCGGCTCGACTTGCTTCACGTCTTGTTTCATGCTGGGGACGAGAGGGTCGGAGTGCACGGGAGGACCAAAACGAGAAGACAAGGAAGCAAAGAGGACGAGAAGAAGACGAGAGCGACGAAGAAGACAAAGACCGAGGAGAAAGAATACGACAGACTCGAGCCTGAATGGAATGCATGGAAACATCAGACGAGTCTTTTCACAGAAAACCAAGACTGATCAGAAAAGCGAAAATCAACAATCCCTCCTCGCATCATTTTGCATCATTTGCATCGCATCAACGACCCCAAGAACCCAAGACTACGATCGGAGCATCCCATTAGCTTGGCTGGCATCACGGGAAGACATCGGCCTTTTATTATTATTTTGACATCACATATTATCAATATCCTATCCATCCTATCTTTTATCCCTCCATCTCTACAATGCAGGGTTGAGATCATCACCAAAACAACTTCCATCTCAACAACTCCGACAATTCCATCCTAACATCTCATCTCCTCCTCACAACTCGACATGGCATCCCGACACCACCTTTTCTCTCTTTTCCTCGTTTCGCTCGCGTTGTCGAGGGTCGGCCTTGCGTACAAGCCGCTGTCCGACAATTTCCTCAAGCAAGTACCGGCCGTGTCTGACGCCGAGCTCGATCCTGTCAACGGCGACCTACTGGCGCCCTTCCTCCAGGTCAGACCACCCGGCTCCGAAGGCCATGCCGACATCCAGGACCACCTCGTGCAGTACTTTGCCGCCAACCTACCCGAGTGGAAAGTCGAGTGGCAAAACGCCACGACGTACTCGCAGGACCCGAAATCAAAAAAGAAAAAGTTTGTGGCGCACCACCGCTCCAACCTCGTGTTCCGACGAGAACCGCCGTGGACGCGCCCTGGGCAGGCGAACCTGCTGACGCTGGCGGCGCACTATGCGACGCCGTCGACCGGCGTGCCGGCCGGCTACCTGGGGGCGACAGACGCCGCCGTCTCTTGCGCTTTGCTCCTGCACGTAGGCCGCAGCCTCGACCGGTTCGCGGCGCAAATGTACCGCGAGATGCAGGAGCTGGGCGAGGGCGGGACGGTGCCGATGGACATGGGGCTGCAGATTGTGTTTATTGATGGTGGCGGGCCGCCCATGAAGGACACGAAACAAGACGTCGACGTGTCGGGGAGCGAAGGACTGGCCGCCGCCTGGGAAAAGGCCACCAACCCGGCCCTGCCGGCCTCCCTTTACGGCTATCCCAACCGCCTCAACCAAATTTCCTTGTTACTTCTCCTCGACCTCCTCGGCGGCAAGTCGCCCCGCGTCCCCTCTCGCTACCAGACGACCCACTGGGCCTACCAGGCCATGGCGCGCGTTGAGCAGAGACTGGGCGGTCTGGGCCTCCTAAAGTCGAAGAGCGCCAACCCCGGCCCTGGCGCCGGCGGTTTCCTGCCCGACCACACGACACCCGTCCACCAGCTCGACTTGGCGTCCGGATGGGCCACCGACCGCGACGACCACTTGCCGTTTATGCGGCGGGGTGTGTCGGTGCTTCCGGTCGTGCCCGACGCACTGCCCGAACAGGCCGGCACCCTCAGAGACGACGGACAGCATGTCGACAAGGCGACGGTCCAGGACTGGTCGCGGATTCTGGTGGGGTTTGCGCTCGAGTGGCTGGACATGATGGAGGTGGAGCCACAACCGGCCGCGGTCCGGCGGAGAAGGCACCCAAGAAGTCAAGAATGAGTACCTCTAGGGGTGGTCACTGCCTTGGGTCCAGCGCAAACGTCTCCCACGGTACGCCTTTGCCCACCTCGCTCTCCTTGTACTCGACCACCTTTTTCCAGCCCGCCAGCAGCCCTCGCCAGTAGCACACTTCGGCCGCCGGACTGAGGTAGCCTCGGCCGCCTGGTCCGCTGCTACTAAATAAATTCCGCTGCCGGCGGGCAATCCCCTCCGCCACGGCCGGGTGCTCCTCCAGCCATTTTATGGTTGCCCCCAGATTCGACCAGTCGGGCGACACAAAGACCAAATTGGCCTCGTCTGGCGAGGCGTGGGGCCATGCCTTTTCTTCGTCGTGTGACGGTACCCACGTGTCGTCCTTGAGAACGTCCGATGCGTACAGCGGCCGCACCAGACGTGTCGTGTGCTGCACCCACGCCAGCGGCGCCGTCAGCACCACGCTGCCGCACAGCTGGTGGAACTGGAAGCGCCCGCTGTACGTGATGCCCTCCGTGTGCACCACGTACTTGTACCGGCAGAAATCCTCAATCATCAGGCTGTTGCTGGCCTCCTGCATGGCCTGCGTGTTCTGGCCGTCCGGGAGCCAGTCCAGCGCCTGGACGTCTGCCCATGACTGGTTGTGTGTTGCCCTCAACAAGTCTTTGCGCAGTTCCGGGTGGTGCGCGCTCGAAAACCGTGTCGTGCCGCGCCAGACTGCCTTTGGCGTTTTGCGAGAGAAAGGCGTCTCCGTCTCAATCTTGTCAATGGCCAGGGACGCCCTCGAGAAGGACCCCACCATAGGCGGCCGCCAGGCCCAGAACGAAAAGTGCGGCATGAGAAAGGAACGGCCGATGGGGGCGTTGCCGGCAGTCGGGGCGGCGTAGGCGGGGAGCGAGTAGGTGAAGGCCGAGCCGTACGGCTGGTCTTGGATGTTCACGGAGAAGACTGTGTCGAGGGAGTCTACGCGAAGCGAGGACGACTCCCCTCGCGAGCGAAGCGAGGACCCAAAAGACCCAAAAGACCCAAAAGACCCAAAAGACCCAAAAGACTGAAAAGGGGCTGTCAAGAGAGCTCGATTGATCTGCTGGAGAGTGGCGACTCGCGCGTCCAAGAGTTCTGGCGGCAGCAGGCCGTGCTTCTCGGCGGCCACGATCCTCAGCTGGCCATTGCGGACGCGGGCCTGCAGCGGACCCAGCTCGGATGCTGGTTGAAGCTGAAAGTGGCCGCGCTTGACCTGCTCGTCGATGGGGTCAAAGAGGCCGGGAAAGGTGGAGCGGCATTCGCCCTCGGTCATGTGGAGGTTGTCAAATCGGGAAGGGGCGACTGTCGACGCAGACTGTGGCTGTGACGGAAGGCGCGACCGGCGCCCTGTGATCTGCAGCTGTATGAAGAGGAGGACATAGGCGGCACAGCAGACGCCGACGACGGCCGCCAGCGTGCGTCGCCAGCGAGGACGGTCGGTCATGGGGGTGGTGTGGGTGAAAAGAAAATGTATGACTATTATTGTAAGAGTAAGAGTGGACAGCGAATACCCAGTTTGTAGCAATGTATGAATTTAAACTGAAAAATAATATGATCACGATCAGACAAATTCCCGTGATACACACTCGCCGCGTTGACACGTCTACGACTTGCTACCCCACAAAATTTCGTCTCATTCGTTTCGTGTAGATGTCCTTTTTTTCTTGTCTTACCTCATTAGTCACGTTTTTTCTGTCTTTCTGTCATCTACCTGTCTTCTCTTTGAGATGGCGGCTAAACAAGACAGACTTCCCGCCCTCGGTGGGCTGTGTCCGCTCATATTTAAGTTGTATTCTGTATTTTGTATTTGCATTATGTTTTTTGCTGCAATCTGAATTTCGCCATTTATGCTGTATGTAGAATGGGCAACCAACCAAATCAACAAGTACAACGAGAAAATGTGATAATATCAAAGATTGTAAATTCTGTGATGAGGAATAATCGTACTCGGACTTCCGTCTTTCCTCCGCCTGAACGGCCCCTCTACGAATACTCGATAATCTTGATGAACCCCTGGAACTGGGCATCCTTGTCCTTGGGCCCGTCTGCCTGGAAGTTGAGCCACGTCTGGTACCGGAACGGCTCGCCAAAGGGGCCTTCAGCATGGTACGCAAAGTTCCACGTCGTCGAGTTGAGCGCGCCCAGAAACACGCCGGGCAGCCTTTCGTTGGTGACTGGATCGTAGTGCGCATACGCGTCCACGGGGTAGCCGGGCCACGGGCTGTTCTGGCCGGTGATGTTGAGCGACGCCTGCAGCGTGTCGTTTGTAAACAAGAGCGAGCCCACGTCCTTGTCCTTGTGCACTGTCAGGCTCGGCAGCTGCGACGTGTTGTAGCCCGACGGCAGCGCGTGGTCAAAGTCGCTGCCCAACCGCAAGACGCCGTCGAAGCAGCGGAAGTAGATGCGCGCAAAGGAGCGGGACTTGCGGAGGTCAAACGCCACAGTTTTCAAGAGGACAAAGTCTTTTGCAGACCGGCTTGGGAGCCACTCGTAGGGCATGTCAAAGGCGTAGAGGCCGTCGACGGCCGTGTCCTCGGGCTGGTCGATGACCAACTGAATGTAGCGGGAGGCGTCCGAGTGGTCGCCGCCGGCCAGGGGAAGAGCGCCCGGGAACTTTTGGCAGGTGGAGCCCTCGATGCGGCGGGCGGTGACATTGGCAAGAGCCAGTACCGAGGGAAGGAGCGACAGCGCGCCGACAACAGTAGAGAAGCGAGTCATGGTGGGGGTGGATGGTGGTGATGGGACGATGGGATGATGGTGACGAGACAGCCAAGCATCTGGTCATGAAGACGACCGACTTTTATACATGTCTAGGAGCTACGATGCTAGGCATCGTCGCTTTCATCTCCTCCATGACTGGATCACCTCGTTTATTTTACTTCGTGTTGACGTTGGGTCTCGGTTCCTTCTACTTTCGACCTGCAGCATGGCCACTCTAGGCAGGTACGGTATACTGTGCGAGAGCACCCAAACACCAGACACGGCAGGACCAAGGGGGCTTGTCAACGTTGGAAGGATAGTTTGTGCTGTGGCATTATCCATTATCCAAACGAGATGTGGCTGAAGACAGAGACGCACGCAATATTGTGCCGGCAAGGCAGGCGCAGGGAACGAGTGCCCAGAAAAATCCAGCCGAGATTAGGAGGATCAGATCAAAGGATGGAGTCTTCTCCAACATCCCCTCACAGAGACCAGAACAGACTGTCTTTCGCTCAGCAAGAGTGGCACTTTATATTTATCAGAGAAAGACAAAAGTGTGTGCTGCATCCTGCAGAGCCAGTATTTTCGAAAGGCCCTGGAGTGCGTTGAGCAGGCTTTATCGGCAGAGCCTGGCCTGCGTCGCAAAGGATTACGAGGATTACGAGGATTACGCAAGGCACGTCCTTTCCAATCTCGAAGGGGACGATATAGGAGATGGCAATACAGACGGGGAGGTGGCAGAGACTACGACAGAGAAGAATGAAGACAAAGAGTCTAATGGAGAGGAATACTCAGGTCATCGGATAAGACATCTTCCAAGACGATGAGTTTGGCTTCTACTCAGCTTCGCTTACCGAGATGTTTCTTGTATACCATTCACTGGATTGGGGCAAAATTATTCATGTGCACAGGTGTGCACAAGTGTGCAGAAGTTTGTGATGTACATGATTGAATTAAAGCAGGGCGACTCCGATAAACGCCAGTCTATGCAAATGCACTGTTCGTAGGTAACTCATAATGTCCCACCGCTTGAATCCCAAGACCCTGTTTGCGTCCAATTCCAATTCCAATTCCAATCCTAATTCCTTCCCTAACAAGTGCCCGCCATGAATATATACGCTACTTCCCAAATATGATCCGTCATGTATCGTGTATTCTTTTTATAGCTTTTCTGTTTTGTTTGTCTTTCACCATTCTGACACAAGTTTATGCCAGGTCGTCAATCTCGTCGTCCCAGCCCATTTGCGCATACAAGGACTGCACACTGTTTCCGCCGCTGACATTGTTGGTCGAGGCAGCAGCTAGAGGACGAGACACACGCGGCGTCGACATCAGCGGTGTAGCCAAGAGAGGCGTGGCCATAACACGCTTCATGGCGGCAGAATCCTCCATGGTGACCGACCGCACCTTGGTCGGTGTCTCGAAGAGGGCGGAGCGGCGCTGCGTGCTTGTCGAGAGAAGTGCTTCCCGGTTCTCTGTTTGCGTCATCACTGCCGCCGACGGCTGGGAGCGGGCTTGCAGTGGAGACGATGCCGGAATCATGTCATTGTCAAGCAGAGTGGGCCTGGTCTCGTTCAGTCGCCTGAAGACATTCAGGTTCGCCCCGCTCGAACTGCTCACAACCTGTGGTGCCACTCTACGGGCAGCCACAGGCGACGACATGGGCACGGACTCTTCTTCCTCGGGGAACGTCTCGAGTCTGGATGCCCGTGACATCGAGACCTTGACTGTGCCAGAGGCATTCGTAGTGGTAGTCGTTGAGGCCGTGATAGATGTTGACACGACTGGTGCAGCTTTGGCTACCGAGTCAGGCACGGATGTAGATGTGCGAATAGGTGTGGCCTGGATTCGGGCAGCCGACGGTGTGCTCGTGATTCTTGGCGAAGCAGGGAGGAAGTCCGTCTGGGTCTGGTGCTGGCTACGACCAGGGAACAATAGCTCACGGTTGACAGGCAGGCGGTACGGCTCCTGGTGGGCCTGACTGTGACCGTGGAACTCCATTGTTGTCGCCGTCGTAGCAAAAACGTCGCGGAAACGGTTGTTGACAGGCGTGGCCTTGACCTGCACTCTCTCGCCGGGCGACGGGCGTGGCTGCTGTTTTCTCGGTTCTACAAATGTTAGCCAGGAAGACGTGAAACAAGTTGGGAAGCTTGCTGACTTACTCTTCTGGTTCTGCATGCCAAACATGCGCTTCTCGGCCGCTTCGACTGTTGCCTTGCCGGCCAGCTCGCGGTTGGGCTTCTTAAGGGCCGAAATCGCTTCCTGCAGCTCGGCATCGACAAGCGCCTTTTTGCGCGCACGCGACTCTTCAGAGCGGCCTGCGCTGTTGCTGGGAAGAACAACATCGGACGAGCTCCGCGCCAGCGTGTTGGATGGCCGCTCTTTCAGTGACGTCGAAGATGCACGGCGGGGGATGCTGGCCAGCGCGGGCTCGCTATTCTCGCGCTTGAGTCCGGGGATGGGTGCTGCCGTGGCACTGCGCATCTGGGCAATAGCATCGTTGGGTCCGCGCGACACGCTGCGGCGGAGTCGCTCAGTTGACAAAACACGCTCCAAGCTACGGGTCTTATCCGTCGAGGCTGAAGACCGTTTGGTTGCTGCACCAGGTTTTGATCGAGAGTGGTGTTTGGAGGACGACGACTTGTCACGAGATGACTTGGCATCTGATGGCGACTTGGTCGAGCTGGCCGTCGTCTTGGAACGAGACCCGGGCGCTGAAATCACAGGCCCTCCCAGCTTGCGGTTGAGAGAGTCGCATACAAGAGGAAGTCGTGGCGAGAAGAATGGTACAATAATATCGACACAGAAGTCCTTGAGCGGGTCGGAATGCGCCGTCTTGGTCGTTTCTGCTTCGCCAGCTGGACGAGGTTGAGACTCTGCCATCGCTCGAACATCATCAGACGTGGTTGACTGCCAGATGCAGAGTCGGTCGGCATGGACGTCGATGAGAAGCGGCAGGTTGTGCTTGTTCCTCTTCCTCGGGGCCTCTTTCTTGGCGGGGGTGACGGCCATGCCCGGCAATTGGCTCTCACCTGCATCGCCAGCGGGCCGCATCGTCTCCAGTGCCATAATCTCTAGAATCAAAATCATCTGCAGCTGCGTTTCACGCGTGCGCAGGCACGAGATGGTGTACTTGACCTCTTCAGGTCTTGGGAAGACCTCATCATCCCTTGGTGCTGGCCTGTTGGCGGCCCACCACTTGCGCACATGGACGTCCTCGTCGGTGTAGAGGCCGCTACTCCCTAGCTTCACCTTCTTGGGCTTCTTGGACTTTCTCTTTGTCTCGGTATGATCGGATATCTCGCCAAGTGTACGCAGATGGGACACTAGGTCTGGCACAGTCTCGCGGTACTTCTTGTCGATCGTCGCCGAGGTAAGGATGATACTCTTTAAGAAGTCAATAAGCTCGTCCATCTCCAGGTTGGAGTCGCAGTCCAAATGGAAGGCGGCGCGAGCACGCGACAGGGGGCCTTTTGCAAAGTACGCCAGGGAGCCCTATGCTATGTTAGTATGGAATATATCAGGTGCAAGGTAGCTAGAGTTGAACGTACCAAAGAGTGGTATAGAGCTTCAAAGTACTGGTTGCGGATGTTTTGAAAGATATCTTCTGCAGTTGGCGGACCGGCTGGCTCGACGGGTGCTGTTGGCTCTGTTGACGAGCGTTTGGTGTTATCAGACGCAGGCGGCGTTGGGAGAACAGCAGGCTTCACAAGCTGACTTTGTGGGCGGGCAGGGAGCTCGTCGTTTGCTTCGTCGTTTCCTATCGGCAGATCCAAGGTCGGCTGGGAGTCTTCGGCCATCTCCAGCAATGGTGATGGGATATCGTCAACCTGGCTTGCAGAGGCAGCATCTGTCACGGCCTGTGATGCCGGCTTGCGTCTCACTATAGACTGCAGCTCAGCAATAGCCAGCCGTTTTCTTCCCCGCTCTTTATAGACCTGAGGTGTGATCAGAGCCGGTTCCTCGCCCTTGCCTGATGCTCGGGCTGATGCCGGTGCAGGCATTCGTTGCTGGCAGACGGCAGTAGCGTGCTGGCCAAGCTTGGTAATGTCCACCCAGCTGCCAAGTTTGCACAAAACGTAAAGACCGGCCTCGTTGTCGTCCCGCTCAATGGCAAATATGCTGCTGGCGCTGCTAAAGCCACCCGAACTGCCAGAGTTGCTCGACGGCGACCGGGCAATAAGAATATTGGATCCGAGACGGCCCTCGAGATCTAAGATGCGGATCTGGGACTGGACGTGTCGAGACGACGGCAAATCGCCACTTGGAGACGAGAGATCGAGGCATGATAATGGGAGATGCTCGCGGGGCAGAAGCATCATAGGAAACAGCGTGCATGGCCGTGATAAAGGGTTTGGTGGATGGGACTGCCCTTGTTAGTATACATGAGATTAGATCAAAGGGTATGGCCTTGTATATAACATACCCGGACGACTATCGACGGCTTGAGGAGCTCGTCTGCGGACAGGACGCCAGCATCCTGCCGCCTTCTCTTGGCATCCTCCGGGACGTCATGGTCGCTGCGTCTCTTGCGAGGGACAGAGGCTGGCGAGGCACCGTGCAGGGCGCCGCCGCCCGAGGACAATGGGTGTTGTCTTTGCTGTGAAGATGGTCTTTGCGAATTTGAAGCTGTTTGGCGCGGGGTCGCGTGGGAGCTCGACCGCTTGTGTGAAGAGGACATGGGAGCGGCAGCAGGAGATCGTGAGCCTGCTCTTATGCGAGCATGGTGCTGTGTGTCGAGAGAGGTAACAGCACGGAGGTTGGTGATGATATAATTTGGTGTATGCCGTAAAATAGTGAAGCTGTATCGTTGTCTAAAAATCGTATAGTAAATAGAGTAGCTACTTCCAAATAGCAGGTTAAGGATGTTTGGCGGTGCAAATGTCTTCAGCCCGGCCGCTTTCCTGTCGTGGAGTGGCTAGCTCGGTCGTCGTTGCCCCAAGACGCGGTCGGCGCGTGTGAGGGAAGGAACAGTGCGAATTGGACAGTGGCAGTCGCGCGTCCTGGTTTAGCTCCACTCTAGCCAGGGCCAGTCAGGCGGGTCTTCACGTGATTCTATTTGACAGGTTTTCCCCTTAATTGGCAGCAGCTATGACTTTTCGATCGGCACGCCCAAAGCTCGATCCGGAGTAAGTGCCCCCTGTTGTGGTCTGATCACCCACCCAATTCTCAAAATCTCGGGGCACCAGTGCGTTGTTCTTCGCCCATCCTCCGCTAAAACGACATAGAACACAGCACTTTATTAGCAACTGAATGTGGGGTAGCAGTTACACTCTGGCCAGTCACAGCACACCGGCAATCGCTCTTGCCCCATTTGCAAGCCACAAAGCACTTTGTGCTCCCCTGTGCACCTTCCACTTCAGCGTTATGGCGCGGCTTCCTTTTCAAGAGACAACATTTGCCACCGCATCCATCGCCAACATCGGATCAAGCTCAAACGGAACCTCTTTCAAATCGACGTCTAGAAACGAACGCCCATCTGCGATCCAACTGCGACGATTTGGCTGCGATACCTTTTGGCCCCGACCATACGCCTCAGATATTCATCGCTATCGTGTTCTGAGCGACGTGTGCCCCGAGCGTACCATACAGCTTTCGTCCAATCTATCGCCGAGGAGGAATCGACAAGACAATACTTCCTCTTTCCCACGACGGCCGAAATGGACGCTTTTGGCCCGGAATAAGACTCAACTACACCCGCCGGCCTCTATTAGAGAGCGTGGTTTCATCAGCATCGATTTCGTTTTCCACACAGGACGTCGCCACTCTGTTGGCTGCCTCCACACACGCCCATTTCGAATCCCCTCATCCTCGATTTACGACGGACCTTGCCTGCAACCGTAGCAGGTTTCATTCTCTCTTTTCACACCCCACACGCCCATCATGCCGTCCGAGGCTTCGCCGCGCGTTAGATTCGCGTATACCGACGATGAGCGTGCCCGCCCCGAGAAGTCTAAGAGCTATCGGCAGCAGCAGAACTCATTCGCCACCGACTCCCCTCTCTCGGCCGACAAATCTCCCCTCTCCTCGACAACCTCACCTTCCTCAACCACATCCTTTGGGGCGCCCAGCGGTATGGCTAGGAGCCACCGCGGCTCGGGCCCCATTGGCGTCACGGCCGGCATCACTTCCGTCATGAACAGCAACTCGTCCAACATTGCCACGGCTGTTAACAATGGCAACGGAACCAACGGCGTGACAACCGACGTCTACGTCAGCAGCCCTTCTAGTGTCGGGGGTGCTTGGCCACAGCGTCCCGCCGGGCCCGGCCGGACATTGTCAAACGCATATCAGCCGCAGAGACGGCCGGGAGCACAGTCGTCGTTTGCCGGCATTAGCGCGTCGGAATCGCGCGTGCCGACGGCCAAGCCACGACAGCTCACGGGCGGCTCGACCTTCCGGGCTCAAGAACGCGAGTACGTGAAGCGGCTGCGCGAGCAAGACTATGCGTCGGGCTATTTCGACAACATGGGTACTGCCGACGGACAACATGCCGACTCGGACTCGGAAGGCGAGACCCCCTCGTCCGAAGGCCCCTTTGACGACCGCTACGACCAGGAGGCCATTATGTTTTACAACTACGACGACCTACACCCGACCGAAGAAGACATCCGCGACGCCTCCAACCGCGAACGGCTCGAGTGGCACGGCATGCTCGAGGCCGTGCTGACGGGCGACGTTGTGCGGCAGGAGAAGAAGCGTCTGATTGGCGCGGGCGAGGACCAGAGCGGCAAGACGGTGCAAAAGGGCGAGCTCTGGGTGGGCATCCGCTCCAAGACGTGCGGCCGGCAGATCAGTGTTCAGCGGCGCATGATTGAGGAGTCGCGGAGCAAGGTCGACCGCATGATTGACGACATTATCAACTTCCGCGTCGAGGGTGTCAGCGAAGCAGGCAAGACATCGACCGAACAGGTCGCCGACGTCTTGGGCAAGATCGAAAAGGCCGAGTCGCTGTACCCGACGCGCGCGGCGTTCCTGGCTGCCCACAAGACGGCTGCCACGACACTCTACGAAGACTCCTGCGACACGATTGTCGCATGGAGCAACACGACGGACACGATCAACCGCGAGCTGGCTATTCTGCGCAAGTGGGTCGGTAACGACGAACTCGACTTTACGCGCTCGCGGGAGAAGTCGCCGAGCGGCCACGGGCTGAGCGACGATTCTTCATTCCTGGATCGTCTGCTGAAGGAGGAGGGCCTGCGGTCACTACACGAACACTACGACGAGGATGGCAAGAGCCGCCGGCGTAGTATGCTGGAGGGCATCTCCGAGACCATCCTCAAGGCCAAGGACACGCTCACGATGCGGTCTGCCGAGTTCCGCACGCGCCATCTGCCATCTCACGTCGAGGACTTGCTCACACTCATCAGCTTCCCGGCTCGCCTGATCGAGGAGATTGTCAAGGTGCGGCTGGCGTACGCCAAGAGGATGAAGGAGTCGGCGCAGCAAAACGTCCTGATGCAGGACCAGATGATCTCGCAGTTCCAGGTGCTGCTGAACCTGGCCATCAAGATCAAGCTCGAGTACGTGGCCATATCGCAGCCCGAGCCCGGCTGGGAGCTGCCCAACTGGATCGACGAGTCGTTTGACCAGGCCATCTTGGACGCGCTCAAGTACTACTTCAAGATGCTCAACTGGAAGCTCAGCAGCAACCGCAACACCTTCAAGGAGGCCGAGCTGTTGTTCCAGGAGTGGGAGTTTGCCAACGAGATTGGCAGCCACCTGTACCACGGAGACGTCGAGGTTGCCGAGCAGTTCAGCTCGCTGACCTTCAAGGCGCTCAACCGGCTCAGCCAGACGTTTGACAAGGAGCTTCAGCGTCGCCCCAAGGAGACGATCTCGGACATGAGCAAGCGGTACAAGCAGGTGCTGGACTCGGTGCGTGTCCGGCAGCGGATGCTGCAGCGGTTCTCGCGGCGGCTGAGCGACAACTACGAGAACGCGTGCGATTTCAGCATTGCCATGACGGAGGAGAACATGGAGCTGTTCTTTGACCGGCTCATGGACACAGGCCACTTCCAGGTGTACACGCACAGTCTCGAGCGCGAAGGCGTGATTCTGGTGGCGTCGCCGTCGCTCGTGAACCGGCACGACGAGATCCAGTCGCTCATGGGCCGCACCTCTTATGAGCAGGTGGTCGAGGACCCGACCGACCCGTACGTGCTGGTGATCCGCCCCGAAGGCAACCCGGTCTGGTATGGCCAGCGTGTCGCACTCACTGTGCGCGAGGAGCCGCTCGATCTCAAGACGGGCCATCTCCGCCTAATTGCAGGCGGTTCTCAGGGCCGACTGGTCCTCGCACGCAAGGCCTTTTTGGAGAACGCAGACGTCCACCTCGATCTCGTCGTCGAGCAGCGGTCCAACCTCAAAAAGGTCAATGCCAAGATGACCGAGATCCGGCGCATGGCCTACAAGCTGTCCAACACGTTTATGGACAGTGTTGAGAAGATCCAGCGCCAGACGCGGGGCGACAACTGCCAGGACCTGATCCAGACGTGCTTTGTGTTCGCGACCGAGTTCGGCCAGCGGTCCATGCTCTACATGGACAGCAACCGGCGGCAGATGCACAACATCAAGCTCACGAAGCTGGCGCTCGACTGGGTCAACTTCATCTGCGAAGACTGCGTGACGTCGGACCGGCGCACGTTCCGCTGGGCCGTGCTGGCCCTCGAGTTTGCCATGGGCATGACGCGCGGCCGCCACATACTGGGTCTGACCGAGGGCGAGTACGAGCAGCTGCGCGACCGCGTGTCCGGCTGCATGTCGCTGCTTATCTCCCACTTTGACATTATGGGCGCTCGGTCCAGCATAGCAGCACAGGCAGAGCGGCAGCGTCTCGAGGCGTCGGCGAGCAGCAAGCGGCCCGACAAGAACCGGTTCCTCAACGACGAAGAGGCCTCGGCCTACGTCGAGGAGCACCGCATGGAGGAGCTCAACCAGATCGACGAGGTGCGCAAGTCGATCCTGGAGCAGCGGTCGTCGCTGGGCCGCGTGCTCGAGGCGTCCAATGAGGTGGACCGGTCGCTGGCATACCTGTCGTCGACGGCGACCAACTTTACGATGCGCTGGCAGCAGGGCTACTTTGTGGGCGGCGGCACGTTTGGTAACGTCTATGCCGCCATGAACCTGGACAATGGCCAGCTGATGGCCGTCAAGGAGATCCGGCTCCAAGACCCGAAGCTGATCCCGACGATTGCGACGCAGATCAAGGACGAGATGCGCGTTCTCGAGTCGCTCGACCACCCCAACGTCGTGTCGTACTACGGAATCGAGGTGCACCGCGACCGGGTGTACATTTTCATGGAGTTCTGTTCTGGCGGCTCGCTGGCGAGTCTGTTGGAGCACGGCCGCATCGAGGACGAGCAGGTCATCCAAGTGTATGCCCTGCAGCTGCTGGAGGGTCTCGCATATCTCCACGAAATCAAGATTGCTCACCGCGATATCAAGCCTGAGAGTAGGTCAACAACCCCAGCCCTAATAAATCCAACCCACATTACCATGATCAAGTCTATTTGCAATCCTGAATGTCCACCACTAACATCGCAAGACATCCTCCTCGACCACAACGGCATCATCAAGTATGTCGACTTCGGCGCCGCCAAGATGATTGCACGCCACGGCCGCACGATGAACAACCCCGACCCCAACAACCTCGGCAACCACAACAACGGCCCCACGAACCCGGCCACGGCCATGGCCATGGGCGCCATGTCCAAGCCGGCCAACCGCTCGATGACGGGCACGCCGATGTACATGTCGCCCGAGGTCATCAAGGGCGAGACCCCGGACCACTTTGGCGCTATCGATGTCTGGTCGCTCGGGTGTGTGATCCTGGAGATGGCTACCGGCCGTCGTCCATGGGGCAACCTCGACAACGAATGGGCCATCATGTACAACATTGCGCAGGGCAACCCGCCGCAGCTGCCGACGACCGACCAGCTGAGCCCCGAGGGCATTGACTTTTTAAAGTGCTGCTTCCGCCGCGACTCGTCCAAGCGGTCGACGGCCATTGAGCTGCTCCAGCACGAGTGGATCATGGGCATCCGCAACCGCGTCGTGGAGCCATCGACGCCGAGCGACATTAGCACGTCCGCCACGGGCACGACGACAGCGACGACGGCCCTGTCAGTGTCCTCGCTGCCAACGCTCAACGGCGGCATCTCGGCCCAAGAGGCGGCCCTGACGGCAGCTGCGGCCACAGCGGCAGCAGCTACGGCGGCGGCAGAGGCCATGGTTGCGGGCGAAGCGGCACCTCCGACACCGCCGCCCTCGTCGGGGTGTTAATTTCTTGGCCTTTTTTGTGTGGATCATCGTTTTGTTGAATACCATTCATGTCATACCAAACTCACCCACACACACGCCATGGCGAGTTTTCTGTATCTCATTGTCATATCCGTTGTTTTTTACCCACCTCTTTGTTTTTTTTTTTTTTTTTTTTTTTTGCTTCTGTTTACGTCGTACCCCCTTTTTCATTATTATTCTCATTATTCTTGTTATTCTCATATCATATCCCCCATATCCCATATGTAATGTCAGGATCTGTCCGTCAGGGGCGGAAGGAATGGTTTAGTGTTGTCTATTAGGCTGAGCAATGAAATGAAATTCACATTGTTGAAATGCAATCTTTCCCTTGATGTGAAGAACTGATGCAAGTGTAATGTAGTATTGGTCATCTATTGTGTTCTGTTGTAACATCGTAATGTCGACAAACCCGATCAGGATTGCCATCCATGCAAGATGCTATTTTCAGACCCGGGACAACACATATGATAGAAAGGATGGACAGCCGTCTAAGCGAGACGAACAAGAGAATATCAATACCCCGGCCCAAAGTTAAAGGTGTAGCTACGTAAAGACTGGCTTCGGCTGGCGACGGCCGTACATGCTATCGACGCCTCTTTTTGCCTCCAACTGACGATCTTCGGCTGGCTTCTCGGCTGGCTTTCTTCTCTCCCCCTAAATGATGTGCACGCGCGAGTGTAGCGGCACGGCACGAATTCAATAGTAACGTTTACACTCGCGGATGGTGTGTTGTGCATTGGACCGGAGCTTGTGTGCGGATCATTGACAAAACACTGGACAAAAGAAAACACTGCACGGCAGCCACAAAAAAAAAGCCAGAACCCTAAAAGCCTAAAAGCCTAAAAGCCAGAAGCCCATGCCGGGGACGGCGACCTCGATAGCCTTGCGCCTCTTGCGTAGTGGTGCGACCAGTTTTTCTGGTGTCCTGGAATCCATGGATGGGTGCCCGTTTCATGAGGGTGTGAAGAAAATCCAGATATTCAAATATTGTCCGTTGGGGAGGCCAAGAGGGTGTTCCCTGTCCCGAGGACTCGTCACCATCCTTTCTGGTCTCTGTCCTTGTTCTGATCATTGTGAGAATTGTTTATGGCGACCATCGCTCGATTGTTTCCTTTCTGAACGGATTGACGGTTGCACGCCACGGGCGTCCGGTCGCTCGGGTCTCGGGTATCCGAGAGCAGCCCTGCAGGTTCCGAGGATGTGCCTAGGAGAGGCAGTGAGTTTGTGAGCTTGCGAGCCTGTGGGAGCGTACCTACGTACAAACAGTTACACGATTCAGGGGCGGACGTCTGTGTTCAGGGGAGGGGAGTTTGCTATGGCACATAATTTTTAGAGGCCGCACCGCTGCAGTTGACATGGTCCAGCAGTCTAGCATCCAACACAGCCCACAGCAAGATCTCTGGCTACACAGGCTGTACACAGGCCGTCCTGGGGATATATTGTGATGGACATGCTGTTGTGGTACAGAACCTAAAATAAACCTCGTTTCTCTTTCTGTTTCTGTTGTTTATCCTCTTATCCCAGCTCATGACGTCGTTCGTCGTATATCGACCGACACAGCCCATAGTATCACAGACAAGCTCGTCGTACAAAGCCTACCCATGGCCAGGTCCGCCGTCTTCTTGCCAGGGGAGAACACCCAAAAGACAGTAGCACAAAATTGTAAAGATGGAGCTAGCCGTCTGTTCCTCCTCATCCTTCCCTTCTCTTTTCTGTCTCTCCCAGAAAACATGCCCCTGAACAGAAACCAAGACTAGACCCCGAGACAATGCAGTGTATTCCCCGAGCTGTTGATGCTATTGATCTCCCTGTGTGCTTTCTCGTGATATTTTAGATTCATTCAGTTCTGGTCCCCGAGACAGTTGGGGATTCCCAAAGATTTTAGATTCAGGTTCAGACTCGTCAGCTCTCTCCTGCCGTCTCCCGTTGCTCCGAGACTTGTTCTTGTGCCTGACCACAGGGTAACGGGAGATTATTCCCGTTTTGCCCTGGGGAGGAGGAAGTCAAGACGGCAAGGAGATGATGGACTCAAGAAGACGTACGAGCAGAAGAAACAAAGAGGGAGCAGGGAGGCAACGAGAGATATGCTTCATTTCCCACGGAAGCATCCGCACATCCCTACGACGATGTTCGACATGAAGCCGTCTGGGGTCAAGCATCCAGAGTCACAAAATCCGAACGTCAACAGCTTGTACCTCGTATGTACTGTCCATGTCAACGTACGAGATGCATCCCTGGTCTCGGGGGTGATCATGTTAAAGAGTCAAGGAGGCATGTAGAGGACCAAACGATCATGAACAAGATGAAGCAGGAATATCTAGACACAAAGAAAGACACAAATAAAGAAGGAATCAAGACAGCGGCAGCCACCAGGGCGGGCGTCATGGCTGAAGATGGCGTGCAGACAAGGAAAACGGTGAGCATGGACCACGATGCAGGTATAGGACTCGGCGTTGATGCACACAATTTTTTGAAAACGGTGATGCATTATGGCAAGATGATTCGAACAAAGGGCGTACCAAGGGACATCCACGATGCTGTGGCATCGTGGCGTCAGCCATCGTCAGGAGCCAGGAACCAGGGGCATCGCATCTTCAAGGGCGTCCAGAGACATCTCCTTGACTGCAAGGCAGATGAAGGCAGGATCAGGGACGAGTGCTCGCACCATTTTGTGCCTGTCGTAGGGTCTGCTGGTCCCTTGAAATCTCGCCAGAAGGCCCCTTTGGCGATGTTGTTGCCGGTTTGGTCATTGTAAAACTTTTGAAAATCAATATACGCCGTCCTCTCTCTGCTTGCTTCTTTTTGCTTTTTGCTTTTTGCGTCGTCACCACTGTCTTTCCTTGCCCTTTTTTTCTCGTGGCAAGCCACACATCCAGACCCTCGGGGAGGAATGCCAACACTTGAGGGGGAAGAGGGGGATGAGAAAGGGTTCAAGACCCTGATTCAAGACCCTGATTCAAGACCTTGAATTCAAAATTAAAGATGCCCTCCAGCACCACCCTTTCGTACGGGTGCTTCGATTTTTGATTCCCTGCGGCCACCAAGCCAGACACTGGCTTACACGATGCCAGCCAGACAAGCCATTCCGCGTAGACGAGGCCCAGGGACAAACATCGTGCGTTTGCAACTCCTTCTACTCAGTTTCACAACCTTCAAGCCAGTCTCACGAACAGCGTTCGCAGATGTCTCATGGGGACCACCCTCTCTCTCGGGACAGCCCTCCGTCTTAGAGTGGTCGCCGACGTGAGCTACGCGAGATGCAAGGCACGGTCGTTTTGTCGTTTTGTCGTTTTGTGGCGTGCAGTCTGTCGTTTGGGCGTATCTTACAAGAAAAGAGGTGTAAAAAGGCGTCAACATCGTCAGGGTCGCCAGGGTCGTCCATTCTCTGTCTTTTCTTCCTGACAATTCTCCCTCGTTCGTCTACTCGCGCCAGCATCTGTTCTTGATTCCGTTCCTGCACATGGCTTCAACTCTGAGCGAGATTGAGGCGCAAAGTTCGGCGTGCAGAATTACACAATGCAAGCCATGTCCGTCTTCCTTCCCTTGAAGGCGTTATTTTCCTGTCCCGTATGCTTATGCCGACCGTTTATGTTTTGTTCCTTTGCATACCCGTCTGCCTGCATGCTTGTCAACCACATCGCGAATTATTTCCTACACAGTACATCGCGACACAAAACAGCCTGCATACGCTTCTGTCTCCCGTGTTTACTTTGCCGTTTGAGTCGTCCAGTCAAGCTCCAGCTACGCATACGACTACTCGTTAGAGCTGTCTCACATATTTTCTTACCCTGAGCCCTTGCGGGTGCTTCTTGTTGAGTCTCCCTTTTCTTTTCTTGTTCTTTTTCTTCCTTTCTCCACGTTCGCCCTTGCGGCATTTGATGTCTCCGAGCGATCAATGCAACGTTTTTTGGACAGGGAGCATTCCTGTCATTTTGCTGGACCTCTCGACAACGTGTCGTATGTAGAATAATGCCAGAAACACAGAAACAATACCAATGATAAGGAAAAGGAATTCTGGGGAAAGAATGGAAACAAGGGAGGCCTGTGTCTGTATCTGGAGAACCCCTCAGGAACCCAACAGAGAACCCAAAAGGGAACTGAAAGGAAAAGAGAACCGAGAGACATCAAAATCAATACGCCGTGACAAACTTTCTTCTTTTTCGTTCCTTTGGACTCAAAACGGTAATAGGGCAGAGACATTTTCGAAAAGAGGCGTTGTAGAATGTGTAGAATCGGGGAACCAACAGCATGGCAAACGACAGAAAAAGCAAATACAGACAAGGCGCAAAAGGGCGTAAAAGGCACGGGTCCAGACCCTTTGTATAAAACCACACAAAAACATCAAAAATCAATAGACTCGCGTTAAAGACATATCAGGAAACCAACAGACACCTACATATCCGACATGCACACACACAATGTAGACACAAACAGGCACAAGCCACGACAATAACTCACACAGCATCACAAAATACCACCGAAACGGTGAAAAAGATGAACGAAAAAGCAAATACACCACAAACACTCACCGAAAGGGATGCATCGCCAGAATGAGGGTAAACAAGGGCAAATACGGGCGAATAAGGGCAATCGTATGTACACCTCAGCAACCGAATGGGAGAACGACGACACGTCTCGCCACATCCACGCTTCGCCATGTCTTGGCTCTCTCGTATACACGCGTTTTGCCGTATTGCGCATCACCATCATCACGAACATCAAAGGAGTACAGCCGATGCGTGTCAAAGAGAGGCAAATTAGCAGAAGGAACAGAAGCAACAGAAGGAAGAAAGGCCGGCCATCTGTGCGGCGTCAAGCCACATACCTCGTATTTCGGGGGGAGCTTACGACGCACAAAACACCACAGCACGGGCCAAGACAACCACCGACGGACTCCCAGGCACCGACATGCCGATGGATGCCGGTGTTACTTTACCTTCTTTGTCTTTTGTGATCCTTTCTTGACTATCTGTTTATCTACTTGCCCATAGCCGTCTGTTTTTCTTTGATGTTCTCGATAGTGGGTGTGAAGCAACCTGTTCCTGGAATAGCCCTCTACGGCCCAACATGTTCAACAGAAAGGTACAACAGAAAGTACAACAGAAAGGTACAACAAAAAGGTACAACAGAAAGGTGCAAACGGTCAAAAGATACAACGTTGACTTCGGGAAATGCCTTCTTCCCTATATCCCGTTGTTTACCCCTCTCGATAAACTATGCTGTTGGCATATAGCTCAACATAGCTTGCCAGCTCATGGAGGTCTGGACCTTTGATTTTTATGTTGGAGAGATAAACGAAGGAGGGCATCCTTCCCAAGTTGTGATGCACACCCTCTTCTACAGAATGGCCATGACTGTGCAAGGGCACATATTTTTCTGTCAAGCCGAGATATCTTCACACCCTTTGTATTTCATGAGGGTTGCAGACCTTACCTTGACCTAACCGAAGCTGTTATGCTCCTTCTCCCTTTGATGATTCTATCCATCAATATTGTTCCTTTAAACGAAGACATCCAAGATACAATTTGAAGGGGCGGAAAGAGTCCGAGAAGGATAGAGAAGGCCCGGTTCCCGGGAGACATACACCCACATCCAATGCTACAAAAGATCCAGTCCGATGGGACGACATGCCTCAGTAAGTCATCGGATCCGAATGTGTGTGCTTACAAAATTATGTAAAGGAACTAAGGCTAAGATCAAGCATCGTTAAGCATCATAAAAGTTCCGCGTTTAAAGATCTTAAAGGCCTTATTCTTTGAAATCTAAGTCCAAGAACGTCAACAGACCGTCGGAGTGTTCTCCGTATGTAAGGAGAGCGGAATCCTGCGCGGAAAGGAGAGGGCACAGAACAATACACGTATTTCTCATGAAGAGCAAAGTCAGACAAGACAGACAGCACAGGACAACAAACACTGGGGAACATGTGGTTGTGTCTCAGAAAGTCAGAAAATGTGAGACTCTCAGGGTCTCGACGGTTATCCACGTTTCCTCCGAAAGAGTCTGGGAAGTGACAAAAATGGCAACAAGACAACGCGACAGCAAGACAGAATGAGTCTGGGGTTGTTGTTTGAGGCTGGCTGGACTGTGCTGGGCCTTGGGGCTGGACCTGGGGCTGGACCTGGGGCTGGACCTACCCAAACAACAATGTCTTGGTGTCTCGAATGTAAGACGCGGAATCAATATTTGGGGACAGCAGAGACAAGTCAGAAAGACAGTTTACGGTGTCTATCTTTTCTTTTTCCTGCCTTCTCCTCTTGACAACAGAAGGGATGAGTCGTGGCGGCTGTTGGAGGCGCTTCGACTTCGGCAAGACATGGTGTGCGTGTCAAACCCGTGGGGGGGGGGGGGGGGGGGGGGGGGGGGGGGGGGGGGGGGGGGGGGGGGGGGGGGGGGGGGGGGGGGGGGGG
>WNYE01000128.1:0-80088 GCA_021396245.1 Sporothrix humicola
TTTTTTCGTTTTTTCCTTCCGCCTTATTTTCCTCTCCGCTTCATCCCCTAACGAAAACCCCCAAAACGCCCCAAAAAAAAAAAAAAAAAAAAAAAAAAAAAAAAAAAAAAAAAAAGAACTAGACGCAGAAGGGGAATTTTGTAGGTGCCTTGCAGTAGCCTCTCGTTTAACTAAAGGGTGTCTAGAATGAGAGAAGCGACGAGCGACGCTTCGGGCACTGGATATTAGACATCTTGCACCAGAATGTAAAAAATTCATCAAAATTTCGAGTGACAAAGTAACATGTTCGGATTGTTGTGCCATATTCTTGTCCATGTTTCTGTCTGATGTGATGATATTATGGCGTCGGTATCATACTGTTGTGAGCTTGTAAGACAACCCGCAACTCCTCATTCTTTCGCCTTCAGCCTTCCAGGGCTTGTGGAGATAAGTCACGCAAAGAAAGGGTCAGACGGTTGACAATTTATCGAGTTGATAACTCGGACGAACCTCTCCTTCCGTCTCACTGTAGATTGCCAGCCGTATTGGTCGGTTCATTGCCAAGCAAAATTAAACGGGCACTGCCTTTTCCTGCTGTGAGATGTGTTGTCAACTGCTGTGCGTCTTTTGTGCGTCTTTCTTTAGTTATGACGGGTATCAAGCGGGGGAAGGGCATGCCTGTGAGCTTGGCGCAGATTGGTCAGCTGGTTGTGAAAGCGATACAGCAAGCCCTGGCGACAATAGCTGGAGTTGGAGTTGGAGTTGGAGTTGGCGATAGTGTGGCGTGAGGAAATGGGGTAAAATGGCGATGGCGAGATGGTTTGCTTTTGTCTTTTGTCTTTCGTTTATTGTTCATTTATGTTCATGTGAATTTCGTTTCGCGTTCTTCGATATCTTACATTTTTGACCGTTCGTTCCTGCCAACTTTTGTAGCTTGCGACAACGAACTCTTTCCCTATTGAGAAATATCGATATGTCTGGACAATCGCATATCTCAATGCCATTTTGCCCATTGCCCATTGCTCTTTCCCATTTATCCTTTTTTACAGCGAGACTAGCAAAGGCTTGGCCAAGGAAAGGGCGATCCAGTTCGATCTGGACTCTTTCTTTCGTCCCCTCTGCTCCTTCCTTCCTCTGTAAAAACAACGTATTTGCTCAAAATCGAGCAAGATACTGGACAAGCGCTGGAGATCATTTGCCTGTAGACTGCCAACTAACGCCTGTAGAAAAGAGGAATAAATGAGGGGGTAGTAGCAAAAGAATAGCGCAATCGCAAAAGGAGGCTGTCCTCCGGGGACAATTGCGAGCTCTCGGCACCGAGAGGACAAGCGCAAAGCGCCGTTACCTTCAGCGATTTTATCCCTTGGAAGGAGCCACAACGCCGTAGAATTAGAGACTCACAAGGAAACCACGAAATCGTGACCCGGACTGGCCTAGTGGGAAGGTGCGATCTAGCACCGTCCAAGTAGTTTCAGGGAATTCTGAGCGAGGCCTGGCCGGTCTAACTCGACGATATCAAGCCACTCAATTTAGCTTGCGGAAGCCACAAGAGCTCTTATCAAAGAAGCAGGAGGGGGTACCAGGATATTGAGATGACATGTCGATGGGAGAGATAAAGAACAGTTTGTGATGGCGCAACTGGGAACCTTGAACCGGGAGCCTCGCAGACCGGCCAAAGGGCGATGAGATCGATCTCGACAAAGGACGAAGAGAGAGAAAAGGAGGGGAAGAAGGTCCAGAATAGAGAAGAGACTGTCATCCAGACGGTCCTATATCAAAATGGAGAAACCGACAACAAGAAACTACGACAAAACAACAAAAAGCAACGGGATGGAACGAGTTTCGCGGGTTACGGCACGATCATTCTATCAATCGATCGGGGTCGGCGCGATTTGAATTAAGGCCATTTGACCAGGCTTGGTCGCTTTTGGCGAGCCTCTGCCTGTGATGTAGATACTGGTGTTGGAGATACGATTTGTTGATTTGTCGATACGTTTCTAGTTGTCAATAGTCTCGTTCGATACAACTCATACAGCCGACTTCAACAATATCAAGGGATATGACGATGGACAACCACAATTCTGCACCGGCATGGTTGTCCGACTTATCATCGAAATGCAGTGTTGTGACATCCAGGTATAAGACGATGTGTCGGGTGTTTACTTGTTCAAAAGTACCTGACAGCCCTATCGGGGAATGCAGCCCGACGCCGTTGTTTATCTCAGACTCGTCTTTGTGATTTTTGTTGTTTTATTTTACGATTTTTTCGATCCTTTTCGATTTCAGTTATGATCGCTGTCCTCTTTCATCGTATCCCCGTGTTTTCTTTTCACATTGCTTTTTTGGCATGTATCTGTATGTATTTTTCTTTATTTTCCCTTGCATCTTTGTGTCTCTCGTCAACGTGCTTATTCTTCAACGGCGAATCCTGTCTTGTTCCCCTCGTCCTATTCCCATATCCCTTGCCTCCATGGCAACTAACAGCCCTAACCTGTCCGCTATTTGCTGCCCATTTGGTCCCTCTTGTATGCTTCCCCCTCACTGAATCGATCTCGCCATTTCTCTTTGTTGTCAACAAGATGGATCTACCCCCTCTGCGCCCTCTGCAGTACTTTCTAAATCCTTATTTCTTATTTTATATTTCATATTGCTTTCTCTACAGTATGTCAACATGGCAAAACGGCACAACGGTAATGGAGGCATCGACATCTTCTGACAAGACCGTCCGGTTTAAAGCCCAGCAGCGATCCAAGAAACGTCAACAGTCACCCGTCGCCAAAAGTCGAATAAGTCTATCAACGCGAAGATGACAAATGCTGAATCTTTCACGTAAAAGTCATGAATGACAAAGTGAGCAAAAATCACAAGTGAATACGGAGTGCAGGCCGGAGAGTGCCCCGTGTCATCCGTCAATTCCCAAAGTTTCCATCCCCTTGCCATGGTGTTTTCCTGGCCTCTCTTTCTTCGTTCTCCTTCTTGTTTTTATTTCTCTCTCGTTTCTATCACTTCTATCATTTTCACTCCGTCTGTCAGTTTTCTGTTCAATTTCTCGTCCGTCCCTACCTCCCCTTACGACAATTGCAGCCGATCTAATATGCAGGGTCGTTTTAAACTGCATACACTAGACAGGGGATGCCCACACAGAAGCACGGAAGCCCACACGGACAGTCCACAAAATGCTTCACTTTGCTGCTATGGAATTTTTGGAAACCTTTTT
This sequence comes from Sporothrix humicola, assembly GCA_021396245.1. NCBI lineage: Eukaryota > Fungi > Ascomycota > Sordariomycetes > Ophiostomatales > Ophiostomataceae > Sporothrix > Sporothrix humicola. Next base: position 3,197 of record WNYE01000128.1, read on the forward strand.
AGAAAAGTTGCCGTTTTCCGTTGTGGGTTTTGTCTGTGAACGTGAGCTGCGAGTTGCGGGATCAATGTTTCTGGACTTTCTTGGCATGCATGTCCCGCGGACTATTTATTTTTGTCCTTTTTTTATGCTCCTTTTTTCGTATATTGTCTCTAGGAAGGAATACTTATTCGTTGTGTCTCTTGGCCATTCTTGGCCAGCCAGCACTGCGGGCATCTGGAGTATGTAATACGCCGTCGTCCGCCATAGGCAATAGAAGCCCATCTCCTTTTTGTTTTCACACCATTCGGACTATGGAGTTAACAATTCATGGTGTGACATTCTTTCATGTCCTCGTGTTAGTTCCTGACCGGTCAATCTATGTCTGCATCCCGATATTTTCTACGTTTTATTACATTTTGTTTTGGCCTCCAATATCACGCCTTATCTTTTGCCTTTTTGCACTATTACTTGCAAGAGCTCGCAAAGGCCCGTTCGACACACGCCAGAGCTGCTCCCAAGCCCTAAGCTTCAGGGCCCCGCCGATTCCGCGGCCTTTTGCCTTTGATGCTCTTTTCTTTTCTTTGTTCTTCAACAGTCCGTCTGTAAATCCCCTCGCAAGTCCATTGCCAATCTCACTGTAAATCGCCTTGTAAATCTTCTGTATACCCAAGTCTATCCGCTATTCTGCCCATTTATCTCTGTGCATGAATCTCCCCGTCTGACATTCGCCCCCGTGCCCGGTTGAACTTCAAGGGCAGCTTGGCCACTAACAAAGAGCTCAAAGGAAGAAGCACTAAAAGAATAACAGAGCTCTATGATATCTCCCCGCAGTGCCACCGGGAAAGGGATACCTCTGTTGGCCCTTGTTCGTCCTGCTCTCTTTTATTCTTCTCTATTTGTCTGTTATTTCCACTGTGAGGCAAGGCAACGGTCGAGAAAGATCGACATTCGCAATATTTTGCACGAAGTGACCCTGCAGCAATGGTAACCGCAGAGAGCATTCCCTTTAACGCAGACAGCGTATATCGTCTTTGTATGCCGTAAATGGACAAATCGAAGCAGTGGAAGCAAGACGGTTGCATTTACTTTGGAATTTCTTTGTATGTCTATCAGAACCGTGCATGATTTTTGCATGTTCTGTTCGTCTGGAACACTGGCAACTGTTGTCTCTGCATCTCCACTGAATTTGTTTAGTGAACTGTGTCTGGCATTGTCTCTTGTCTCTTGATTCTTGTCTCTCATCCCTCCTTCTGTTATGATTTCATCCTTTCATCATAGCTTGGGGTTTATCCATTTTTGTTGGCATCCCTCTATTTGCTTTTTCCTTTGCATCTTTTCTTTCATCGCAATTCTGCCTCGATCTGATTCTTTCATGGCATTTCTGCGCGAAGGATTCTCGCTTTCTTTCTGTTGAAGAAACGGCCACCTTGACAAATACTGTTTCGCTGCCCTCTCTGCTCTGTGAAAGAAAGGGAAAAGTGGGACACTCCGACAAGGAGGGATGCCGAGAAAGGAAATCCGCAGACAAACAAAGAAGAGAGGAGTAGAAGGAGAACAAAAGGACAGTGAGAGTAGCAGAAACCAGTGAGACTCGAGCTACTTGGCACAGTGCCCTATTGTCGCAAAAAGAAAGAAAGTAGGCTGATCCGTAGATCCGCAAATCCACAGCAAATCCACAGCGCATCACCAGTCTACAGAGTATTACGTCGTAATTACAGGCCACTACAGTGCTCTTCAGAATGCGCCGCACTGTCGCATACTGTGCTTTTTGGTCTTTTTGCCTCTGGTCCCGTTCTGTCGCAATACGCTCCCATAGGCCCATATTTGGCGACGGCATCTTTCCTTTCACGAACTGGTCCAGGTTGACCAAGCATTTAGCCCTGGACAGCTGGAGGACTTGGGTGATCTGGGCCCTCGCTAAATTCTAAATCTCTTTGTTCTCTGCGTCTCAGGACCCGCAAAACCCCTCTCTTCACTCTCTTAACGCTCTCTCCTCACCTTGGTCTCCGTCTACGGTTGCACGCCAAGGTCGCATCGTCTGTGGTCTCTTTTTGCGATTGTTGACTAATAGATGGTGTCTGCCTGCCCTACGAACGTGTATCTGGGCAAAATGAAAATCAGTTGATAAAATGAGGAACAATGCCGTGGTGAACAGTACGAAAAAGAAAAGAAACTACAAAGGAAGTCGCCAGGATGTATCTCAATGTAACTGAAAATCATATGAAAAAAGCAAATACGGAATATTTCTGTCAAAGGAACCAATCTGGGCAATATCTCAAAATAAATCTAGAATCACAGCCACGACCAGTCGACAGTAAGAAGCTCTCGGAGAGATAGTAAGAAAGGTTGTCCAGACAGTCAGAAGAAGACGAAAAACATGCATTGCAATAATGCATCAAGAAGAAACAGGAAAACAAATGCGAGGGCATATCGAAAAAGGGCGGAATCAATTATCAGGAAATAAGAAATTAAACGTAAAGCTTGGTTCTTGAACTCGACCTCGCCTTCGCATCTTCGCCTTTTGGCATCTCCAGTTTTATCGTCTCCCTTGAATACTCCGTACAAAAGATACAAGATGTGCAATGTACCATATCTAGGAAGATCTAAAAGAGTACATGTTTACATCTTGTGGATATTATCTCCCTTCCTTTTGAAGCTTCTGTGGATCTTGCGAGCGGGGAAGAGCTCCATGAGATCCGGTGAGTCGAGCCTCTTTGCGACTGATATGCTGATATGCGCCTGATTTGCGATTTGCGCCTGTTTGGCACCTTGCCCTTTCCTCGATTCTCCAAGCTGGACTCCTAGAGCTTCTTTCACAATTCTGATCAGTGCCCCTCCTCGGCAGTGATTATGGTTTGCTCCACTGTCCCACCTTGAGCCCACCACGGACCGTGGACGTTGAACGTTGAAAGCAAAAAATACTGGAGACTGTCAACTTCGTCTGCCTTTGATTGAAAAATAATCAAAAAATAATGGAAAATGAAAGAAAATCAGTGTGCTTTTTACATCTTTTGGCTCTCATTCTTCTGCCCAGCTACCTCGACTTACGGTAATCTTTTCTTTTTCCCTTTTTTTTTTCTTTTTTTTTTCTCTTCTTCTTCTAATCTCTCTCAATTCTCTCTCTTATCATTCGCTCTTTTGCGATAGCCCTGTAATAGTTTTTTGTAGGCTTGCAATGGCTCTCTTGGCACTAGACAGCTGTGTCTCCTCACTACTTCGTACACTTTCTCTACTTACATCGTAGTTTCAAGACGCTTCCATCGTCTCCTCTCTCCTCTCATCCCACGCCCTTCTTCCCCTCTTATCTTCTGCATCTCTTTTCGCCTTGTCTAGATTCGTTCAAGATGCCTTAGTCCTTTTGTATTTTCCACTTCGATCGCCCTTCGTCCCGTGAAGCTTGGCGAGCGTATCATAGTCACGAAAATTGTGAATCAGAATTCAGCCGGCGTATTGACGGTCTTGCGCGGTGGCGATGCAATTGCAAGGTGATCAAAGGCGAAGGATGAGAGGTTGACAAGCTCACAGGATAAGGACTAGGAAACGAATAAGAATACTATCGTAAATAGATGCGATAACGACAGAGCTGTGGAGTAAAACTGAAGGAAAGCGCAGACGGCGCCCCAGAACGGCAAACGGAATTTGGCCCATTGTGGTTCTTGGCCGCGCTTGCCTTGAGTTCTTCGATTCCGGTGCCGGTTGACAGTCGAGTCTTGGCCCTTGAGGCAGGACCGGTCTCCCACCGGTTGTTGTCTGCTCTCCGTAGTTCTTTCCCCGCCGGTCGCAGGTTGTTTCCTCATTCGCATACTTTGCAACTTTTTTTGCTTTTGCGCGTATTACATAAAGCAAGCAACTTGTTAGAAGGCGAATTTGGGGCAGGGAGGCAAGAACAGTAGTGGGAGAAACGGCCTGGGAGAGAGCGTCTCGGCACCCTACAAATTCTCCATACAACTGCCGTCTTACAGCTCTTACAGCATACAAAACTTCCTGATTAGGCAAGTGTTTCCAAGACATTGAAGACTGCAAAATCACACAGAAACATCCCTCGCAAAACACCCGTCTGGTAAATGATGTGTAAAGAAGGGATGGATTTTTTGTCACATTTGCCTCCTCGTTTCCAACTTTTGCAAATCAATAGCATATTTACTCCGCAGTACTGTCAGTTCTGCGTCACACTATGTCCTTTTGTTTGTTCTAGTTAATTCTAGCTGTGGGCACCGTGTTCTGTAGGCCGATGTTAGAAAACCGCGCAGTAAAAGTGATTGGCTATTAAGGGCCAAAGGTTCCGGATCTTGACGGAATTTTCTGCATCCGTTTTATGGTTACCGAGTAGTGTAGGCACAACTATGACTAGTGCTGAGAAGTCTTTCCCCCGGCCATCCGGTTGTCGTGAGTATGATGCGTACATCGTCGGGGTCTAGACTCCCGTTGTCTTTTTTTACTCCCTTGCACTTGTCACACTGCCTGCCATTTTTTGGTGCATTTTCCCGTCACTTGTGCCTGGATGTTGTGCTTTTTTTTTTTTTAATTTTTTTTTATTAGGTTGGGCTCCTCTTGTTTACTTGTTTATTTCAACACCTCGTGTTCACAATGTTTACCGGGGCCTTTCAACGCTCAAAATACGGCAATTTTTGCAATTCTGAAGAGAAAACCGCAGATGGGAAAACAAAATGTAATGATGTCAACGTGTGTAAGGCCCGGAACCCGGAGATCCCGTCCAATAAATTAAAGTTTTTGAGGAGCTCGGCAAAAAGTGGTCCTAACCGCCGATCCTCAGGCCCTAATTGCGAAATTGGGGTGGGAACCTTGCCTCAATTCACCGTACCCTCCTCATTTTCACGATTCCATCGACGCATTGTCATCGCATTCACCTTCTGAGAACCTGTTAGGTCACCGAAATTGGCTTTAGCGTTCATGAGACGCGGGGAATCGAACCACAAATTCACAAAAAAGACGCGGAGCACCTGCTCCCGACGCCGACGGGGGCATTCATGAATCAAACGGCAGTTCTCTCATCGATCACGTACGACGAAGTTATTTTTGGCTTCACTGGCTATGATTTCCTAAAAATTCAGGCAACAGATCATCGAAGTTTTTCAATCGCATGACGATGAAGGGATTTTTTTTTTTTTTTGCCACCACACCAGATGGAAGAGCAGTAGGTGCTTTTGTGCTGGTATTTACAGTGGTAAGTTTCGTTCTCTCTGAGAGAAGTGCTAAAATGGGTTTGTCTGTTGGTTTCTATTAGCTGTCGCGCAAAACACTCCGACGATCAAGAATGGGCTCGTTAATCGTTGATTCTAGGTTTTCTTCTCCGCACCGGTAGTTGTATGACTAAATACCAAAGGATAGTAGTGCACACTGCGCGAACAAGCTGTCGAAAATGCAGTATGAAGTAGCAGCTAAACCGCTAAATCTTGTAGGATAGAAATACTGCTGCGGGGTGCGGGGTGCGGGGGAAAGTAAACAGCACTGTTAGTTGGGGGCTGCAGGCTTTCATCAGTGAGTTACAGCGATTCATAGAAGTTTAAGGAATCGGAAAAACAACATAACATTCGAAACAAATATTCCACGTGCACTATCATTCGAAAAGATTAAGATTTATACTAAAAATATCTCATGTTCTCCTCTTCAATATGGTATACATCTTACCTCATCTGCTTGCACTGCACGCACGCAGTGAGGCATCGACTCGATTAAAAGCCTCGGCAGGCCTCTGCTCCCATATTATCTGACTCATAGAGAGGGCTCTCGCTCATGTTTTTTTTCGCTTAAGATTAAGGCTGTTCTCGCACTAAATGCCAACGTGAACAAACTAAAAGCATAAAATGAAAATAATATGAGCTGTTTTTTGCTTTTTGTTTTCTTGTTTTTGTTCTTTTTCACATAGGCATATTCTCACATACCACGATGAATGAAACTCGATTCGATGGAGACGCGTCACCCCAACGCTCTAGTTAAAGGTCTCCAACAACCGCTAACAATACTCGCAATTACTGATAGCAATACAGCACCTGAGAAGCTGCCCGGCCAGGCAATTGGAGACCGCCTTTCCACCTTCAGGCTAGGCCCGTTCGCCACCTCCAATTATGATGGAAAGTATGCGTGTTTATTTGTCACTCTCGAGAGACAAACCTCTTCTTCTTCAGCGTGTATCAAACCATAATTTTCCTAGCATGTGCACGGTGTAAGGTACTACGGCCTCACCGGGCATCCCCGGGCTTAACCAGGCTCTCCTGGGCTCTCCCGATCTCCCTCGCTCCTCCCAATCCTTTGATATTCTCTACGCGCTAGCTTCTTGAATTCTCTCTCGATGTCTCTCGTCCTATCACTCTTTCTACCTTTCTCGCTCGCCCTTGCCCTGTGTTATGCAATTACTACGTAGTGTCGTCCATCCCTTTCTGACATTCTTTTTATTTCATTTTCGGCCAGCGGTAGTAGCTTGTCAGTTATTTTAGATGCTGCCAATTTGCCCATATTTGCTCCTTCTCCTTACTCTTGTCTCGGCGTCTCCCAACGTACTTTTCTTTTTCGGTGTTTGTGTCTTCTAGTTCCTGTTGATTTATCCTCTTGCGTTTTCACATGTAATAGCTTTTAATAATTGTAGCTCCGTGTAAAGCAACTGGTCATTGTTCTTGCTGCTCTTTTCGCCCGGCCTTGCTCTTTCCTCGTGCACTCCTCCCTTGCCGCCTCCAAAAGCCTTTAGTGTTGGCCGTTATTCTCTCTTTCCTTTGTTTGAGGCCTTGCCTTGGGCGGGATCGTGCGGGCACCATAGGTAGAGCTATAGCTAACAGCCAACAAACTGCAAAAAAGTACTGCCTGTTGCCTCTTTCTAACCTAGATAGGCTCTTTAACTCCCTAGTTTTATGTAATTTTATTTTGATTTAATTTATTTACCATTCTATCTATAAAAAAGGAATAGAAATGAAGCTCTTCGCAGTTTTCCTTTTTTTGCGGCAGCATCGGAAGGCGCAACCTGCATCCCAACGATAGCTCCTGCCTGGCACTTTAGCTGAAACATCCCAACTCACGGCTTCTTTCCTAATTGAATGCAGCGACGTCATTATGCGGCAATTCTGTTTGCGTTTGCATTTGTATTTGCTTCTTCGATCGCGTCGGAGTTGCATCTTTTCTTCTTCCAGTCACTTCCAACTGCAACCGGCTAACTCCATTTGCGTTCAGCTGTGTTCGCAATGTCGCTGAACGCACGACTCGCTTTTTCCACAACGCCCAGTTCAGGTAGGCCCAGATCGCGACCTTTCTTCTTGCGTCGTTGTGCATTGTCTCCACAGTGGCGGGGCAATTGGGTTGGGTATCTCGATCTCTCCTTCCTCGGGTTTGTGCGTACGAAAGTACGAAGGAGCGAGCTGTGTCTCTTTCCCTCGCTCTTTCCATTTGTCTCTTTCTTAACTCTGGATTAACTTGTTTCCTCCTCCTTTATCGGCATACGTCTTTATGTGCATATTTGCTTTTTCTTATCGCCTCGATCACCTATCTCTTTGATAAACGGATTTTCTTTGATCTCGAGGAGGAGCTCTACCTCCCCTCCCTGGCGGAAGGATTCGAGAGCTCTTCTTTGCTGGACAGCTAGTGTGGAGACAGTTCATGGTAAAAGAAAGAAGCACCAGAAGAAAGGAAGAATAAAAATAAAATAAAATAAAAAGAAGGAAAGAAAGTCAAAGTAGAAAGAAAGCATCTGAGACATGGCGCATTCCAAGCCTGTCTCTCCTGTCTTCTTTCTGGCAGTCTTGTCTTTGTTCCTGAGGGATCGTCTTTCTTCCTGCTTCTTTTGTATATTTTTACCATGTCTTGCGTTCCATCGCCGCTTTTGGTCTCCTTTAATTCCTTTTGGGGGACCATTGGGCCACTCGACGTCTGTCAAAGAAAATAAAGAAAAAAAACAAGAGAGAGGGATATCAAAAAGGGAGAGAAAAGCTGTTGCATGTCTTGGATGGCGCATTGTTCTCAGAGCAGTGCTACTCTAAAGATTGTCTGATTTCAATGTAACATTGAGGGAGATGTACAAGTGTACATCATATTCCTTCAACCGTGGTGGAAAAAGTTTTAAGAAACGGAAAGAGGGGCATCTGCTTGGTACTTTGTATCTGCATGCCGCATCCTTTGGGGTTAGCTGGATCGCTCGCAGGTGAGACAACGATTCTGCAACCAGAACGCCAGAGATGCCCACGAAGAACAGGAATGTCGAAGGGGGGCAGAGGAAGTGGGAACGGAAAAGTATTAGGAAAAAAATCAACGGAAAGTCAAAAAGAGATGCTGAAGGCAAAATCAACCTACAAGTTCGTGGCCGCATGGACTTGAGACATGGTTGTATTTTTGGCTCCTATTGTTTCTCTTTCTTTTGTCTTCTACAACGTCCAGTTTCGTCAATGAATGACGCATCCGTGTCCTTGCGTTGATATCACATTTCTTCGGCATGTGCAGAAGCTCTGAATCTGCAAGGCGGCGGCTGCTCTTTCCGGATAAGAAATGACGACGGACAAAGGCGAAAGAGAGCGTGTAAACAGAGGGAACGAGGCGGGGTTCAGATGGGCCGTAAGGCAGCAGGAATTGTCCAATTCTCGGCTTGACAACTGTTTCTGCTCGAAAAATGTGAAAAGTCTTCACAATTGCACGCTGGCGCGCATATATACGCGATGCGCAGAGAATAAGGTGCGTCTAGCCCACTGTTTCATACGTTGCACATGCACGCCAATCCACAATATCGCAGCAAATTGCTTTGGACAATACGCGATTGTGCTGGGAAATGCGAATACACGGCTCGTGATGCCGAAGAAGAGTTAAAAACCAACATTGGTAAACAAAATGTCCACCAAACGAAGGGAGAACCGTTGATGCCATCCGGTGTAAAGACCCCTGTTTGCTAACGTGCATCTCACGATCCAAGTGGCCCCCACCTTTTTTCTCTTTTTTTATTGTCCAACTCACAACGTTCCCCTTTCCCTCGCGTTTCTCTCCCCCCCCCCCCTTCCCACGTTCCTCTATATCTCCTTGCTTACTCGTCTGCACGACCCCTTTATTTCGCACAGCATTCCGCCGCAAAACCGTTATTTACCTTCTAGAGTTGTCAACTTCTCCGCCGCTCCACCTGTGTTCTCCGTAAATAAACCGCAACTCGACATTGGCTCGTACATTTTCGTATATGAGTCGCACAAACCGGTGTACACAGGCAAAAAACTGAAAGTGGTTGTCTGTTTGTCTCCTGCAAGTTGTCAACTCAAAATATGTGTCACACTTACACGAAGCCCTACCGTACGTTTCCATTGCCCCATAGGGATTGCGCAATGTCCACAATGACCACAACCGACGGAGCACAACTGGCAGCCAGGGATGTACATGGAAAAGCCCGACATTGTAGACAGTCGTTGTATTCTTTCTTTCTTCTTTCTCCCTCTTTTACCAGAATATTACATAAAATTACCGAGAAAGAGTGACGTGAAACGAAAGGTGCGTCTTACGAAGTAGCTGTGGTGAAAGGATCAGAAAAAGGAAGCAGAAAAGTTACCAAGTCAACAATGTCCAATGACGACAGCATCCATCATACTTTCAGACAAAGGAACTCATGATCGAGGCCAGTGGCTAAAGTGAAAACAAGCGAGGCCATACAGGCAAAAGAAAAGAAAACAACAGAAAGAAACAACACCAGATGCCGCCCTCGGATCTCACGACTCCCGAGATCTGCCCGAGTAGTTTGGACCGGAGAGCAAAATAAAATCGTCCCATTTCTCGATTTCTTCTAGACTTGTGAGTTTGCCTTGTCCAGGATCGTCATGATGTCGGTAGTCTTTTTTTCTGTTGCCTCGTACTATTTCCCTTCACTGTTTTGTACGTATTTGATGCTACAATTCTATTGGAGAATTGCCCTTTGGCAAAGATCCCGGAAGGCAAATATACTTACTGCCTTTCTGGCTGGACATACAATCGAACAATGGACTCCAATTTGCCCAGCCACATCAACAGAAGAACAATGGAGACACATACAACAGAGAAAACCACAACCAAAGGGCATGCTTGTTGGCTGTATAATTAGACAATTGCGCTGTTTGTTGGTGGTTTAACTAGCCAAAATGGTTAAAGCCTTCGAGTATGGTCGCAAGGCGGCCTATGGCCACAGCCAAATTTTCACACCAGCCCTAAACGAGTGTCTTTCTGCGCGACAGCATCTCCAATGGCTGGCTAATAGCGAGTGAAAGGGGTTTAGCGGCCAACTGAACAGCCCATACAGCCTGAAGAGCGCTGTAACTACTGGTGCGTGGAAGACAATGGAGCTAAAGAACTAGCTGGGCTCGCTGGGCCAGCAGTTCGCTACTTGCACGGCACCCCCCTCTTCCTCGTTCTTTCCAACACACCCCCTTTCCGGCACGCTAGCAGGGACCCACTCCACCCATTCCCTACGTCCCGGTCGCTCCATTCCTTGGGCCAGGCCCTTTCCCTCCCACGAACAGTCTGTGTTCGTCTGGAGTGCTCCTTTCCACGGACAACGGCGAAAAGCAGCACCCGGCGCATTGTTCTTTGCGCACAGAGAAGGCGCACCTTCGATGCAGTGGTATTGGCTGGAAAATAAAATTCAAAGGCACAGAAACAATATGCGCACAATATGGCTGGTCTTCGTGTCTTTGGCGTGTTGTCTTTCAATTTCTTTCTCTCTTTGCCGAGTGTCTTGCTTCTTTGCCAGTTTTCTCGCGAATATCTCTTGTATGATTCTGTGGCTTCAAGTTTTTCTTTCACGGTCCTCTCTCTTTGCAGTAATTGTTCATCCTTGGTCGTTCCTTCCCAAGCTCTGCATTTGCATGTTTGCGGCTTCCACGTTTACGTTTTGTATGCTTCCGTCATTGTCTTAGCCCCACCAAAATAAGATCTCCAAGACAACTCGACCGAGACATTTCACCCACGAGGAAGCTGCGACCGGGAGCAGCGGACATTCCAGTCGTCCACCTCCACGCACTCCATTTCCCCTAAGAAAAATAATAGTGATAATTAAGAGTCCCGAACGCACACTCCAACGCACGCAAAACTCAAAGTATGCAAAATTAAGAAAGTACTGCTTGCACGGGCCATGCACATTCCAGTCGAGATGGCAGAACACGCACACATCCGAAAACAATAAAGACTGCTAATACAGATAGTGAGAGACACCGAACGCCTCCCAAAACATGTCGATTTTGCTATTTCCGCCAAGACAACAGAGGTGGATGGCCCTTGGACATAGAGTGTTTTTGGCGCCGTCTCTTTCCTTGCAATCTTTTTTTGCCTCCATGAGCTGCTCTTCCCAAGTCGCTCGTTGTCTTGCTCCCACTGTGTAAATGGCTAGCGCCAGAGATCTCTTGCCTTTTTCTCGTCTTTCCCTTTTCGTCAAAGGTACAACCACATGTACCGCGCCTGCCAGTCCAGTCGTTCGTTACTTCCTCTTGTACACACCCCCCGTGCTACGACCACCACTGCCCCTTCCATTCACCCCCTGATCTCCCCCCTCTACAGCGCACCCCCCCCTATCTCCCGCTCCCAACTATGATCTACGCCAGTGGTCGCACCACTTCAGACTTATCACTGCAAACCCAGAATCTATAAGTTCTTCCCCCCTCCTCGCTCCTTCCATCTTCATCTCGACTTCCCAACCCACCTTCTTTCCAACTTCCCACATCGTTCCCAAACATTCACCTTGGAATAAACTTGAAGTCTTTTCTTGTTTACTCCAATCCTCTTCCCCTTCCCTCTTTCACCAACATCAATTCCACCAACATACACTCTGCTGTATTGTTATCCTCGTCGCCGCGCTGCCAACCATCTTAATACACATGCTCTCTCCGGCCATGTCAGATACCATCTTCGACACAATGGACGCCCACAGCAACAACAGTTTCATGGGCGGTGTGTCGCCGCACAGCAACACCTTTGAATTTGACGGCAACATGATCAGCTCTGACCAGCTCCCTGCTCACCCCTCTCCTGTATGTTTGCTACCTTCCCCACAACAACGACACGGGCTTCCAAGGTCTGTTGTAGAATGATATCTAACCAGCTCCAGCAGTTCTTTGAGACTGGCCCCTATGATCTCGCCATGGTTGGCCAGGATCCTTTCAGCCAGAGCCCTTCCCTCGGCAACTCGCCGACCATGGCTGCCAACATGACCTTTATGCCGGCTACTATGCCAGTGCGTGCTAGCCAGCAGGGCCACAGCCGCGGCGGTTCGATCTCCTCGACCTCGACTGCCGTCAGCTTTGGCGAGGGTGCTCAGGTGCCCATGGCTGGCCCCGAGACCGAGTACATCAAGCAGGAGGTCACCCTGTCGCCTGCCATGCAGCAGATCACGCCTCCCTCCGAGACTGACGCTACTCCGGTCGAGGCTCCGGCTGTGGCTGCTGATCCCGCCGCTGGGAAGGCCGCCAAGCCCAAGCGCAAGCGTGAGAACCGCTACAAGAACGCTCCTCCCGCTGTTCTCTCGCGCCGCCGCGCCCAGAACCGCGCCTCGCAGCGTGCTTACCGCGAGCGCAAGGACCAGCGCATCCGCGATCTTGAGCAGGCGCTTGAGGAGCTCCGGGCCCTCAACGAGTCTCTCAAGACTCAGATGGGCCAGGTGCTTGCTGCCAACCTCGCCGGCCGTGTCGGCCAGGCTGTCCGCGGCCAGGACGCGCGCACCCAGTCCATGTCGGCCATCCCCAATCACCACCAGGGCCACATTCAGCAGCAGCCGCTGCCTCCGGCCATGGCCTACGGCAACCCCCAGATGTTCATGGCTCCCTCCACTCCCAACATGGCCCCCAACATGGTCAGCATGCCCAGCAACAACATGATGACTGGCATGCCTCCCCAGGGCGGCTACATCACTCTGCCCAACGGGGCTCAGGTTCCCCCTGGCTTCAACATGCAGTAGGATGTTCCTCCTCCATACTTTTCACTACCGCTTTAGCCGCGTGTCAGGTCCACTATAAAGAAACCTGGCGGTAGTTGAACCATGTGGGCTGGTTGGTCCTCGCTGGGCTTTCTTTCCTTCTTTATGCTTTGCTTTTACTGCTGCTTTTTGTTCTGTTCTATTCCCCCTCTCCACCTCCCTCGATTACGCGTGGGGAAGTGGTGCGATGCTTTTGTTGTCTGTTGCTGCTTAGCGATTAATGCTCGCTTGAGAGGCTTCCGATGGCAAGGGTTCTGACTTTCTTGTCCTTTATGCAATTCTGTTTGCTTTTCGGTGTTTTGGGATAGGAAAGGGATTCACACTCTTTGGGGAACTTTGTTTTGTGAAATCTTGTATTGGGAATGGGAACACCATAAGAAGTGGAAAAGGGATCGTGGGCCAATTGAGGAGGGCAAGCCAGCCTACTCTTCTTTGATTCATCAGTCTACTTGCTGCTTGCATACTTTGGCATTGTTCCATGGCGTTTGTGGCGTTCAACCAGGGGCACTTACTGGTTGCTTTGCTTGATATTTTTTAAAGTAAACACTCTTTTATTCTCACTTGTATTCACGTTACAAGTATTTAATATATGCGATTCAAACAATTCTATGAGCTTGTCATTTACAGCGAGATGTCCAAACACAAAATCGATCCGGTGATGGAATTTGACGCCATCGAGGCTCCTGAGATGCTCCAGTAATGCCCCTTTGATGTTTCTTGATGAATTCTTGATGGATGGTGATGTTTTGCGATGCTCTCCATCTTTTTGGAGACAATTTCTTGACGGAACATCACTGTCAAACAAATAGTTTCAGTCTTGTTCCTGGATGGATGCCTCAAATCAAAATTGGTGCGTGTCTGGCACCTGCCGTCTAAAATCATGATAATACACACCCCCTCCTGAGTAATGCTTAAAGAGGTATGTATCCAGTGCCAAAGGCATCATGTATACGCCAAATTTTGGTAGGCGCATCTAGTGTCAGGTACTGGGTTGGCTCTCGAGTAATCTTTTTGTTTACTATAAAAAAAAGTTGGAGATCTCTGGGAAAACAGGTTCATAACTGTGTAAAGCTCAAAAAAAAGTGTGTTTCTGTCGATAAATCTAGATGCTTTCACGATAATTTTTGGTTAATTGATAGAGGGGGGCTTCTTTGTGGACAAAGACGGTCCAGTAGCGTCCAGAGGGCCCCACCCCGCCAAGAGAGAAAGAGAGGCTGGCTTGCAAAGGATGGGACCCCGAAATGAACGCAGGTCTTTTGGTAATTGTTTCTTCGTTTTTGCGAAAAAGAGAAGGGCCATCCGTGTCTCCCCGAACAACGGTTGGCCTCATCGCCTCGTTACATCTTCTTCGGGTGGCCGGCAGAGCTTTTTCTTTTTCTTTTTCAAAAGACGCGGCGACGTCGTCATCAGTGACTTCATTGCCTTCTTCTTCCCTCAAGGCTTCTATCCTTGATTTAACCGTTTGGGGCACTGTCTATCTGACTCTATAACATCCTATGACTCTGAAATGGAGAGAAGCTTCCTTGTGGTGTGCCTAGCTTGCGTGTTGTGATGTTTGGCGCGTGTCTCGACAATTGGGTTTGATAATTGTAGGGCGGTCACGGCCAAAAAAAAAAAAAAAAAAAAAAGCACCAAAAAAATTGAACGACATGATTGGAGAAAGGCCGGACTGAAGAGACCACCGCCTACGGGAGATGCGCCCGTCGATTCTCCCAGATGAGGGGAAAGAGCACTTTACAGGACGCCGGCCAGACAAGGTCAGTTTTAGGGCAAAAGTGCAAGCGAAGAGACGAAGAAAGATAGCGGTAGATCGGAGGGGGTATTCGCTCGTCAAGCCTGCAAATCTGCAGTAAGTAGGCAGTTTGTAGAGCACTGTGTACAGCACCGCCAGCCAAATCCACTAGGAAGCACCGGGGCACACAATAATGCCTGCAGCAGATCTTTGCGGGGGGCATGAAGATATCGACGAGTGTCTTTGACGCGATATCCTGCGCGGCGACTTTGCACTAAAAGGAGATTTGTTTTAAGTTATCTAAAAAAAAATAAGTTTTTCATGTGCGTCAGGACTGGCAAAATAGGTCAAAGAATTAATACCACCAACCGCTAGGGGCCTTGATGCAATCCTCGATCGCAGTTGGGAGTCGTATGGCTCGCATCAGAAAATGTGAGATGCGAGGTGATTGGCCTTGAGGTGTGAAAAGAGAAAAAGAAGCAAAGGTGTAAAAGTGTAACGACGCAAGGATGGACGTTGTAAAGGTGGAATGTATCCATTGTATGGGGATTTGGCGGCGCGGGTACCTGCAGAGAGAGGCGCAAAGTAACACGACAAAATGGGAAGAGTGTGAGGAGGTGAGGTTGAGGGTGGGTAAGGCACAAGAGAGAAAAGAGAGGAGCACGCCCACCCTTTTTACACGTGATTGGTCGGTATCTCTTGCTCTTCCTGGTCTTGGGTGCTCTTCACCAGATTCCTGGGCCCACTTAACCGATCGACGCTAGCGCGGTCTCCACCGCCCCTCCCCTCCATCTCGAGAGGGTTGTCCAGGCTCAAAGAAGACTCGCGCTGCGATTGAGGACGCTGCGAACTGCGAACTGCGACGTGCGACTTTGCGAGTTGCGACCATCATCTTGACGTCTGCTGTTTTTTTCTTTGTTTGCGGCTGCGCATCGATGGCCCCACTCTGGCAAGCCTCTGGGCAATGTCTTGAAGGTGTGGTCGCTCCTTCTCCCTTTGCGGCTCCCAGCACCTCCTTCCCCTCCTCATTCTCCCTCTCTCGTCTTTCTTCAACAGTTGCAGGGACCGGTCGAGCCAGTATCCGGCCTGATCGCTCTTTCCTTTTACGATTTGCCCCTTTCTAGCCGTTCCTGCCCCTCCTCTAGAGCTCTTTTTTATCTCACCAGTCTTCTTTATCGTTCTTTATCGTCTGAGACAAGTGTCTCAGTGGATAAAGAGAGGAAAAGAGCGCACACAATGAAGAGTCAATGACGGCAATAAGAGCTCAATGCAAAGAAAAGAGAGAAAAAGAAAGCAAAAAGCAATAGCAATGCGCTGCCAGAACCCATTGTGCGCCGAAAAGGGCAACGAAACGCGCTGGCCAGTCGTTCCTTCCCTTTTGTTCGCCCATCGTTGGCACCGTTGATTCCGGCGATTTACCTGTTTCACCTTGATTTTCGTTGATCTTTTTTTCCAAGCTTTTTGTGTCTCCGTCTTTTGTCTTTTGTTTTTGGTCTTTTGTCTTTTGTACCTGCAGTGTCTCAGTGCCACTGTTGTCTCTGATGCATTCGGAAGACGTCGTTGACAGCTCTCTCTTTTCATCAACTCTGCGCACGGTTCAGGTGGTCCCTGCAGCGAAGGCGAAAGTGGGTAATTCTTGTCGGTAGTTTTCTCTTGGCGGGCGGAAAGAACGACGGGGGCAGGGAAAGGGAAGGAAAGAGACGAACAGGGAAAGCACAGACGGTCTCCACCCAGGATCCTGGTCGGACCAATCACATGCGGCAAACCGACTTACACCCAAAAGCCCAAGAGAGGAGACAACAACCAACATCAACACCAAGGGATGGAAAAGAGAGTTGACACCTTCAACAGAACGTCGGGACCACAAACAAGGAAAGCGAGCAGGCTCCAACAGGATTCAAAAACAACAAGACAAAGAGACTACGGAACAACAGAAGACAGCAGAACAAACAAACAACAGACACAACAGACACCCCCACTCGGACCCGACACCGAGGCAGTGGAGAACGACAAACACAGGGCTGGTAAACGACTCCCAACAACGAAGAAACAACAGATAACCAAAACGACAAAAAAGAGGACGGTGCAGCTTGGCTCGTCTGTTGGGACCAGGATGCAGCTTGTAACGTAGAGTGAGAGCAAAAAGTGTGTGTGAATGGCTCGAATCAAGGGTCCTCTGGACAAAATGAAGAAAAAAAAGTATGAGCTAACGATTTGGAGGCGCAACAAGAAGGCGAAGCCAAGAAAACAAAGAAATAGCCAAGGATACGCGTATATTGAAAGGTTGCGACATGGAGACATCGTTCGATTGAGGAGACCACGTGGGCAATAATAACTGAAAATAAACAAAATTTAGAAGAGAATGTTTCAAGAATCACCCGACAATGTCTTGATTTCTTTCACGTTGTTCCTGATCGAAAGGTTTTCTCGTTTATTTTCTTGTCGTTTTTTTTTCTTTTCCCTTTGGGGGGGCTCGTGTCATATTCAATAGTATCACGGCGCGACCGTAAAACGTATGAGCGAGTCTGTTGATTTGTTGCCATGTTTCGTTTTCTTTCTTTTTCTTTTCGTTTTCTTTTTTTTTCTTTTCTTTTTCTTTTCTTTTCTTTTTCTTTTTCTTTTCTCTTCTGGCCATGCGGGCATTCCTCGTATCTATCCCTCGTTTCGTTTCGTTCTGTTTCGACTACGTTTCGTTTCACATACATGCGTGCACCTCTCGGTCCCGACATGTTCTCCCTTAGGTTTACAAATTCGCAATCCTTCACCTTGAATGTTCACCTTATTGTCGTTTTATGTCCCTTTTTCCTCATTTCAGCCTCCTAACCTTGTCGGGTTATCCGTAGGACATCATCGGCTCGTCAAGGGATCGAAATGGACAAAAAAAAACGAAGAGACGATATCAACGATAAGACATCACAGAAAGAAACGATGAGAAGATCAAGAAAATTAAGAGGAAAAAAGCTAAAGTAAACTACGATCGAAACGATCACCACCAATGGTTCGATCTAGATCGTGGCGGTTGGAGGGGACCGTATCGGCGAGAGCGGCTGAAGGAAGAAGGTGTCTTTACGAGCTGTGGCTTGGAATGGGTGCCCGCAGGACTGTAGAGGTAGGTTGTGTGCTCGACTTTTCACATTTGATCGCTTAAAAAGACAGCCCCTTGTCGATAGATCAGGAAGAGGAGAGACCGTACAAGCCACCAAAAACTAAGACTGCTAAGACAACTAACACGAAAGGGAGGGTTTAGTTGTTTGCGGTGGTTGCGGTGGTTGCGACCGCCCTGTGGAGCACTGCAAACTGCCCTATAACCTTGCGAGCCTGCCCACCCTGCCCACCCTCTTCCGCTAAAGACTACTGTAAACAGCAGTAGATGGAAGCCACCACGGCCGCTTCAGGATACCAGTTCATGCCACTTGGATGCTTCAGGTTCGTTGGCTCGTAGTGCTCTGTTTTCTTCTCCTCTTTGATAGAGTTCTCGGCTAAACACGTGAGAAAGGCCGCCGCTATCGAAGAATACAGACAAGACTCGTTGATATGGCGAGACATGACCATGTTTGGGGCTCTCGGGGCTGTATTGAGTGGTCACCAGAGCATATTTTCAGAGCGATATTTTTTGCCGGTGAAGACACACGGACTGGCCTAGGATTTAATCTTTAGGATTTAAGAAATGCTGCTTGTGGTTTTGAGGCTTTGGGGCTTGATGCTTGAGGGGGCGTGGTTAGGCTCGCCTTGGCCGTAGTCCCTGGGCCATTCCACTCCAGCCAGTCTTGTAAATTTATGTCCATCTTAGTAGTCTCTCTCTATCAGTCCTTTTCCCCCGGCTTCTTGTGCGACAACACCTTCTCTTTTGCACGTGGGCTGGCCAAGAAAGAGGGGAAGACGACAAGACGTGCCGAGAGTTGCGTTGCTATTGCTCGAGTGTTGATAGGTTGAAAAGTGTCACAGGTGATGATTTCTGTGCAATATTCCCTTCGTTCTTTATTCTCGTGTCTCGGATTTCTGCGGTTTGAATTCAGTATTTCCGCTACTGCAACTCGGTAGTTTTGACACGACTTCACCGACCTGCCATATTGAGCATTCTGTCCTGAGGATCTTCATGCACCTCTATGGATCGTCGACCAAAAGAACAAAAGGACTGGTGACATAATTAGAGGATAGAATACATGCCAGAAATGGGTGAGAAGGTTAAGAGTTCAGCAAAAGCAGTAGACCAGAGCACTCACAAGCACGCAATCGACGGCATCTTCCGTTGATTTTCGCTGCAATGCAGGAAGATGGAGTCAATGGAGTGAATTGATGGAGAAAACCAGACGACAAGGGCAAGGACGTGCATTCTTCTGACCTCGTATTGAGCAGCCAAACAACGCTCTCTACCAAAGCCGAGTTGATAATTATTCTTAATAAATCAAGTCTTGGATCATGATTCTTGCCTTATCTGTTAAATCTGGCCGCCTGACGTCCAACAATCGGTGCGAATACACTCGATAAGCCTTGCTTTTGTCCATTTCTCACCTCTGTAGCTATGCCTCTCACCTTGGGCTTGAGCACATTGCCCACCTTGTTGCTTCAGCTTGCTTTTGCCATCTTCTGCTACCTTCTGTTTTTCTTTTTCCTCTTGGCCCCTGTTTGTTGCCTCGCTCATCGTTTTCCTGGAAAATCACAGTTTATCAACCTATCGATCTTGATATCTAAACATTTACAGCCACAAATGGCAATATCTGTCGGGGCGCACCACTATCTGTTGCTTCTATGTTGAAAACGTGAATAGAAAGCAGAAGAATAAGGCGGGAAGATAAACACAGAGGCGAGATAGTTAGGCCACAACTGAAATTGAAGCCCTATGAGGCGATAAGGTGTTTAAACCATCGCATCTCGCTATTGTGCCTCGACTATTGAAGCTATGGCAGCACCGAACGCCTTTTCTCCAGTGCAGCCGCACACCAAAACCAATAACTCCTACTTGGCGATAAGAGGGTTGAATTTAAGAGTTACAGGGCTCTCCAGAATGTCACGGGACATATTTTCTGTGAGAAACAGCTATCCCCTCTGATCTCTATTATCCACCGTGTGCCCATAGATGTGCTGCTAGGTGTACTAGATCGACGATGTACTGCGCTAATTGGGTGTACAAAGGCGGCCTGCCTTGGCCCAGGGCTGCTGCAGACCACCTTTAGGGCAGCCCAGCGCACTAACACCGCTCGCACTTGCTATAGCACCACAGACCTGCGGGCACAGCGGGCGCCGGTTCCTGCGCCGGCCCAAAGCGGGCGAGGCGGGGGAAGAACGGACCCTGACGCCGGCACGGTTACCCTTGGACGGTTCCTCCAAGTGCCTTTTTAGCTTCCACTGCCTCCCTTCTTCCTTGGCCCAATTTTGCCCCCATGGCCTTTTTTTTTCGCCTGCCTTCCCCTCTCCTCTCCTCTTTTCTTCCCTTCTTCCCCTTTCAAAGACAGTCACACCTGTCGATGTGGCTGGGCGATAAGGGGAGACCACCAATAAAAGAGGAGACGAAGTCTAGACTCTTTCACCTCGCTGTGGAGGGAGGGAGAGCACACCGGCTACGGCTGGAGCCAAATGGAGCCATAGGGACTCGCTTGGGCCCACAAACGGAAGTCGTCGGCCTCGTCTATTGGACAACGACCAGCGGCGACGCCGCCGTAGCTGTTCCTCCGTAGCTGTTCCTCCGTAGCTGTTCCCTCAGTGGAGAACCCCAGACAGACAAAAGACTCGAAAGAGAACACTTTCAGCTGGGGACGACCTGTGGTGGAGAACGGCGTGGCCGACCTGATGAGCAGACTTCCGCGGTAGGGACCGTTGCACTGAGGTGGAAAGTGAGGTGGAAAAATGAGGGATCCCACACTATTGCGCCCCATAGAGCTTGCTGCCTTGATTTTTTATTATGCCATTCTTAAAAATCAAACGTCCACCTTTGACTGCTTCTCGGCCCTATCGACGACGATGGCGAACCTGGAGAACCTGAATGGCCTCATAGGGCCAGAAACACGCAAAAAACAAGCAAAATATGGCGACGGTGACAGGCCGTCAATGGTGACAGTGACAGCCAGTCACCGTCTTCCATCCTGACAGTTCTTCGACTTTGAGCTCATTCTCGGCAAGACTATGATTTCTACTATCTTGAAGGGCTCGTGTTACTCTTTTTCTTCATTATTGTTTACCAGACGTATCTTATGTTTTTCGACTTATATAAATGTCCTCGTCTTGGCATCTTCTTTGTTCCATGCTTGATTCTGAGTATGGATGTCTCCCAGATACATGGAGAATGTCTCGGTGAAATTCCAGAAGGAGAGAATGTCAACATTGATTATCAACATTGACAGTTCGTTGAAGCCCAAAGTGACACCATTGTCCATCGTTGCTGGCCGTTGGTGACGGAAGTCGTCCATCGCCACATCCAGTCCCTTTACCAAGTGGCCTGCCAAGAATGCCGAGCCTCCACCGAGTGTATTCCGTTGCTGCCAAAGTTAACCAAAAATTTTGGTTAAATTTGCATGAAAAAATTGGTGAAAAGATTTTCAATGTAAACAACAGCCATGTCAACCGAGGATATTCCTTCATCTTGAGTGATGTGTGACGTTCATGTGAACTGATGTAATAATTTGTTGAATTTACCCTGATTGCGTCAAGACATCTCCAAACATCGGCCGTTTTATTCTCGCCACATTGTGTTCCGTATTGTTGTCGTGCCTTTATTGTCTTATGTAAAATTATGTAAACACACCTTCACAGCCATCATCGTATGTTGAGCAAGGCGGAAAGGTCTAGATTACTGGAACACACGGATGGGCCTCTTATCCTCTGCTTTTGTCCACTTTGCACACGTGCCCTCTCAACAAAGACCAAAAGATCAGCATCCCCGGATACGAAGGTGGACAGACACGAGCACGGTAGGAAGAGACAAGAAAAGAGGATATCGCTGGGCGTAAAAGTGATGATAAAAGAGGAGACAAGAGGAGACTGAAAAGCGGTAACAAAAAGTACCTGCTCCTATTGCTCATATACAGCATCGTCGATCACCCAACCCACATTCACCGACATCCGAGGCGTCTAAACAACATTAGACGGGGATGCTATATCTGGCCATTCCGACAAATACGCCGAAAAAAGAAAAGAAAAAAAAAAGGCAGGAAAAGGGGGTCTATACAAAATGAAAAAGAGAAAGAAATCAATATAGACGATGGAAGGTGAGCAATTTACAGATGATGTATGAACAGATGGAGACATTGTTGATATGGAGATATTCAATGTCGGAAATGCACAACATGGTGCTCCTTTAAACGGAGAGTACATTATCCAACTTCTTTTGGCTGTGAAGTTTCGTTATTGTCAACTGTCTGTATGCTAGCTGAGCCTTCTGGCCAACCAGTCGCGTCTTTGCATCACTCTCCAAGATACTTGTTATCTTAAATCGGCCCAATCAGAACTGCCAATTCCAACGTCTAGATCAACACCCAAGAACCCAAGAACCAACAGTAGCAGTCCATCCAGGTCCTATCATGCCAAAGTGCTGTCGAAGCTGGGCATCTACAACATTTGCATCTGAGATTGCAAGAGATAGAAGACGCCGTTTACAGGTCATTTCGGTCAAGACAGGATGGAGATTATTGCATGCCAAGATAACGATTATCATTTCCTGCTTTTGCATGAAAGAAATGAAGAGGAAAAACACGACCAAAAGGGAATTAAAAATAAAGAAGGACCGTGGAGGGAATGGGAGACGCGGGAGACAAGATGAAGACGAAAAAGAGGGAAGAGAGAGTAGTCGACAGTAGGCAGTAGAAGAAGTAACAAAAGTACAGGACAGCGTCGGAGAAGACAGGCATAGCACAAGTCCGATAATCTACGGCCGAAGTCGACGGTCTGCCGTAATTACCCTTGTAGACAAAAATCGACACCACAGACTGCCGATGAACTGCATCAATGTCGATGCATCAAGGATCAATGGATCAACAACAGATCGAGGCTACTGTACCCTGGGGAGCCTGAGAGTCAAAAAGAGTAAAGAATTCCGGTGCCAACAGCCTTGTGGAGACGGCAGGGGATCACGCCAGAGATCACACGCACGATTCGATCTGGATAAACAGGACGAGGAAGAGACAAGAGCAAGACAGACAAAGCCAAAGGGGAAGGTGAAGAAGACGACAAGACAGTAGAATGAAAGCCAAGACCTCCGTCATTTTCTGTTCCTCAAAAAATCCACAAGGGTCTTCCCTCAGGGTGGTGTCGATGGGCCTCGGCGGACTTTCCGCTGGGCTTGGCCATCTTGGTCGTCTTGGTGGTGTAGGTGCAAGTGGAGAACGGGAGTTTTGCACGCTTTGGGTAAGGGAAGAAGCAACTGCGGGTAAGAGGGGGGAGGTGAGAGAGGGAGAGAGGGAGAGGTCAGACAGAGAGAGGTGACCTGCATACCTTGGCGGGCACAACCGTTCCTTATGGGGCAGACGTGCAGATTTACAGGGTAGACTGGAGAGTAGACTGAAGAGTAGACTGAAGAATTGGCCGAGAAGTGGAGGTGTATCGACATCTGCCGCAAAGTGGATTGAAGTGGATGCAAAAGTGGACTTGAATTACCATACCCTGCCACTCGACAGTTGGACAAAAGCAGCATACGAGACCCATTCGTAGCCGTACGTCGTTGTTGTCGTACAACTATGAGCTGAAGATGGCGACAACGACGAGAATAGAGAATGGGGACGCCTACAGAAGTGTCCGTTGTGGATATTGTCGACTCTATCAACTATCACTGAGGAATTGAGTGCCCGTGCCCGACAGTGCCGACTCCCCACAACAATGGTCCTTTCTAACGATGGTGTCATCTCGACTCTTTCAGCTTCAGCTGTCGTTGATACAGCTGAAGACAGAAGACAGAAGACAGCTGTCGGTGTCAACGAAAACAAGGCAGGCCGGAAACAAGCATTTGGGGCAAATGTATCTGTCTTAATTTTGACCGAGGCTGAAATTTAGTTTCGCATCTGCTGCGTAAAATTTTGATTTATCATGATGATGAACACGCTCAAGATTGGTCAATTGGACAGGCCAAGGGGCAATGTACTCTGTAGAGTTAATGATTGACAGCAACTCCGTAGTAGCAGGTTGATATTTCCTTGATCTTGAACGCCAGCAAAGCGTATGATCTCGGGCTTTAGAACGAGGGGTTCAGGCACAGAGGCATCTGGACCTGAACTAGAAGTTGACGCGACTAACATGGGAACGAGAACGAGCAGTTGTGAAGAGACTGAATACGAAAAAAAATCCGAGTGGCGTCGATTCCCCCGCAAAACCAAAAAGTACTGCACTAATACGTGAATGGGAAAAAGAAGAGAACAGCAGAAGGAGTAAAAGAATAAAACAAATCCACCAAGCAGATCAAAGAAACCCTCATCCATGGCGGAAAAGGCTCCGCCCATTCTGTGTGTCTTTGTGTCTTTTGACTTCACGTGACTAAGATCTGTGGCTGAGGTCTGAGAATGGGAAAATCTCGGGATTTATGACCGAGACGGCGAGGCCCTCAGACTCTTTCTTCTCTTTCTTTGCTGTGCCACGAAAACAAACCGTAGCCACACCATAGCCTATCGAGGCGTACTTTCTACAAAAAAAAGGTTTTTGGGTTCCGTTTTGATGCCATTCCAGAGGCAAATGGGTCTATTCTAGACGTGAGAGAACCCTTTCGAGGCTTTGACTTGATCCACCTTGATCTTATCATGCCTCGTCAGAAATCGTCACATATCGTCCTTGATCGTCTTTGAACGCTGGCGGCCGTCAAGGTTGTCCCCATCTTGCCATCTTGGCTTCTGGGGAGACCGGTGTAAAAAGACGTCGTAGGGACTCTTTTTCCTAATCCGGACATATCCCGCCTTCGCCTTCTGCCCACATCCTGTCCACATCCCGCGTTCTTCGACTCTTCTCTGTCACTTCTGGCCCACGATAGCGTGAATGCTACGTTGCCAGTGACACCCTTCACAGCACTCCGGACCCTTTTGACAGTTGTCTGCCACACAGGTGCGCACCGCCACTGTGGCGGCCTTCGCTCTAGTCTGGCACTTTCTCCTGGCTAACGGTCTATTATCTTTCTATTCTTCCTTTAATGGCCTTCTATTTTTTTTCTTTCTGTCTTCAATGGCCTTTTAATGCCTTTTACTTTCTTTCTTCCCAGTTTCTGACGTTGGCAGCTGGTTTTCGCTTCTCCGGAGACGTCATTTCAGCCAGAGCCAGGGGCGTGCAGTTTACAACTTCACCATTTTCGTGATTAATTCCCTTTTTTTCTTTCAGGCATCGCCATCTACATCGCTATCCTTGTTTGACAAGTTTGATGGGCCGCCATTTACATCTTTTTTTTCCCTAGTTCCCACAGCTTCTACAGTCCACCACAGTGCATCATTCTCGTCCACTCGTTTTGTTTTCTTTTGCAGATATTGTCTTTAAATCGACGCCTTCTTACACCTCTTCACTATCCACATCAGTCTGACCTTGTCTGGCTGGTCCTTTTGTTTTTAGTTCCCATTTTGGCTGTCTATCTTCGCTCTTCCCCGGGTTTCGACGTGACCATCGAGATAGACACATCAAAGATACGGAGGTAGCCCATGAAGACATGAAGATTACCTCCTAGAGTACCGAGTATGTTTCTACAATAATTGATATGTCTGTTGGAGCAAAAAGGGCAATTGAAACGAATTAGACAATCAAAATGTCCCAGAAACAAGGACTCGGAGACACTGAAACCCTATAATAGAAAACGAACTCAGCCAACGAACATAACCAACAGACAACGCCAGGTACCCGTCATTGTTTTCATGTGTTTTTCATGTGTTTTTCATGTGTTTTTCATGTGTCCTTGGGATGTTATTTTGTGTGTCTTGTTGGTTGTTGTTGTCAAGTTCGCTCATCATTCTGCCCCTTTCCATCCCTGAATTTCGGCGACATTCCGCATTCCGCTGTTCTCGGGCGCTCTCGCCGCTATATTCCACGTCGCCAGTTTGTTGCTTCTGTTTTCGGGACGCCGGACCTCTTTGGCCTGTCTGGTCGCTCTATGGCCTATCTTTGGTCTGTCTTTTACCTCTCTTTGTCCTATCAACTTCTCTCTCCTGTGTTCCTCGCCTTCTTGGCCTTCCAGAAAGTCCTTTTGCGTGTCTCCGGCCCCCTGGGGCCTTGATCGGTCTCTGTTCGTCTCTGTTTGCCCTGGATTGGGGCCGGAAAGTGAGCAGATGGACTATCCCGGGACAACGCGAAAAAAGCACGGCCGCAAAATGGTGCCAACATCTTAGCTGGAGGCGAGGGTGTGTGGTTTATGATACTGTGAGAATAGCAAGACACGAAATACTCGAAATATCACGCGAACATTCAGGGCAAGGGATACAGGGATAACTAGAATGATGAATCTATGTCAAAAGATGCACCAGAAGATGGCCAGAAGATATCCTAGAAGAGGCACCAGGAGGTTAACAGAAACATTATGCGACGCCAGAGACGACATCGAGCCAACAGCAGCACCAGCAAGACATCGGAGATGCACCAGTGATGCACCAGAAATTGCACCAGAAAATGCACCAGGAAATACGCTGGAACGGCAGTTGTTGGAGATGATCAGATCACGTGTTTTCCTCTGAGTTTCCGCATTTCCGTTCAACGACGTCTCTATTGTTTATGCGTTTTAATTGACTGCATTGTAAAGAGCACACAAACCTCGGTTTCATGGGATAAATTTTGCTTATCGATGCAGTTCTTTGTTCTCGTCAAAGACGTGCAATGATCAACATCAACAATTGCCTGCTTGAGAGTTGCAGTGTAAGTGAAGTGGAAGTATGAGGAAAGAGGAAATACGCTGATACTCTGTAAAGTGGAAGAACACCCACTGCCCGCCCGCGCTTATGCGCCCTAACCTTATTTTCAGTGGACTGGGGTTCGCTGTAGCATAGGGCAGGCGCGCGGCAGATGTGAGCCCCAGCCGCCTGGCCAGGCGAGGCCAACCTCACTAAAAGCCATCGGAATTAAGGGGAGTGGGCTGCTGTGGGCACGCTGGAGACTGCCTATGCCTGCCTATATGGGCTGGAGCCAGCGATCACTGGTGGAGCCCCCGAGAGTTTGTTTACTGGGTCAGGAGACAACCACCATATCACGAAATCAAATATCGTCAACAAAACACAAAATTAAAATAATCAATAACGAATTATTCAAATTATTATTGTTAGGCTTTGGAATATTATAGGTTTAAACTAAAATTTTCTAAAATTTTATACATTTGTGTTCTTTCAAATCATTTTTTAAATGCGGTATTTGGATTTTTTTGTGGAAAAGTAAAAACATCTTCAACAACATTCTTGTTTTAGAACAATTTGACATTTTTTATTTGTAACTTTTTAACAAATGAAATATATTTAAACAATAGATACGAGATGCAGTCCATGCACTCGGTTTGGGTATAATAACGCCTATGATGGCAGGCTCCAGCCGCTCCTTCCCGCATCGTGCGCCGACGATGTTTTGTTTGGTTCTTTCCGTTTACGGTACTTGCCGTTTTCAAATGATATCCTCCCCTTCCCTCCTTCCAAAAATACAAAAGATTACGTTACATAGCTCATTAATAGGGGCAGACCCCTTTTCCCATTTCCCCTTTTCATTTCCTCACTCCTCTCCCTAAGCATAGCTTCTTGCAGCATCCAGGGGCATCAACGGCCCGCTCGAAAACGCACAATGCCCGACAATAGCGTCAATATTGTCCTCTTCAAGCGTCCCGTCGGTCAACAGTTGCCCCTCTCTCGTGAGGCCACGCTGGCGGTTGTAGCCCTGGTACGGGTGATGGTAAGATGGCACAGGACCCCAAGCCAAAGGCCGCAGCCAAAGCGGCAGGGGACCACCATTGCTGCCGTTCTGTCCCGTCACTTCGGTTGGCATCTCCTCTGGCATAGGGTGGCAGCGGGCACTGATGACGGCACTGCACGATCCGCCAGGAAGGGTCAGCGGGTTGCGGCCGAGCGAGGCATTGGGTGGTGGCGTACGACGAGCCCCGAGAACGACGACGAGAAGAGCCACACCGGCAGGGAGGACGAGCACCACGACCAGACCGACACCGCTGAAGCCGAGAAGAGCCAGAAGAGAGGACTCATCGACAGGCTGTACTCCAGTGACAACCACACCCTCGCTGACGGCAAAGAGGAGAGCGGCCACAAGAACGACCAGCACCCAGTGCCAGGCCTGGGGAACAGTCAAGTACAAAGACGTGGTCTGGTGGCCACGAGGGCGGTACGAGACACGCAGCGGGCGGCGGCAGTGCTGCTGCAGTTGTTCGTTGCGGTGGTGCTGGTGAGCAGCCACGTACTGGGCGGACTCGTGCGACAAGAAGTAGGCTGACAGGTGGGTGTCGACCAGCAGATAGAGAGCGGCCACACCCAGAAGAGGGAGAGCACCAAGAAGAGCTGTGGGTGTCATCATCGATGACGAATATTCTGCACTCGACAGAGGAGCAATCTGGCCAAACGAACCGAGACCGGCATCCCTGGACACAACGACCACGAAAGCAGCCAGTGCTAGACCGAAAACAACCCACCAGGCGACCGACCCGACAAACCACCGCATCATCGAGACCGACTGGAACCAAAAGTACGTCCCAGTCTTTCTGTTTCCACGCTCATCGGCAGGACCATCCAAGAACATGGGTTGCATAATATTCTCGGGCTGCTGAGCAGACTGGCCAGATCCAGTAGACTCGACAGAAGGGCGGCCGTCTTGCGGGCCAAACCCAGGCAGACGAGGCTGGTCGACCATACCCTTCCACACACCGTGCTGCACAACATCCTCCTTGGACAACAGACAAGCGCCCCGCGTCGTCGGGTCCGGGTCACGCAAGAATGCGGCGACTGCATCGCCGAGTGTGATGAGCGGTGCCTGGCGGAAGTGGCGGTGGGCCTTGCGCGGAAGCAGCAGATAGCCAAACGACAGAACAGTCACGACGTTGAGGCCGACAATGGCGCTCAGAAGGGTGGTGTTGAGTGTGACACGGCAGGTAGTAGTGACAGTGTCGTCGTCGGCAGCAGCTGCTGCTGCACCCATCGTGGCCGTGGTCGTGGCCGTCTGAGCAAGGCAAAAGGCCACGGAAGCCTTGTTAACAACAAGCTCTGACCGGCTATCCTCGCCGTCTTTGGTGATCTGAAAGACAGACGAGCTGCTCGAGCTGGCTGCCAGAAGTACCGATCCAGCAGGCGCCGTCTGGACGACAGAGCTGTTGGTGGCCTGGAGAGTAGTCACAGCGTCGTCGGTAAGAACGATGAGAACAGCACTGTACTTGCTGGACGAGGTCGAAGATGCGTTCTTGGTGCCATCGTTGATATCGAACAAGGCGAGCTCTTCCTGGACAGCCGACATTGCTAATACCGACGACTGCGCCTGAAGACACTCTGAGGCTGTCAGGTTGGTCAGCGTTTGTTGCTTTGTGTTGGCGGCCAACTGCTGCAGCTGCAGGATGGTCACACGGTCGAGTCCGCCAGCATTGTTCGACGAGCCGTTGCTGAATGTGGCGCCCTCAAGAAAAGTTGGGGACACAAGCAGGACGTTGTATGATGGGGATGCTGCCGACGACAGAGGCGCCACCAGAACGACACCGATCAGTGCGCCGTACAAAACCGTTGAAGCCACGGCGACGGCCACCACCACCAACGCCAGGACGGCACGGGCCTTGCGCTGCTTCAAGAGGAAGACAATGTTGCGCAGCGAGGGTACGCCGACATCGAGCCATTGCCGCGATGAGTGGGCAGCATCAAGTTCAGCGCGTGTCGGACTGCTCAGGATTTGGAAAACGTACTGAGCGCCGGCCAGTAGAGCAATCGAGAAGAGTGACATAATGGCACGGAGCAGCCATGCGACAGGATGGGCACCTGAACAGGACGACGATCCGGCATCCGAGACGGGGACGGCACGACTCGTGAAAACTGTAGCCAGTGACATCTTGCTGCCATCGTTCTTCAGCACTGTCAGTGCCACAACCAGACCAGCAAGGCCAACAACAAAGATGACCACAGACAGCAGGCCATACAGAGCAACACCGGCTCTCCAGCCATGTGCCACGATTCCACGCTGCCGTGTCTGTCGTCTCCGTCCTCCTTGGCCGTTCGTGCCATAGCTCCTGCGCTTCTCGTTGTAATAGTCGGTGCCTCTCAACATCGGCTCATCTGACCGTCGGTGTCCGTTTGGACTCGGCAGTGGGTGGCCGTCGATGATGCCACTGTTCCGGCTGCCACCGCCGCGCAGGCGGAGATCTTCTTGTGACTTGGGCGTCTCCTCCTCTTCTTTCCGCCTCTCAATCTTGCGCTGTGCCACCGTCTCGGGCGTCTCGCCGCGCAGGTAGTTGATCACATAGTCGGGGATCAGCGACCGCCGGATCGTCGCCTTTTCGTCTTCTTCGTCGTCGTCGTTGTCATAAAAGATCCGCTTGGAGCCCGTCCTCCGCGGCTGCCATGTGGCCCGATAGCTTGGTTTGCGGATAAGGTGGACGTCTTGTGGTGCTGTGATGGTGGAGGCTGGTGATTGCGGAATGGTGGGGAGCGTGTATGTGTTGGTTTCGAGCGAGATGCTCTGAAAGGGCCACTGGACCGTCTGGCGAGTGAGTCGAGCCGGTTTTCGTGGTGTGATTCTGGGAGGTCAGCACACGACATTGGAAGCCGATTTTTATGGGGAAGAGAGGGCCTACTTTTCGACATTCGTGACTTCACCGTTCTCGTCCCAGTGGTACCTGTCGGCCTCATCGCCGTGGTCGCGTGGCGGGATGGTGACCTCCATCGTGAGTGATGGCTGGTGCTCTTTTAGTGAAGAGCAAGTATTATATCGTGTGGTGATAATTCATTGGCAGAGGTGAGTTGGGATAAGGATGGTTGTGAAAGTGAGAGTGAGCGAGCGAGAAGGAGAGAAACAGATCGAGATGTAAAGGAATGACAAAGTTAAGATGATCTCGGTTCTGTCAACTCTCAAGTGAGTTGTATGATTTTCTCTCGCAAAAAGACGATTCCCGGAAAAAGAAGAGAAACGTTCGAAAGAAAGATATGATCGGAGGGAAGATGGAAACAAAAGAACGAAAAAGAGTCTTATGAGAGAGGAATATGGGCTCTAGGATGAACAAGACGAGACTGAGGGGTCTGGACTTGTGAAGACTTGTGTATTGTATGAGTGGGTGCAGGCAGGTAATTGTATGGGAAAGATGGATGCAAGTGCAGGGGAGGGCGGGGAGGATCTGTTTTACATGTGCGAACCCTTGTCGCTCTGCGTCACACAGGGCACAAGAAGTGGAGGGCAAAGAAGAGGAAAGAAGAAAATACAGTCAAAAAAGGCTCGTGTTTGGCTACCTCGGACGTGTCGTCTGATCATGCAAGTGCAATATGGAGACAGAAAAGAAAGAAATACGGAAAAGAAACGAAAAAGGAAATATCTAAAAATGAAAAGAAGAGATGCAAAGAGGGCTGGGCGGGTATGCATGCAAGGTCTCGACATGGGAAGCCACACTTGCACACAGACACAGACCTCTTTTACTGTTTTTCTTTTCATGTCTCTCTTTCTTTCCCATTGTCTCTCATCGTCGATTCTCGCTTGCCTGCATCAAAAATCTCATATTCCTTTTCAGCTGCCGTGGTGGTGTGCTGGTGTTAGTTGGTGTTTATGCTTGTGAACACTTTTGCGTGGCTGTGTTTACACGAGAGAAAGGCGAAAAGGAGCCAGAAAAAGGGGACAGAAAAGGAGAATAATGCGCATATCCTGCAAGTGCATTTATTCATTTCAGCCTTCTCTTGTCGTCGTGATGATGGCTGGTGTTGCTTTATTGATTTTTCAAGCATCTTTCACGATGGTCATAAAGTGAGGGTTTTCCCTTTTCTTCACTCATTGTTCACCCTCATCACAATTGCTGGAGGTTGGCAGGCACGGCAGACATCTGCAGCGTGCAGCACAGCGTTGCATCGTACCTGAAGTAGTCTGGTCACAACGTGATACTGAGACGGCTCTTGAGATCAGAGAAGCGGCTGAATTTTCTCAGTCTCTTGCACGCACAAACTCCAAAGACGCTCGGACGCCCGGTTTCCCGCCTCCACAAATAAAACACTGCAGAATTGTGAGGGTTTGTTCAAGTCGTTCAGGTCGGGCGGCCAGCTGCCTGGGATTGAGGTTTCTCAGACAGTCATTGGCTGTAAAAGACATCCCGGCTCCTATTTTTAAAATAAGACAGGGGATTTTCAGGAGAGGTCGAGGTTTATGCAAAGGCTGTGAATGAGGCGCCCTGTCCTCTGTCTCGATGTTCTAGGTCATCCATCGCCGGTAGTGGGCGACCGGGGTGGTGGGCAGAGATGACAGGGGTATTGGTTTCGAATCGTGGAGGGGTGTGTCTCCTACAACTGTTTTACACAACAGTATGTTCTCCCTCTTCTTTTTTGTCGTCATCAAAGGCCTTTTGGACCCATTTGCCCCATTTCCAACCCCCTGAGACACAGCCTTGTCGCCTCCGTTGGAGTGAGCGAGACTCGATCTCGGAGGAGCCACTGCAAAAAGGAATAGCAAGAAGGAATAAGAATAAGGATAAGGGATCGAGAACAGACCAAAAGAACTCTAAGCCTTCGGCATCATGTTCGGACGAAAAGGAACACCAGGAAAAAAATAAGAAAGAACAGGAAAAAGCAAGGAATCGCACGATCGTGCACGATGATAAGGGGGTGGCGGATGGATGAAATGCGATGACAAGAGAACGAAAAAGAAAAGTTGGTGAAGCTTGGATCTCATTGGGTTGAGGCTGAAATGACTTTTTGAGCACGAGAACAACAGAATTACACCTCTGCTCAGAAACGACAGCCACAGTTGCACAGTTGCACACTCTGCATGTCATCCCTGCTGCACATCCAGCTGGGCCGCCTCTTGGGCCGTGATCGACGTTCTGAAAAGAGGGAGGAGAAAACAGAAATGGAAAGAGGCAATGAAAAGAGGCTCAAAATACTTCGTACGGTTGCAAATACAACGTGCGACGTGCGCCATCTCATTCAATCGTCACAATATGCCGTCTGTTAAGCGCCCAAGATGAAAGAGACGATGCACCTGCGGGATACTGCAGAACAAAAACAGATTCGTGCACGATCCGTCTGTTCTCTCTCACTCTTTCGGTCTTTTCCTGTCTTTTTCTGTCTCTTCCGCACTTATTTTTGCCAGCCGCCCCCAAAAATAAAATATAACACTCGATCGAGCGGCTGGGAGGTGCGTCAGCTGCGACGTGAATGCACGCTGTATGCAAAGAGAATAAGACGCAGGCCGTGCGCAAGGTAAATGATGATTGATCGATGGACACAAAAGAGAAAAGAAAAGGCAGGTCAAACGCCAATCCAACGCATGGGAGATCTCCAAAACAAAAAGACGACAAAATTTTCGAGGAAACATTCAATTTGGAATGGGCTATACCTCATATTCACTGTAATAGGCCAGACAGCTCTGTTCAACGACTGGTTTGGTTGCTTTCCAACCCCTTGGATGTCATCAATCCTTGCTGCCAATCAAGAGAGGGCTTGCCATTCGACAAAGACGGTTCTGAAGCCATCCCAGTCCCTGCCATATATTTTACATCTAGTGCTCTTATATACAGGATATAAACTTGCCGTTCTGCCGAGCCTTGGATACAGTTTGTTGGTCTGCGGCCATATTGCGGGATACATGGCGTTATCGTGCATTTCTCCTGTTGTTATTTTTTGTTGTCCATGAGAAAACAGTATTGCACCATGGGACAGGAGATGAAAAGGGAAACGCATATGCAAGATTGAAAACAAAGCCTATCAAGCAAACAAACAAACCTTAACTAGAATCCGGGAATGTGAAAGACAGACGAAAATGAGGTTGGTGGGTTCCCGCAAATCGAGCCTGGTGATCTCTCATAGAGCCATCTGGCCGTTATCCGTGTTCGGGCAGATGCACAGTGCCTTCCTTCCCCCTACCCCTCCTTCCGTTGCCGGCCCTGTGCCGTTGCTGTGTTGTCTCTGTCCTTCCGGTTGGCGGAGTTCGGAGGCCCACTTTTTCTGTGAAAGTCGGTTGAAATGGGACAAGAGGCACTGAGAGGACAGCATCGGACATCAGGAGGAACTGCACAGTCAATTATGTCCGGTTTTGTTTTGTATTGTGAAAATAAGTGAATATGTCCGAAAATGGCAGTTGCCATGATAGAACACATAAAAGAAGTCTGGCCACTGACTGCATATCGTGTTATTTCCTGTCCTGTCTCCGAAGCACTTTGACTTGACCTCCTAAAACCGGACTGCAGCCCGATCACTCGACCTTGACTTTTCTTTTTGCTATCATTTATTGTGCCACATCGGGAAAACGACCTGCAAGTCATTCTTGTTTCTACTGTGCTCGTTCTTTTCTCTTTCTCCTTCTCTTTCTTTCTTCATTCACTCACCTCGCCCTTTCCCTTCCTCCACCTTCCAAGAAACGGCCCCATAAAAGCACAAAAGGAAGGATCGATCACGAATAACAACTCCGGCGGGCAACAGCAACCCCATACACTGTAAATCGATCCTTCCTGCCCAACAAATCGCATCTCCAAGCATCTATTTCCATATATGGACGCCTGTCTCGCCAGTTTTCCATTCTCTACTTTAGTGCCTACTGGTCTCTTGCAACTTCCTGTTTTGTCGCCAGCAGATCAGCCCACACAAACTTACAAAGCTTCACACTGTCCTTAATATGTCTCATTCTCTGACCGGATCTCTCGGGCACTCAACACCCAACTTACGGTGAAAGAAAAGGCACGCTCGGCGAGATGGACGCACCCAAACTCCGCAAGATCTGCTTTTTCTCAATATATATTTTCAACGGTTCTTTTTCAACTGTCTAAATGTGCTTGTTACAGTACGTTGAAACGCGAAGACGCGAGCAGCCCCTAAATGATTCCATACAAGCACAACAAGCCCCATTTACACCTACCAAACATGGAGAAATAGCAAGAACCCCTCACTGTGAGGCGAGAACTAACTAGTTGAGCGACGACTCCTTAAAAGCGATAACGACGAGAGACGGTGTACTGCATTCACTGATTTCACCCAATGGCCTGAGACTTGAAATACTAATCCAAAGTGTCTTTTATTTTCATATTATGTTCTCTCTTCACTCTCCTCTCCTCTCCTCTTGTTCGCTCTTCATCTCTCGAGGCAACTCGTCTTAACTTGACAAAGAACATAAAATACAGGTAAGTAACGAATGAATGAAAATGAATGCTATTTGGGTTGGTCGTCATGAAAATGAAACGCTTGGAGACTTGGGGAAAAAAAGCAAAGAAAATAAAGAGAAGAAAAAAAATACAGAAAAGGATACAAAATACAGGATACAAGACAAAGGAGATCATACTTTCGAGATACTCGAATACCCAACATACCCAATGGGTCTCTAATCAAACTCTGATTCTAAATTCCAAAAGATTATAGATGAGAAACCGCGCAAGCACCGGAGCCTTTCGGATGACAAAACACGCGGCAAACCAGCAGGCGATGCCGCCACAGCCCACGACGACAGTCGACACCACCATGGGCAAGAAGATCGGTACGACAACCTAGTCGTCCAGAATCGCCGACTCGTTGCTGTCGACGTTCATCAGCGCGCTGCCGTTCAGGCCGTTGAGGTTGTTCAACCCGCTCGGACCGTTCTGGCCGCCCAGCTCGATCTTGAGGTTGGCCCGCGCCTTTTCCTGCGACTCGATAAACCGGTCCCAGTGCTCCGGGTCCTGCTCCTTTAGGATCTGCAGCATCTCTTCGCGGTCCTCCTTGAACAGCCGCACCAGCCCCTTCTCGGCCAGCTTCTTGTTGATGTTGGCGTCGTTGATCTCGTTGATCAGCTCGTACAGCACGTGGTTGTGCTCCGGGTCCGACCCGATCTCGTCCACGCCCGAAAGCAGGTTGTAGTGCTTGAACCAGCCGCTGCGGAACCGGTGGCCCACACGCAGCGCCCGGCCCTCTTCGTTGGTCAGGCCCTTGGACGACAGCGACATGATCGAGTTGGACCGCGACAGCCGCGACGGCAGAATGTCGGTGTCGTCTTCGCCGTCTGACAAGAAGACGGCCGTCGTGTCGCCCTCGCCCTCGCCCTCGACGTCGGCGTCGGCATCGGCCGATCCCGAGTCCATGGACGACGCATGCGGCCGCTTGCTGTTGTCGGCCGTCGGCTGCGACACAGACACGCCGCTGTCGATCGACACACGCGTCTCGGGGAACTCGGCCTCGAACCGCTTAATGATACCATCCAGCGTGTTGTCGAGGAAGAGGAGGCGCTGGTAGGCCTGGTTGTCAACCGCCGACATCGACCGCGCCTTTTGCAGTGCAGGCTGCAGACGCAACCGGATCTTGCGCGCGCTCTGCAGCAGATGCTTCGACATGTCCTTGGCTTTGCCCAGGCCGGGCAGGCTGGCACCGGCCGCCTCAACGAGCGCGCCATCGCCGTCGCGCACAACACCCTCACCAGGAGGGCCATCGGCCATTTCGGGGCCGCGGTTCTTCAGGCAGCACTCGAGCGCCTGAGCAACACCCGTACCGCCAATCACATAATCATCATCGGGTGCCGCCTCAATGTCACTGTCGTCCACGTCGACAATCGCGGCGTCGTGGCCAACGAGATGCTGCAGGACGTCGGGGTAGTCGACATCGCCCTTGCTCAGCGACGTCTTGGACGACGTGCTATCGGACGTCATCGGTTCGGGTAGGTCGGTGGTCGGCGGCACCGACTTGGCGTTTCCGAGAACAACAAGCGCAGCCGGGTTGCCGAGTGTGACGCGGTCGACATTGCGAAGGCAGTACGCCAGCACCTGCTTCGCCATGGCGCGCACGATTTCGGTAGACTCGGCGGTCGGGACGGGCATGTCTACGGCGACAATGCTCTTGGACAGACGCGTGGCTGCGAGGAACGATGCGTACAGGGCACACGCCTGCTCCTGCGTTTCTTCGGTGCGGGCATCGGCCAGCTTGGTGAGCTCGGGGTTCTGCAGAATGTTGAGATGTGCCAGCTCCTTGACCTCGGGAAGCACCTCGGCAATCGCAATGGCCTGCTCCGAGTTCATGGCTACGTCCGCCAGGTGCAGGCGCTTGAGCGACTCCATCATCGGCAGGTAGCGACGCAGCAGAATCGTGGCACTCGGGCGGATCTCGAAGAGCTCGTGGTTGTGCGACAGATCGATGAACCGGAAGTTGGACAGCTCCACCAGCTTCGGTAGCAGCTTGCACAGCGACGCCGGCGTCAGGTTGCAGTCTGCCAGGCTCAGTGCCCATAGCGAGTCGTTGGTCGCCGCAGCGTCAGCCAGCACCTCGAGACGGTCGCGCAAGTCGTTGCCGCCCAAGTCCAGACCCTCACAACGGCCACTCGCCAAGTAGCGTGCGACGTGCTGCACACCGGCATCGTCCAGATCGTTGTGCGCCAGGCCTAGGCGCTTGGTGCCGGACTGGATGATACCGTCGACAATCCAGCCCAGCTGCTCCGAAGACAACCCAGTGTCGCCAAAGTTAAGCAGCTCCAGCGTCGAACCGCCGAGGCGCTCACCGATCGATTTCGACAGCAGCTGGCAAACGTCAAACTGCTGCCTGGCCGGTGCCTGCTGTGCTGCTGACTTGGCGTCAGGAGTCTGGCTCGCGTGCGACGCCTTGCTATTAACAAGCACGTGCGGGAAGACGACATTCGACAGGTCAAAGGCCTTGAGCGACCGGCACATGTAGATGAACAGACACACATGCTTCCAGCCCTCGACACCAATCTTATTGTTCTTGAGGACGAGGCGCTCGACAAAGCCGCCTTGGTGCGTCTCGCCGTGCGGGAGGGCTGCTGTCACGGGAACGGTCTGGCCCTTGTGCGAAGCGCTGCTGTTGCTGTGGAGGTGGCGGTGGAAATGGTGCAGATGGATGTGCTTCTTCTGGGGCTTGCGCGCTGCCAGAAGACCAGCCAGGATGACGCGGAGACCCTCGTCATTGAGGCCACAGTTCTCCAAGATGACCTCGCGGATGGGAACAACAGCCAAAAAGTCACCAAGAGTGACAAGATCAGCCAGCTGCAGCCAGTAGCCCGTCAAGTCGAGCTTGGAGACTACGCCCTGTTCGCTCGAGAAAATGGCCGGGTCGGCAAGCTGCTCGGTAACCTTCTTCAATATGGGAGTTTCGCGGAGCTGACAGCAGCGGCGGTAGATGCGGACGGGGTTTGTCGTCGGTGCGAGCTGAGTACGCGGTGTCGTTGGTGTCGTCGAAGGAGTGCTCTTCTTGCCGCCGGTGGTGTCTGAGTCGTCGCTGTCGAGGTAGATCTCCATGGGGATCATGCCGTTGGCCTCGGCCTGGCGCCTCTTACGCTCTTTACGCAGCTTGCGCTCTTCCTCGCTCCGCTTCTTCTTCTCCTTTTTACGGCTCAGATCAGCGGGCGCGCCATCGGTCTGTGCTTCGCCGTTTGTGGACGCTGGTGGTGGTGATGAGCTGGTTTTCGGTGAGGCGGTGCCATTTGTGCCGTCCTTGGCAGGGACAGGCGGCGCTGCACCGGCAGCTTGTGGTGCTGCGGCAGGTGTCGGGGTAGGCTTTGCGGGCGAGACAGCCGGGTTCGATGCCTCTGTCGCCGCAACAACCAAGTTTGATGCTGCGTTTACAGTGCTTGATTTCGTTTGTTGGTTCGGGTCTTCTGGCAGCAGGGCCTTGGCGTTCTTTAGCGCGTCACCTTCGCTCTTCTCAATCGTCTTCTTCTTTTGCGACTTGTCGGCAGGAACCAGCGGAAGGGGCGATGCAGCCTGTTTCGCAGCCTGGTCGGCATCCAGGTACTTGGGCATTGGCGCAATCTCGACATCGACGCAAAAGGCAACTCGCCGCAGCTTCGCCTGGTTCAGTTCAGTCAGTCGACACCGCTCGCGGTTCTGGTCGACATTCAGGACGCGGCGCTCCACCAAGCCGTGATTTCCCTTGACGGCTGGGCCAGTGTTGCCGCCGGATGTAGACAGCCGACGCAGGACGTGCAGGAGGCCGGCCTGACCCGACGACTTTGGCGGTGCGGGTGTGTAGGGTCCCTCGCCCTCGTATTTCGCCGCATGCTGTAGTACTGCGTTCTTAGCGACGTTGGCACGGGGCACAGAGAGCTCGGCCTGCTTCGGGGCCGTGTTTGTTGCCTGAGGCGGTGTGGAGCCGGGACTTGTCGAGAATTTGGAGGAGATGTTGGAGAACCACGACGGTCGCCGGCCGCGGGGACTGCTGTTGGATGCTGGTAAAGAAGATGAGAGCTGTTGTGCGGGAGGCGAGCCGGCAGCGTTTGCGCCGGCGATCGGGATAGGAACGGGAGAAGAGGAGGGCGTGGCGCGTGGACTTGACGCAGGCGATCCGGGAATTGGCGAGGCTGCAGTCTGCGGTGGTGGAGGAGCCGATTGCGACTGGAGAGTATTGCGCCGGCGACTGGTCGGCTTCGGAGCGTTGCTGTCTGGAAGTGAGAGCCGGGTTAGCTACATGTGAGTTCATCGTAGGCCACAAAGCCGGTGGCATTGCCGCAAAGGATTTGTGCATGTCGGAGGCAGAAGAACGAACCTTTTTGTGCTCCATGGGTCATCCAACTGACATCAATGCCATGGATGTGCTCCATGGTGCTGTTCATGACGGCGATTGGGTGGTGTGTGACGGACGAAAATGCAAAAGTAGGTGCAGAGTGTAAGTTACAGATCAATGTAGGTCGTCAAGATGATGCGTAGGACGTCGAAAAGAAGTCGAAAGCGAGGGGCTCGTGGAAAGCACGGTGACAAAGGAGACGAAAACGGGAAAGGAGAAATGGCCTGTTAAGCCGACGTCACAGTAGCCTGCACCATGAGGCCGTGCTGATCGTGGGGGTCGTTGGGTTGTGGATGGATATAGGGAAGCGTTTGCAAGGGCCTGTTGACTGCCAAACAAAAGTTTATTGCTAGAGAACAGCAGACTGTAAGTGGTGCGATTCCGTGGGAAATGACAGTCGAGCAGGAGGAGACTGTCAGCCTTCCAAGGTCGAAGTCGAAATAGGAGACGTTGTCAAGACTCTGGAGACAGATACGTGCTGACAGAAATACGGACTGTTTGTTGCAGTGCCGTACGGAGTTGCCTGGATATGCGTAATTTTGTGCGCTCGGAAATCTGCGAGCGTCGTCTGCGCCTGACGGTCGACAGGTGCGAGAGATACAGGAGAAAGGCCAAAGAAACAGGCACTGCCTTTGTAAGTCGTCGAGAGGAGCGTTTGGGTCGTCCACAAGTCCGTCTCTTGCGTCGTTTGTTGGCGGTGGCGGGGTGCTTGCTTTAAGGAAACTGGGCGGTGCCGCCACAATATGGAGCTTGTGACGATAAGAGTCCGGGCACAGGGTGATGCAATGCCGTCCTGGGTCTCGTGTTCGTCTAAGCGTCGCACTTTAGGTGTGAGAGGATAAGAGATGATGCAAATGTAGGAATGCGACAGATGAGAAGCTTTGTCTTTTTTAAGATGATGAGGGAAAAGAATGACCGTATTGAAAGAGAAAGAGGACAAAAGAAGGGGAAATCGAGAGAAAAGCAAGAGGAAACAACGCTTATTCAGTTGGCTCTATCCAAGGTCTGGGGGAAGGTGCAGGTGGGCGCGCCTGCTAAAATACGGGCGATAGACAAGCGCAAGGACGATCAGGACAAAGCCGGCGGAGGGAGGAAAGCGCGATGGAGAATGGAGAGGGGACTGGGGGGTTTATTGGTGAGAGGGCGAAAGAGAGTGGCGGATTCTAGGGGCCTTTGGCAAGTGCGATGGGATGAATAAAGCCAGTGCGTCCCAGTACGTCCGCTGTCCACAGAAGGGAAAGAGCGCCAACCTCCCAACAGGGGTAAGAGGTGGAACGTCTTGCGATCGCCCAATCACCAGCGGGCAGAAAGGCCCAAAAGCCGCTAACGTGTCACCAAAAGTCGCTCCAAAAGGCACCAAAGGCACCAAATACTCAAAAAGCACCAAAAGCCAGCCCAGAATCAGCCCGAATCACTGTGCTTCCCCACAGGCGGCCAGGGAGAAGCCATCTGAGGCATCGAGGCGATTGTTCACAGTAGTCGTCACGTTTTGTAAGGCATTCTCTCGCACCAACAGCTGAGGGCTTGAGCTAGTTTTAGCAAATCAAAGAGATCGAATCTGTGGCTTGGAGATATCTTTCACAGCGAAGATGGCCCTGACGAGGCGCTGAGGAAAGTACGCTCAACCGCGAACTCTTTGTAATCTCTTTTCGAGGCAAGAACAACTCTGTCTACACAGAAATTACGGTTCATGAGGCCATGTATCTCGCCCTGTACGGAGTATTTTAGTGCGATTTCCGGTCCGGGTGGACAAGGGCTGCTCCGTAGCGCATCGTTCCTGCCTCGTTCCACGCTTTTCCGTACGATACTTTCCACATTTTCCCCTTTCCTTCTCTTCGTCCCGTGTTTTTGGTGTTTTTCCACTGTCTTTTTGGCAGTCGTTCCGTATTATTGATTCCGGGACGCTACGATACGGCAGGTCCCATAGAAAATAGAAAACATGATACACTGCATCCTTCAAGGTGTCTCTTTGTCTCCACGGCGAGAAATATAATTTTCCCCAGATTGACTGGCACGCATCAATTCCTACTGTGTAGTTACGGCTTCTGCTTTCTACTTTCTCGGAAGGGTATTTTTGCAGATGGAGCCGCCCAGCCGGGCCACGAAGAGGTCCAGGCCAATGCAGGACGGGCCAAATGGAGCAAGGCGAGAATCAGACAGACAAAAAGTATGTGTAGAGAAAGGCAGTCCCCGAGGAAAACTCATGCAATCCCAAATGAAGCCCATCTTCGGAGGAAAGAGGGAAACAACCAACCGGGAAAACATGGTGTTTTATATTGCCTCTACGTCCCAAGAAAGTGCAGGGGAGGAAAGACAAGAAGGTGAAAAGGAAAGAAGGCAAGGAGAATAAGAGAAGGCATTCGGAACCTTCTTTCCTTGTCAGTGATGTTCTGTTTCTCTCTTTTTGTCTTTGGCCTGTCTTTCTTGGAAGGAACGCAGCCACGACAGTTTGGGAAGGCATTCGGGAGATCCGTGGCGGGAAGGCGCGAGAAAACACTGCCGACCCTACTTACCTTGCGCCTGCTTTCCTCTTGGGGCTGTCTCTATTTGTATTCGTCCTTCCGCGGCCTCCGTGACGGCGCTGTATTTTTGGAACTCAATTTTCCTGAAATTTGGTGGTTCCTGGCCTTGCTGGACTCGTCCCCATATTGAACGCCGAGGAGGCGACGGCAACGAGGCATAGCGAGGATGCCCCGAGGTGACTTCGGCTGCCCACATTT
This sequence comes from Sporothrix humicola, assembly GCA_021396245.1. NCBI lineage: Eukaryota > Fungi > Ascomycota > Sordariomycetes > Ophiostomatales > Ophiostomataceae > Sporothrix > Sporothrix humicola. Next base: position 45,086 of record WNYE01000128.1, read on the forward strand.
CCCTATTTGGAGGCGCCAGCGACCCAGCGAGTCAAAATCGAGCAGCCCAGCAATCCACACTCAACTCGACTCACAGCATGGCTATTATTCGTTATGGGCGCTTTGTGCTCTCGACGCTATTGCACAAGAGACTACACAATTGCGCCACGCCATTGGGTGTTGTCTTTGGACTTGCATCAACATTGGTGTGTTGCGTTGCTTTGCCAAAAAAAAAAAAAAAGACAGACGCAAGCTGCAGACAAACGATGGACGGCTGCGAGGATCAGGTCATCTCTGTCGTTCAAACTGACGAGAGACGACCTCAGACGGCAGAGGACAAACGTGGGAAGCACGGCTTGTGTTTGTGCCCCTGAGACTTTTTTGCTCTTGGTGAGGTTTGGTGAGCCCTCGTCTCTCGTCCAGGTTCGATGTCCTGAATTATATATTTCTTTGGTCAAGCAGGTCGTCAGCCTGTCAGCACTGCTCGTCGAACGAAACAAGACACTGGGCGCAGAATACGATGTTGTGAGACACTGTGAGAGGCCAGCAGAAGACCAGACTTCAGCAAATGAGGCAAAAAGGCTGCGCATCGCAATCAACCTGCCGTCTTCAGCGTTATTATGTCTTGGACATTTTTGCTCTCCCCAGAAGTCCCCCCTCGTCCCCCAGAGTGACAGCCACATTCTAGCACGGAGAAATCAACGGAGATTCTCGGCTGTCCGATGCACGACACGACGCATTGGCCAACGGGCGGTCAACGCGGCGATGCTATCAGTCGGTGTTGACAGGGACAGAGGAACATTACGGAGAGTAAAATGAAGCCGGGCAAATCAACGGAAGTGCGGATTTCCGGGTGGTGATGTCCAGTCCTTCTTGTGAGACAGTGAGCCGTGCGTGGAAGCACAAAAGAAAAGGTTGACAAACAGTTGCGGCGTCATTGTGCGTCGAGGCTGTGTCTTTTTTTGTCGATCTGCCATCACTTTTTTTTTCCTCAGGTCCCTTGATTTTTTTTTTTTCATTTTTTTTTTCAAGCACCTCTCCCCAGACTGTCGTCATTTTCCAACTGAACAGGGCAGAACACCAGATTCAAAAATCCTTGGCTCATGTAAATGTGGGGAAGTGTGCAAGAAAATTAGAGAAAATCGCCCACAAGCCTCGAAAGCAGAGACACACTCGCCGCAATCCGACCCAAAAGGAGATCGTTTTCCAGTTACCCTGTCACTAAAGCACCTGAAAGACCTGAAGGACCTAAAAAGATCCCAGAAACATCCCAGAAAAACGGCTCCATCGCTGCACGTTGTCCGACCCTGAAGGCACAGAAAATAAGTTGTGTGGACTCTGCGTAGTATTGTGTGGTATTTTTGGTCTGCAATATCTTGAAGGCTGTCACACCAGTTTCTTTTTTTTTATGCATCTAGAGCATTTAGTTCGTCTGGTTCGTCGAGGTTTTTTGCCACAGCGGACACCTTCTATTCTGCTCTGTCCCTTTCTGTTTCCCGGTGTGTATTTGGCGCACTCTTTTTCTTGTCTTTCGTCCGCCGTGTATCGCGAACTCCTGACCTGTGGCAAATTTGATACAGAGCTCGTGATGGTGGCAGTTTGCACAGACGTCGAGGCCACAGGGCAGAGTGCAGCAGACTCGCAGTAGCCCGATCAAAACATGTGTTAAGCCTGAGCACGCCGATTCACGTGCCCCGATCTGTTCTCGGGACCAGCCGTCATCCGGGATTTCCCAGGGAAGGCGCGATGGAGGAAGTCGAAAAGATGCGATGGCCAGTAACGTCCTCCTATTTCGATGCACCTACTGACAAAATGGTACCATTTGAGGCAGCAACGGAATCAACTCAGCATGACAAAGAGAAGCATCGCCGCTGCGCTCGCCCAGTTGGGGTTCCTGGTTTTGTCATTCAGTGGCCATCGCCGGGTGGTCGGGTCCTGATCCTTCCGTGGCAGTTGCACAAAACCCTGGGCCACTGTAACACCTAAAATTCAGGTCACGTGCGCTGATTCCGTATTTCCACAAGCTCGTTCAGTTCATTCTCACATAATTACATTTCACTTCACATTTATTGACTTCACTCGATTTGCTCATGAGTTTTATATTTTGAAATTTTTGGTTCAGATTCCGTAAAGACAACCCGTGTTTTAGAATTTTTAAACACCATTTCCCCTTCGTTCGCTCGTCACTTGAGAGGAGGTACTAGAAAAAAGGAAAAACCCAAAACGTCAAGCACATGAAAATTTTTGAGACAAAAAGGAAAAAAAGAACACCATCCATGCTCGCACGCAGACATGACGAACTAACAACCAGTGGAAACCCTGCCGTGGTGAGGCAGCGCTTACTCCTGGGTGAGCTCGGCAATGCGGGCCTGGACGCGCTCCTTGCGCTGCTCGCGAGTCAGGCGGGCAGTCTTGTACTTGAGCGACTCGGCCTTCCACTCAGCCTTGGACTTCTTGGGGCCCTCGCCCTCGACCTTCTTGAAGGGGTCCGCGCGGATCTCCTCGTGGGCCTTGGTGTAGAGCTCCTCGAGGTCCTCGGCAGTGACCTCGTCGTCGGTGTACTGCTGGAACTGCGAGCGGAAGCGCTCCTCGTCCTCGTCCTCGAGCAGCTCCATGTACTCGCCGACGTGGCCGCCGAAGATGTAGTTCTTGAGGACCTCGGCGTCGAGCTCCTTGGTCTCAATGTCGTAGCCGGGGAAGCGGTTCTCCGAGTGGGGGATCAGAATACCGCCGTCCGAGGCGCCCTTCATGGCGCCAAAGACACGGGCACCGGTCGAGGTGCGCTGCAGACCGACGTCCAGGAAGGCCTTGAAGGGGCGGCGCTCCTCGCCGTCCTCGCCCTCGGCAGCCTCGGTCAGGGTGTACTCGCCATCGGGCTCCTCAACGCCCTTGAAGGTCTCGTCCAGACCAAGCTTCTTGAGGACACGGCGGGCAATCAGCAGGCCGGTGGCGTAGGCGGCGGCCCAGTTGGTCAGGCCGTGCTCGATGCCGTAGGCGCGCAGCTCGTGGGAGTAGGCAGAGGCAAAGACCTTGTCGCCGGTGACCTCCGAGGTGACGATCTGCATGATGATGTCGCGGTTGGTGAAGCGGACGACCAGGCGGTACTTGGGGGCATTGTACTTGTTCTTGGCCTGGTTGATGAGGCGCTTGCGGGCGTAGTAGTCGGTCTTGCCCTGCTGGCGGCGCTTGTACTTGGTCTGGAAGCGACTGTAGTACGCGCTGTTCTTGACGAGCTTGTGGAAAGGCTGTAGAAAAAGAAAGAAAAAACCCACGAGTCAGCAATTATCGCTTCAGAGATGTTTGTTTGTTTGTTTTGAAAAACAATCCTCCTCTTTCCAATCCGAAGCATCTTGCGTTGACTCTCATGTTCCTGTCCCCATCATGTCCATGTGTGTTCTTCCTCTGCACTCTATTCCCTTCTCTTCCTCCCCTGTATGTTTGTCGATGCAAAATTGTTCGGATTGAGGATCGTGGTCGAGTTCGATTTCGAGTTCGATCGATGTTTTCCTATTTTTTCTGTTTTCTCCAGGTAATAGCCAACGGCTACACCTTCTCTGCAGTCTCAACTTACCATTTTGGCGGCTTGCTGTTGCGATTGAACGGGGCAAGATGGTGATGTTTGGTGGTGGATGGAGGGGAAATCAAACGAAAAGAAAAAATCGAAAAGGGAAGTTTTGCCAATGGTGCAGTCGTATCAGTTTCTGCGCACGAATTTTGTGGGCTGCAAAAAAAATTGGCCCCACCTGTCTTCCAGCCCTAGTGTCTCTGAGGGTGAGCAGACAGGATGGTCGGCGACGACACAGTCGGGTTGGCGACGACTTATCTAATCGCACGTGATACCTTTTTCAAAAAGTCAGGTGACACGGCACGCGACCAGATTCTCCAACCGCACTCCACTTCTCTCCCCACTGTATTATTCTCGGCACGTCGTACTAACACCACCGAGACCGCTATGGAGCACCTTCCCCAGCATTTCCATACCTCGGTAACAAAAGTATGCGGGCGCTATGGACTATGGACTCCGCGATTGAAAGCGACAACAACGCCAACCCCAGACGAACAACGACACCGATCCACGTCTGGGGTTGAGTTGAACATCACGAACGTTCTGTGGCTTCTGGACACTTTTGAAAAATCAATTGGACCCGGATATCACCTCACATCCAGCAAAAACGTCAAAATGGCCGGCCAACAGCCCAAAGTCATTCTCTTTGACATTGGAGGCGTCTGTGTAAGTGAAAACAACAAGAATACAGAACGACAACAGCCCATCCTTAAATATCTAACCTCTTTCCAGGTCCTCTCGCCCTTCCAGACGATCCTTGACTACGAGATCAGCATGGGCATCCCGCCAGGATGGGTCAACCACTCCATCTCCAAGACAGCGCCCAACGGCTACTGGCACAAACTCGAGAGGGGAAACATTCCCATGGACGCCGAGTTCTTTGCGGGCTTCAACCGCGACCTGCGTGACGCGGCGCGCTGGAAGGCGTTTTACAAGGCCGCCTACACCAAGTCCAAGGGCACGTCCAAGCCGCTGCCGGCACAGGTTCCGCCCGTCCCCGAGGTCGACGGCGAAAAGATGTTCAACCAGATGATGAAGGCGTCCGACTTCCCCGACCCCTGGATGTTCCCGGCCCTCAAAGCACTGCGCGAGAGCGGCAAGTACGTGCTGGCGGCGCTGAGCAACACGGTCATCTTCCCGCCAGGCCACGAGCTGTACTCGGACAACTACTTTGCCCACCCGGTGCGCGGCCTCTTTGACGTTTTTATTTCCTCGGCGCACGTCGGCCTGCGCAAGCCCGAGCCGGCCATGTACCAGATGGCGCTGCGCGAGACGGACAAGTACGCGCGGTCGTATGCCGACACACCCCGCGGACAGGCCAACGGGTGGAAGGACGGCGTGGCGGCCGGCGACATTCTGTTCTTGGACGATATTGGCGAGAACCTCAAGTGGGGCAAGAAGCAGGGCTTCCGCACAATCAAGGTCAACCTGGGCCGTGCGTACGAGGCCGTCGACGAGCTCGAGGCGATTACGGGGCTGAAGCTGCACGGCACGCACCCGCGGCCTGACTCCAAGGCGCGGTTATAGACGGTATGCCCAGGCACTTTATTTTACTGAGATTTTATCTAGATATCCTTGGGTACATTTCTTGAGACATTTGAAACATTTGATATATATGATGAGCGTTTATATTGTTGTATAGATTAGACATTACATATTAGTTTGGGTCTGGTTCGTCTGTTGGTCTGTTGGTTCGTCCTGTGATATGATGTGTCCCTCCCTTCCATTAATACATCAGCTCGGCCACAAACACGTACGAGCTGTCCTTTTCAAGAACACACCATTCAGGGTCGTCGACAGTGCTTCTCATAAACTCTTCGCAGAAGACGCTCTTCAATGTCACCAGGAGCTTAGTCCGTTCAGACGCAGCCCAATCCTTGATCATGACCTGGACCGCCGGGGTCTGCACGATCTGGGCGAACAGAAAGTCCACATGTTCGGGCTTGTGGTACTTCCGGTACTCCGGGCCGCGGCCCCTGACTGGGTGGATCTCAATCACCGCCCTCACACAGAAGCCGTTGCTCCTCAGCATGGACGCAAAGGTCTTGTAAGTATGCATCCAGGACCGGTTGGACAGGTACCGCAGCTCCATGCGCTTGGCGGTTTGCTCCATGGCCAGTTCGGCGCGTCTGGCACGCTCGTGGGGAATCTCGATCACTACTATGCCCCCGGTGTCCGGTTTCTCGTGCAGGTCGGCGAGGCTCTTCTTGTTCCAGATCGCCCTGTGTCGGTTCTCGCGTTTGAATGCGGCGTAGTTTCGGATTCCAAATCCCGCCGTGTCTCTGCAGAACTTGCGAGGCACTTGCGGCCGTTTGAGGAACTGCTTCCAGTGCTGGAGGGTGTCATCGCCGTCGGTAAGGAGCGTGAAGGCGTCGTTGCAGACAATCGTGTCAAAGCTGCCGTACTCGAGGATCTTACGACACTTGGCCGTTCTATCAAGCTCCAAGGCGTTATTTCGCAAAAGGACCACCCGGTCACAGACGTCCTGGAGTCTGCACTTGGCCAGATAGATCATCTCGTTCGAAATGTCGACACCCGTGACTTGTCCGCCGTCGTTGGGCGTGCCAACGTGCCCGAGCCTCAGGGCCAGCTCCCTGGTCATGAGGCCGGTGCCGCAGCACAAGTCGAGAATTTTGTCGCCGGGCTCGACATCGACGCAGTCTACAAACTTGCGTGCAAACTCCTTGCGCCACTCGGTGTCGTACGTCGGAGCCCATCGGTCAAAGACCTCCTGTGCCATACAAAGATTGCGCACGGCCGGCCGTTTCGGATCATGCCTCATAATGTCGGATTGCTAGCCGCGATGCGAGTGATGGTGATGGTAATTTTGGTGATGATGTGATGACGGCGGTACTCGGACCTGCCGGTGGTGGTGGAAAGTGGTTTCCGTTGCCAAAAACAAGAGGATTCAAAAGAGGCCCGACAGCCAGCGCCAGCGAGGCGGCCGCTCTCTGTTTAAAGGGCGCGATGGCCCATCTTCGTCGCTAGCTAGCTTGCCGGGAGAAGCGTGGTGGTGATGAGTATGGATTACGTCGCTTGAGCGAAGCTATTCCGCCGGCTCCAACGCTAGCTGTGTGTTGGCGATTTCGATTTCAAAGTATCGATGGCAGCAAATGTGCCCGTAAATGTACAAAAGGATGACGTGGAAACACCAAAATATGCCCAAAACTATGCACTATATCCAAGAATAAAACAAAAGATGAGCACCAACACTGTAAACCAACCTCAAAACGCCCCATTCTATGCATCCAACGGCAAGACACTTGTCTGTCTTGGAAGATAAGGAAATCAGGAGATCAGGAGTATGCCGTTGCGCAGGGCCTTCTTGAACCGGTACGCAAAGTCCTGCGTGCCGTCGCACTTGCTCTGCTTGCGCTTCTCCATGGCCGCCGACATCCATTCCTGGATCTTTTCCATCCGGTGTTGGTTCTGTATTGTTAGCGTTGCACGACCCGCATAACGCTTCACATCTCATCCCATCTCCCTTTACTTACCGATGGATGTGTGCTGATCCACTCGGGGGGCTGGATCTTCTGTGCCTGGTCCATTCGCCGCCAGAACTCGAAGGCCTGCGACGGGTCAAAGCACGCCTCGGCCATGAGCATCAGCCCGATAAAGTCGGCCTCGCTCTCCTGCTTGCGGCTCATGGGCGTGTTGAACAGGACATCGACGACGGGCTGGAGGATAAAGTACGACAGGCCGGCCGTCAACAAAAACGCGCTCGTCAGCAGGATTGTGGTGCCGACGGCCGACGAAACGCGCTCGCCGTGATGGTTGGCCAGGTTGTGCGCCAGTTCGTGGCCCAGGACAGCCGCCACGGCGTCCTCGTTGCGCGCCACGTTGAAGATGCCGCTGTACACAAACACCTTGCCGCCGGGAAGCACAAAGGCGTTGATCACGCCCGGTTCGTCAATCACGACAATCTCCCAGTCGCCCGGCTTGTCGGGCATTCCACTGACAGGAATGAGGCGCGACATGACGTTGCGCACGACGATTGTGCGCGGATCGTAGTCTGGCAGGAACCGCTGCCCCTGCACGCGGGCCTCCTCCATGAGCTGCTCGTACTGCACCTCGCCAATCATCTTCATGGAGTCTTGGCTAAAGCAGTTGAACCGCCGTCTCCCGGAAACGGGGACAACCTCGAGATTTGTAAAGTAGAACAGCAAAGCGCCAATGGCGGCCACCACCATGACCGTCTGCATGCTTGTGCTGCGCATCGTCCGCTTGAAAAAGTTGCCGCGGCGGTGGTACCCGCTGTCCTCAAACGACGAGTCGGGCGGCATTTCGCCAGGCGTCACAGGAACTCCCTGGAACGGATGCAGCGATTCCTGCTGCTGTTGCTGGTATTTTTGTTGCTGCCGCTGCTGTTGCTGGCGCTGGTACTCTCCTTGGCCGCGGAAATTGTTGGGGTCGTAGTTGTACACCTTTTGTGACGAACAAGAAAAGCATCTAGCCCGTGAAGCCCGAGATCGAAATCGAGCAGAAAGCGGCGTCACCAATGCCATTCTCCCGGCCTGAAATGAGTGGTTGACGCCAGCCCGCAAGGCACCCGCAGCCTGGGCTGGGGCTCGCGTGCCCATTGGGATCAATCGGATCGCCAACATCGCGGCCAATTGCGAGCGTGACGACAGTAACGACCGTGACAATTCGTCTGTGTTTATGTTGGTCGGTGAGAAGATCAGGAAAGTATCTCGTGTCCAAAACAGACGGAATTAAGAGAAATCTCTGGGGCGGCAAGCGCTATCGAGGGAAAAGTACTTTTGGAAGTGACAGTCGACAAGCGACAACTTGCAGCAGGCGCGCACCACTCAGCGCCCTTGAAGCTGGAGCGGGGATGTGCGATGCTCAATGCTTATGTAATGCGATACCCACTTTCACCACTTACAGCTGTGATCTGGCCCATCACCAAGATCAAAAACAAAGACAGGTAGAAAGCTCACTCAGACAACTAGAAAAAGTAAACAAATTAATGTACATATTTTCCCCATGTTTAGAAGAATTATGCGATAATTTTAAATACATTCACGGACGAATAATGTCAACTTCATTGCACCAAGCCAAACATCCCCTGAATTTTGAAATAAAATAAAATAGACCAAACCGCTAAATTATGACGGATGGGAAGCGAAAATAAAATTACTCTTTATCAGGACGCATTAAGAGACAAAGAAAGTATAAAATGGTGTGAGAAGAAGAGAAGATAGGAAATGATGAAGATGAAAATGAAAATGAGACAACAAAAGGAAATGTGTATAAAAAAACATATCAGAACCGTAAAAACGCTACCAGAAATAAATGACCCAAATCTTTAAATGTTCCCAGTCTAAAGCAGGAGGGCGCACAGGGCGACGACACCCAGAGCGAACGAGCTGACACCGACCTTGGCGGAACCAGCAGTGACAACGGTCGAGCCAGAGCCCGAGCCGGAGCTAGAGCTAGAGCCCGAACCACTGCCGCTGCCGCTGCCGGAACCGCTGCCAGAACCGGAGCCACTGCCACTGCCAGAGCCAGAACCGGAGCCAGAGCCGCTGCCCGAGCCAGAGCCCGAGCCAGAGCCGCTGCCGGAACCAGAGCCAGAGCCCGAACCACTGCCGCTACCGCTGCCGGAACCGCTGCCAGAACCGGAGCCACTGCCACTGCCAGAGCCCGAACCGGAACCAGAGCCGCTGCCCGAGCCACTGCCCGAGCCCGAACCAGAGCCGGAGCCCGAACCGCTGCCGCTGCCGCTGCCCGAACCAGAGCCGCTGCCAGAGCCGCTACCGCCAGTGGGGGTAGACTTGCCGGTCTCAGTGACGGGGCAGACGGTGGTGGTGACGGCGTAGACAATGGTGGTGACGTGGCCGACAGGGCAGTCAGTGACGGTGTGAGCGCACGACAGAATAGTCGAGGTGGTGGTGGAGTAGATGGTGGAGGTGGTGTAGCTCGAGGCAGAGACGGAAGCGCTGCCAGTGGGGCCAGTCGAGCCAGTAGGGCCCGAGCCGCCAGTGTTGGAAGGACCAGTCGAGCCAGAGGGACCGACAGAGACAGAGCCGCTGGGGCCAACCGAGACGGAACCAGAGGGACCAACCGACACAGAGCCAGACGGGCCAACGGAAACCGAGCCGGAAGGACCGACAGAGACGGAGCCGCTGGGACCAACAGACACTGAGCCCGAGGGAACTGAACTGGAGCCCGAGGGGTTAACCGAAACCGAGCCGGAAGGACCAACGCTGACCGAGCCAGAGGGGCCGACAGAGACCGAGCCCGAAGGAACAGAGCTCGAGCCGGAGGGGTTAACCGAGACGGAACCGCTAGGGCCAACGGAGACGGAACCAGAGGGACCAACAGAGACCGAGCCAGAGGGAACAGAGCTCGAGCCCGAAGGGTTCACAGAGACAGAGCCCGAGGGGCCGACAGACACGGAGCCCGAAGGAACAGAGCTGGAGCCCGAGGGGTTAACCGAGACCGAGCCAGAAGGACCAACAGAGACGGAACCGCTCGGGACAGACGACGAGCCAGAGGGGTTGACAGAGACCGAGCCCGAGGGACCAACCGAAACTGAGCCAGAGGGGACAGAGCTCGAGCCGCTGCCAGAAGGACCAACGGAAACCGAGCCCGAGGGGACAGAGCTGACGGAGGCCGAGACAGAGGCAGGGACAGAGCTGGAGGCCGAGACAGAGGCCGAGGGGCCAACCGAGACAGAGCCGCTGGGGATGGAGCTGGACTCGGACTCGCACTCCTCAGAGGACGACGAGGCAGAGGCGGAGGCCGAGACGGAAGCAGAAACGGAGCCAGAAGGTCCAACGGACACAGAGCCCGAGGGAACAGAGCTCGAGCCAGAGGCGGAGCCGGAAGGAACGGAGCTCGAGCCAGAGCCGGAAGCGGAGCCAGAGACAGAACCAGAGCTTGCGGAGGCGCTGCCCGAAGGAGAGACGACCGAGGCAGACGACGAAGCCGAAGCGGAGACGCTGGCAGGGCCCGAGCTGGAGGCAGAAGCCGAACCAGAAGCAGAGGCAGAGCTTGAAGGCAGCGAGCTGGACTCGGACTCGCAGTCAGACTCGGAGGAGGCCGACACCGACGAGGCGGAGCTGGCAGAGGCGGACGAAGCGCTGACGCTGGAAGAGCCACCAGCACCAGCGTTGCCATCGTTGGAGGCAGAGCTGGAAGCAGAGACCGACGAGGCGGAGACCGACGAAGCAGAAACCGACGAGGCCGACACAGAGCTGCCGGAGCTGGCGCTGACCGACGAGGCGGAAACAGACGAAGCAGAGACGGAGCTACCCGAGCTGGCGCTGACAGACGAGGCCGACGAGACGGAAGAAGCCGAGGCAGAGACCGAGGCAGGGACAGACGACGACGAACCAGAGGAGGCGCTGGCCGACGAGCTGGGGACGGAGCTCGACTCAGACTCGCAGTCAGACTCGGAGGAGGCCGACACAGACGAGGCGGAGGCAGACGAAGCGCTGACGCTAGAAGAGCCGCCAGCACCAGCGTTGCCATCGTTGGAGGCAGAGCTGGAAGCCGAGACCGACGAAGCGGAGCTCAGAGACGAGACGGACGAGGCCGAGGCGGAGACGGAGGCAGGCACCGACGACGAAGAGCCAGACGAGGCGCTAGCCGACGAGCTGGGGACGGAGCTCGACTCGGACTCGCAGTCGGACTCGGACGAGACAGACGAAGCAGAGGAGGCCGAGCTGGCAGATGAGGCAGAGGCGCTCACCGACGAAGCAGACGACGCGGACGAGACGGATGAAGCAGACGAGGCAGAAACGGACGAACTCGAGGCAACGCTGGCGGAGGAGCCGGCCGAGGCAGAGCTGGCGCTGCTGGCCGACGAGGCGGAGCTAGCAGAAGCAGACGAGCTGGCGCTGGCCGAGACCGACGAAGCAGAAGAAGCGGAGCTGGCAGACGAGGCCGAAGCGCTCGACGAGGCCGAGACGCTCGACGACGAGCTCTGGATAGCCTCGAGCTGGTAGACCTTGAGGTAGTTGACCTCAAAGTAGGTGTCAGCAAAGACCTCGGGGTGGGCAGCGACGTAGGCAGCGCAACCATTGGGGGTGGCCGGGTACAGGGGGTTGTTGAGATCGGTGGAGCACGACTGGAAGTTGTTGCCGGCGCCGTCACCGCAGAAGTCAATGTCAAAGACAAAGTGCTGGTCAGCAATGTACGAATCGACGTCGCAGTTGGGCAGGCCAAGGTACGAGCGGGGGATGCCCCAGTTGGACGGGTCGGGGTTGGCACTGTTGATGTCGGCGGGCGCGGCCTCGTGCTTCCAGCTCCAGACCTTGATGTACTCGTCGGTCCACTCAACAGCGTAGACACCACCCTCGGGGTCGGCAAAGGGGCTGGTGCACTCGTCGTTGTCGATCTCCTCCTCGATGGAGCAGCCGGTGCCGGACCACTGGATTGGCGGGTTCTCAACGGAGTTGTCGCAGTTGGGGCTCAGGATGCTGCCGGTGAACTCTGCAGGGTCCGTGACCAACAAACATGAGCTGCCCGCGCTGGTATGGACAGTGATCTGGTTGTACGTGGCATCGTTCCACGATTCGTAGATGTCGATCTCGCCGTTGCTCGGCCAGTCAGGGCCATACATCCAGCTATCACGGTTAGTATTTTGTCATTGCAGTTCATCTAATTTTGAATTTTGATTTTCATTTGACAAGACACACTTACAATGCGGGCCAGGCACCGCAGGCCGGGTTGGGCAGGTAGGCAAAGTCGGCCACGAAGAGACCGTGGGTGAAGGAGTCCTTGCCCTCGATTCTGACCGAGGAACGGCCAGGGCCGGACGTCGACAGAGAAGTTTCAGAGTCGACACCGAGATGGACCTTGCCGCCAGAGATCCATGCAATATCAGAAGCATCCGACTCGCTCTTGTAGGTGACGAAGCCATTGCTCAAGTCGGGGTCCGTGGAGAAGGTGAACTCAGTGAAGAAGTTGGTAGAGTCGTAGGTCTTGTCAAGCACGTACTGGCTGGCAGCCTGGGCCGATCCGGACAGGGCCACAATGGCGGCGGCCGAAGCCAACCGCTTCATGGAGGGCGACATGCTGGATCGTTGACGTTGTTGTGGTTAGTCGTCGACGATGTCGTTAAAACGGGCGTGGAGTATTAAGGTTGGTGATAATGGTGCGCCGGAGAGGGCAGGATGTAATTATATATAAACAAGATGGGTGGGATGGAGGGTAAGGGGAAGGGAGTGGACTAAGACCAATAAAGTCTTAAAAAGTCTCGCTCCAGAAGGGGAAAAAAAGAAGGGAGCTATTGGAAGCTGGAAACGAAAGGACGAGCAAAAAGAGATGCTCTAGACTGGGGTGGCGGGACGCTGAAGGGAAGACAAGCAGCGGAGTCGTCAGTTGTTGATGAAGAGAGAAAGAGGAAAGGAGGGAAAGGGAAAAGAAGACCAAGAATCAATATCATGGTGGGAACGACGGGGCCGTTAAGTAAGTTTTCAACTTGGGTGTGAGGGTCCGGGACCAGAGCGTGGGAGGCCATGCCGGCCAGAGCAAAGACTGGATCCCAGAAAAGGAAGTCAAGAAAGGAAGCCATTGAACGGTGAAAAGGTGACGGGGTGGGCAGGGGGTGTGGAAGTTCGGGATGGGGTGGACGTGTGGATGTGCCGGCGTGAAGTCAGGCACATTTTGGTGTCTTTTGGGTGTAAGTCGCCAGGTCCTCCATGGCTTGCATGTCATAAAATTATTTCTGTGGGAATATGAGTGGGATGGAAAAAGCCATGGGCAGGCTGGCAAGCAAGACACGGTCTGCCCTTGCTGGGCGGTTGTGTGTTGTTGCGCTCTCCATCCTCTTTTTGGCGAAAGGGGTTCATTCGACTGGGGTGTGGGAGGTGGAAATCGATGTTGACAGACGAGACAGAAAATAGGATGGAATAGGGAAAAGGGGTGGAGCCGCCAATGAGGAAAACGCCATGCAGCAAAACATTGAGCAGAAAAAGGAACCAATTCTCCCCAGGCGCAGGAACAGACGGCAGACAGAATGGACTCAAAAAAGACGAAATCAAACACGCCCAAAAGAAAGAAAGCAATGCGAGATAGCACCATTGAATTGACATTGACCATTGGGCCCAGGGTCCATCCGACCCACAGGGCCGCGCCCAGGCTAATCCTCCGTTGGACAGCTCGGTAGCTAGTGAAGCAGGCGGTCCCCTTCCTAGTGTCAAAGTCTGTGTGCATTTTGTCTCCAATATATGGCCTATGTGGGCTCCTTTGTCTTCCTTTCTGCTTTCTGCAGTATTATTCAGTGATTGCAGTGCCTAGCCAGGCTGGCTTTCTAAGAGAGCCGGGGTCCGGCATGATGCCAAGTCCTCACGGTGGGCTGAACAGAGGGAGAGTGAGGATGCTGAAGGCCTCAAAGTGAGAGCGAGCTGGAGTAAGATACATGGCTCTCCGTGGCCGTGAAGCAAGGGCGGAGGTACCTCTGAGATTGAAAACAGAGGGCTTTTGCTTGGGGTTTGCCTGAGTTTTGCTTGGATTTTGTTTGTTTTCTGTCTGGCTTTCTTCAGCCAGTGAGTCGAGACGGCCGGTGGACAAGACGGACTAGTCCCTTTCGGACACCAAGAGTCGATATTGCGAAGAGTTCTGCATCGGTATTGGCCGGTATTTCAATAGGGCAGTGCTGCGTAAGACATTCTAGTTGAAGGCTGGAGGCTCTAGTGCCTGGCTCTCAAAGACAGCCCAGAGGCGACTCAGAGACGACTCAAGGACTGATTCCGAGGCCACTTCCAGTTGGTTCAGAGACAATTCGCCTCGGCGCTCAAGCTTGGTCCATGTTCCGAAGCATCGTGAAAATTCACAAAATGCCCTCACTTTAGAGGCGCTGGCACCGGCGTTTCGGTGGGCATCTTGACGGGCGTTTTGAGGCCATCTGCATTCTGCAGCGTGGTAATGAGATGCCACTCTGCTTTCTTCCTTCGCGCTTCTCGCTTCTCGCCTTTCCCACAAACCACCTTGGCGCTCATTACTCGCAAGCCACAGGAGTGCGCCCCTCATCCTTTTGCCTGCGCTCCTCCTGCTTTTCCCCTGAGAAATTCTGCCCGTACGGAGTCAAAGCCGCAGGAAAAAGGAGGCACAAATGAAAAATCGTCAGTGAGAAAGATGGGATGAGCCCGACGAGACGCCCATTCGGATTTCGTGCTGATGTTTTCCTCTTCTTTTTGAGTGCTGTGTATTTCTCTGGGTTTGCCCCTGCAGGCGCCACAAAGCCACTCGAATTTCGCAAAGATGTCATCTTTTGTGCTGCCCAAACCCAGCGGCTGTGAAAACTGTCTGAATTCAATAGCGGTGGTTTCTCTTTTTGAATTTCAATAATACCACCACACGCGCGGTTGTGGGAAAACAAAGCGACAAAAGTGTCGACAACATGTCACTACCCGCATGCAATCCACCCATGGCGAGGCGAAGCACTTCAGCCCTTTTTCTTCAGATGAGCAGATCCAGGACAGGGATACTCATGGGTCGCGCTCCATCTGGGCCGTCTGGCCGCCTGGCCTGACTGGATTGCTGGGATATCTGGGATTGACGGGGCCGCTGGGATTGCAGAAAAACGTGGGCAGTGAAGGGTTCATAGCTGACCTGTAACCGTGAGAGGAAAAGATTTGCAGCGGGCGAGACCACTGTGGACAAGCCGGTGGCGATCAGCAAAATAAAGTCGCCAGGCCCTGTGGTCTTGGTCTGGCCAGAACATCGACCAGAGCCTTGGGCCAGGCCGTCTCTGATGAAATCCCTTGGCTTTCGTCTTGAGTTTGTCTCTCCCGTTTTTCTGTCTTTTCCTTCTGTTTCTTTCGCTCACAGCAGAGCTCAGTCTCTTTCTCAATCGCCGTCCTCAATCACAGGTTCTCGCCCGACGACCCTGCATTGGCATCTTACCCAATTGGGTGTTGCTTCGTCGAAAAGGGGCAAAGCGCCACCTGCAGGAACGGTTCTGCGCGGTGGTGCTCTCTTCGAGTGTTGCAGAATTTTGCTTGCATTTGGCTGCTTTTCGCTGCATTTTGCTTTTGCGGTGCTGGGTGAAGCGCATGCACGGTGGCGCACATACCGGACTCTCGTTGGCCGGATTCGACGGCTGCGTCAATAGTCTCATTTCCCAGAGACGGGTCCAGAAGCCCAGAAGCCCAGAGCGCCCCCATCCCTTGTGTGTGAACGAAGTGACTGGGAGTTTCGTAGCCAACAGCAGGCTGGCAAAGACAGACTACCAGTGGAAAACGCAACCCCAGATGCATAAAATATTCGACAATGCGGTGTACATTGACAACAAGTGGTGCAAGATGTCGCTATTTTGAGCGATACAGGCAATACTTGACGGGTAGCGACATCTTTCCAGCTGTCTATTGACAGCTGCTATGTTGTATGCGCAGGAAATCCATAGTTGAGGGTCTCTCAATTGCATCCATTGTCACTTCTGATCCTGGAGTAGTATCACGACGTCGTCCCAAGGGCGGCTGTTTAGTGGTCTGACGGTGCCACGTGAGGGGTTGCGTTGCGGGACTTTGCTGGAGATGTTTTGTTCTGTTTCTCGACATTCTTGACCTTTCTTCACGGGTGGAAGCAAGGAACGAGACACACAAGTGGCATCGTGGTTATCTCGTGGCCTTTGCAAAGGGAGGGAGAGGTTGGGTGCACTGGAATGCGCTGTGTCAGATTCAAAAGGCCTTGCAGATTTTTGAGGTCTTGTCTCGCGCAGAGCCGCCGGAAATATTTTCTGTGTGACGACTGTGCTGAAAGCTTGTCGCTGGCGGGTAGTAAGTAGATCGGTATTACCGTTCCAGACAGTACAGACGCTGTACAAAATAAGAATAGAATCTGACAGGAAAAGTGAGGAATGAAATGACGCTGAGGGAATTGACGACGAAAACGCGGACTGAGTGGGAACTCTGAGAGAGAATGAATGGCAGAGAAAGAAACATAAAGGAAGCGAAGGAAAAGAGGACGAAGAGAAAGGGGAAAGGTCAGTTCTGTTTTCCCAATATTATTGTGGAGATTGCAACGGGATCTAACCCTAGTTGACAAGCAGAGAAGGAGCCGCTCAGGGCCAAGATGGTAGGCGAGCCAGGGGGGGCAGGAGCATTGATGGGATGGAAGGAAGGCGAGGAAGGCGAAGAAAGTGTGGAAAAAGTCGATAATGCGAACGAGTGACAGGGGCATGCCACACTTGATCTTTCCTTTTTGGGACATATTGGATACTTTCTATTGGCTGCCGCTACGCTCATCAACACACTGTAAAGAAAGAATCACACAGAAGGAGAGAAAGTAAAAAATCCAGTGCAACCCCACCATTGAGTGCCAGGTAAACCGGCAAGCGCATCCAACAGGAAAGTGGCAGCGACATTGATATCTCAATAATTTGCAACGGTCAACATGAAAAGCACGATGCACATATCAAAAGATTTAGTTTTCAGACGGAAAGAGCAATGGCAATACGAGAAACAACAGAAGGAACACTGTTTGTCGTTCTTTCCGTGTCCATCGTCAGTGGATGCTCCTTCCCTCGCCCGGTGAAAAAGTCTAGAAAAAAATTGACAATATTAGGAAAGAAGATATGTCCCAAAGAGGAAAGGGCAGTAGACGCCAGCACCGTCAAATGGCGAAAGAGGTAAAACGAGTACAAGCTGAAGGGCAGGAACCTGCAAAGAGTACGATGGACGTACTCCGTACACAAAAGAAAGCAACTGAGACAACATCTGACGACAAAACGAGGACGACGAACAGCACCAGCACAGCACAGCCAAGAAGCACAAGCTACGCAAGCAAGGGAGAGTTCTGATGAAAGGATCATTACCTCAGGCTCAGAGCAAAGGGATGCGAGGCCGGTCATCGCCTCTGCAACTCCGATAGCCCTGAAGAGTCGAAGTCAGCGATGATATTTAGCACAGACCGAAGACTGAAAGCCGATAACAGGAGACTGATATGATTCGCCTTGCTGCCTACCGTGGTCCATCGTGCTCCATCGCCTGATGTTTGTTCCCCGTGCAAGGGCCATCAGCCGCAATGCTTTTTTATGTGCGGGCGCTCTGGGCATTGACAAGTTTGGGCGGTTGCAAAGCCCCTCCAGCTGGCAGAATGTGGAAATTTGGTGGTTCTGTCACTTCCGTCACGATATGCACTTGCTTGCCGTTCGTCTGTTTACACGAGTGTCCTCCTTTTTACGCCTCTCATCTCCAGCTGCAAGCCACAAAATCTGATGGGCTTGGAGGATGGAGAGTGCTTTGTCAGATTGTTGTTTTCTGCACAAAGTACGGAGAACGGAGTAGCATTCTGTGCCTGCAATGTGGAGGTGGGCGTTTACTTTTACAGTGAGGGCTGAATTGTCCCTCTGCCACTGGTCAACCCCTTTGGCCTGCCTGAGGGCGTTTGCACGATTTGTTGTCGACTTTCTTTTTGCCTCCTGATTTGTCTGCCTTGATCACCGATGACTTCTCCCCGCCGTTTCGTGGCTTGCAGAGTAATACGGGTTATGCAGTGAGAAACGCAGGAACAATCAAAAAAGAAGTGTGATTATGATAAAAAAAAGATGAGATGAAGAGACGACGAGATGACGAGTTGGACGCCACAGGGGAGAATTTCCAAGTATTGCAAGACATCTCAGCCTTCGATTTGGACACAACGGGAGTTACAATTTGTGCAGGGCAAGACAACACAGACTGTTCACTGTTGTACGAGCACGCAACAAAACGGAATATGCCACAGACAATATGGGATTTGAGATCACTTGACGCTGGGCCATGGCCTGGACTCTTCAATTCTGTGTAATCTGTGTAAACTGTTCTGTCCACTGTTTGTCTTTGTCTGTACCCTGTCACTGTGTTACAGTGTCACTGTACTTTGACCTTTTGCTTGGCTCACGCCTAGAAATGCCGAGCCTTGCGACGTTCACTTTGGGCAGGGCTGAAAAGACCAAGCCCCGAAGCGCGGTGCACGATGCCCAATATACCCTGGAGGGTTCTGAGAAGAGAATAGCAAAAGAAAGTGCAGACAGGGAGGGAGACATAAGAAGGAGAAACCAGAGAACTCGAAATGGCTGGAAAAGCTTGCCAGCAAGGGAGATCTTTGACGAGATGGGGCGTGTTCAACCAGACAAGACAGAAAGACAAGCAAATAGACTCGCTGTGGCGTGTGCTTGGCATCACTTCTTTGGGAAGCATTTTGCAATTTTTTCTCCTTTATTTGCAGGCCTCTCGCCTCGCTTCCAGGTTCCAGCAAAAGTCGAACCTTGGCCGCGAACTCTGTTGTTACTTTCGCGGCCTGGTGATGTTCGTTTTCTTCTTTTGGCTTTTTTGGCTGTTTGCCGTTTGCATTTTGTCTTGCGTGATTTACGGTTTTCTTGCCAAATTGGCTTTATGAATTTATTTTCAGCCTCTTAATCCTGACGGAGTATGCCGTACCCATAACCCTGTCATGATGCAGCTTTGCGGTGTAAATTTGTGTGTGTTTGTCGCCCGTCTGACTCGATTTTCCGTACTCAAAAGCCACAAATCTCCCTGTCTTCCATGTTTTCATCACCTCCTATTTCCCATTTCACAGCCTGCACGCCACAATTGCATCCTTTCGAAAACATCAGAGCGTCAGAGGCATATCTCATAATAGAAGTCAAAGGATAGTAAAAGGCAGGAAATAAGGATAAGGTTCACCGTAAAACGCCACATCTAGGATCACCTTTCTTCTACACAATTCACAGCATGGAATGGGCAGACTATTGCATGGAGTGGCCCGTAAACGCCTCGCCCAGTCCGCTTCGCACACATTCTCTCACTCGCAAAATATGTTGGAAGCGGACGGAGGCAGCCACTTCCTTATGAGGAAGAGTAGAAACGACAATAAGGTCGAGCAGAGGGTGTGGGAAGGCGTCGAAAAGACAAAGAAAGAGCCAGCCAACATCAACACTAGGACAAGGCCGTCCCCAAAGCCTCGTAGACAATGTCCGTGAGCCTCACTTTGTGTACTCCGTTTTGTCTATTCTTCTCTTTCTTGCTTTTTCCAACGGGAAAGCCACGGCCACTGGATCTCCCGCGCAAGCCAAAAAGCCATGAAAGACGGCAGCCAAAATAGAGTGCAAAAAAAAGCGAGGAAGAGGAATAACAAAAGGATGCAGTGAAAAGGCGGCGCCGTGATGTGCGTGTTAGCAAAACGTCAAAGCACAAAACGACGGAGACAAAAACAAGCAAACGAACAGACGTAGAGACGGCGACACTCCATCATCCGAGCACAATGTGGACATCTCCAGCCAACGGTCTGAAGAATGGAGTTTCTTTGAAAGAGCTGTCAGTGGAATCCTCGTGAACATTTGCTCCGTGACTAGTGCTCTGCCCAGGCGGACATCAAGGGTCTGGGCAGAGGACAACACAGTCATACAGTCAATAGTGCATGTACCCCAGCTCTGGGCACGTCTGTTGCATCTTTCGTTTTGGGTGCATTACATGCTCACTATCGATAATTGATGATAGTCTTTCTGTTCAGCTTCAAATACAAGGCCATTCGTCGATATTCTGTTCAAAATAGAACGGCGGTGCCGCTCGGATGGTCGAAGACAGAAAGCAAGAAGCAAGCATGAAATTCAGCGATAAAGTTGTCTCAATCTTGACATGATTCACTCGTTTCTTTTTTCCTTCTCTATTTTTTCCCCGTCTTTCTTTTCATTCTTTCGTTTTTCAACTCCTATCGTTCACGTAATTTTTACCTGCTATACTTGTCCAAACAAAGAAATCGAAATACAAAGGCTACATTGTAGGCAGGCCACCGCTACCCGCTTCGCCCGCGTCAGTCGCCAGTCTATTGAATATTCTACCACCAAAACTATGTGGACTATCGCGAACGATGCGAACGACATATGTCCATATTGGGCAAGATAAAAGCAGAGCTAACAGAGGCTGAGAAACAATAGAACAACGCGGTTGGGGCAGAACAAACAGCTGAAGGAGCGAGAATAGGGCAAGTGTCGTCGCCAAGAATATTTTTACTCTTTTTGTCTCTTTTTTCTTTGCCCACACTAACGCGTATGGGACCCAAAAAGCGGCAGATTGGTCTAGACTTTTCGCGCGAACAAGGGCAGAAGGGCTAGCAAAAACAATGACAGCTCACAGATCAACACCATTTTTCCCTTTGTACGGAGTACAGAATGTTCCGTAGACTACAGAGTGCGAGATTATGATATAAGAACGCAGTCAACATGATCTTGCAGCCGTTTCTAGAAAAGTTGCAGTATGCACGCTTGAAATGCGAAGGGAACTCAAGCTGGGATATCATTGAATATTCGTCGAGATGACGGTTGAAAAAGAGGGAATCGACAATGTCTCACGGAGCAAACGATACGATAGATGGAGGCCCCGTTGACATTCAAATTCAATTCTACGCGTCCAAAGCATGTCTTACGGTAATTATTCTGATGGCACTTGCAATGTTAGCAGTGTAATCTTTCGAGTTGCCAATGTCCGCTCAAGTATCCCCATTTCCAGGTCTTACTTATTATCTCAACACTTGTAAATAAATAGCGGCATATGTGAGTTTGCTCGAGTTTATTCCGCCGCGCGATGTCATGCTGCCACGTACCGCCTAGTGCAAAAGGAAGGTGAGAAAGAAGGAGAAGACGTCGTGAAAGAATGAAGTATGGGGATCATAAAAGAACGGAGTATTTATTATCTTTGAATGCGACTGTTCACGACACTCAAAGACCACTAAAATGCTCAAAATCCCCCGTAGGAATAGCACGTCCAGCGGGCCTTCCGATTCTCCACGCCCGGGGCTACCGGGGACGCGTACTCACAGACAGTGGACTCTGCGGAATGAAGAGAAACGGGTGCAAAATGGTGACAATGGAGAGACTCTGAAATGAACAGTCTTCCTCCGGTTTAGTGGTACGCGAATGCGCAAAATAGCAGCATTCACTGTCGTATTTTAGGTGGTCTTTACACCCCAGGCTAACAAAGTGTCAACGGTGAAATCCTTCGCGTGTGTTGATAGCACAACTACGACATTGTTCAGTTTATTTTGTGGCCTCATCATCGTCAGTTTAAGCGTGTAGAACGGACATTGAAGTTCTGGATATAAGATGGAAGGAGTCTTCATATATGGTTGAGAAGCATATGGGAAATAAAAGGCGATTGTAAACGAACGATGATATGAGAGTATTTTGTCATGTCAAACCAATGTTGCATCCAGACGTGTTTTCCACGTGGAGCGCAACCGTGATATTCCCAATGTTCCCCCAAGATGCTGGCTCTCCATGTGGTATTTCTGGAAATGCTGAAAATTCTGGAAGTTCTCAACAGAGACGGAGAATTCCTGCCACGATGCGACTGTGCGTACGACAGACAATACCACGGCAGCGGAGAATATTCAGGGGCATCATTGCGACTCTGTGAGAGACAGGTGTTAGTGCTGACATTCAAGATGAGATGACAAGACAGAAGAACACGACGCATCTACGGAGTACGGTGGACTGTGGACAGATATATCAAATAGATATTAAAGACCCATTCTGTTATTAGCCATCACCAATATGTCTGTGGTCCTCGAGGAGTATTCATTGTATCTCCACGGCAAGACACGTCGATGTCCATGCATCAAAAGACTATGTGAATAATGAGGTTCCCGAGTTGATACAGCCTCCAACAACAATTGAGAGCATCTGCACGAGATATCGCCAAGTGACGCTCGACTGAACCCTTTGTTTTGTTTCTCGGCGTGAAGTTTCATACTTCCAGAAACGGCGAGACACCAGGTCTTGGGAAAGGTATCAAGGGGTGCTGAAGACCTGGCAGCATGAGGAATTCACAAAAAAGGAGGCAACGGCGTCGGTTGTCGTAGACATGGCGTCCAAAAGGTCGGACACGAGAGGGAGCATGAGACTGTCTCAATATAACTGTTATTTTTAACACTGCGAGAAGCACAAAATAGGATATCAAAGCAAACCCAGATTCAAAACACGGCACAAACGCCATCATCACCATATATACATCACCAACCTTCTTTTTTTTCTTTTTTCTTTCTTTTTTTGATAATCAACCACCGCTGACATCAGTCCGTCATCTCCGCTCGCTTCTCCCGCTCGCGTTGTGCCTCGTCCGCTCTCCGCAGAGCATTCCGTCGGATAAAATAGAGGAGGCCGGCCAGTGCCAGTGCTCCAGCCAGACCCAAGGAAATGCCCAGCCCGAGAGCCAGGCGGCGATGAGTCACAGCCGAGGCTTGCTTCGCCTCGGATTGGTCGTACTCGACGCCGTTGGGGTCGTTGGAGTTGTTGTTGCCGCCCTTGTGGCCGCCGTGGCCCGAGCTTGTTGACGATCCTGCGCCACCCGCGCCCTCGATCGTAAAGAACGACGACCGGGCCAAGACGGGCACGGTCAGACTTCCCGGCTCGTTGGCCGACAAGTTCCAGACGGCCGGTCGGATCTCGACTTCATAAAGGCCGGTGGGCATGTACTGGAGAGGAGCGGGGACGGACGTCCATGAGAAGGACGACGTGTTGGCGACGTTGGCTGGAAGGGTGCGCAGCAGTCAGAAACTGTCATGGTGATATATAACACAAGTAGGGCACGTCACAAGACTCACGGGCAATGGTCACGAGAAACGAGTTGGCGCGGTTTGTGGCCGTCCGGTTGATGGCCCTCGCGGTGATGCTTAAGGGCTCGTACTTGGCATCGATGGGCGTCCACGAGATGTTGAGGGTCTGGCCCTTGGTGACGTTGACAAACGACGAAGTGAACTCCGAGCCATTGATGATCGGCGGAACAACAGGGCCGTGGCCCATGGGGCCGGCCATGACGGGGATCGGCGGTGGCTCGTCTTCGGTGGGCTCGGGAGTGTTGTCGGCCAGGACGGACATTGGTGTCGATATCAAAAGAATGGCCGTAAACAACATTCTCAAAGCGGCCGAATGCCGTAAACGTGTACTTGATGAGAGCATCGTGAGGGTGTGAGGGCGTTGAAGATTGCAAAGGGGATCGTTGATTCTCGCTGCGTCGGTTGGCCTTGAGTGAAGAGCTGTCTATGATGTGTCGCAAAGTTATGTTGTCCAGACGGCAGTCGTTTGATTTCGATGTCGTGACAGTTAATCAACTTGCGGATGAGAGCTCTGGTCGTCGACAGACGTTGTCCGCTTTGTCAGAAAGAGGATGGTTGATGGTAATGAAATCAACAGAACACCATCACATCATGTCGTTTATTTCACCTGAATGTTGTTGAAACTGAAGGATATGAGATGGAAGCAGGTGGAGGATAAAGGTATTTGCACTTCCATTCTAGGGATACATCGTCTGACCTTCTCCCCTCGCCCTCTATGACATGGGACAGATGATGACGGTACAAAACACGGCATCTCTTTTGTGCCGCACTCTTCTGGATACAACCCTTTTTCCCGGGGCCAAGTTGGGGGCAAAAATGGAAAGAAACAACAGAAAAGGCTGGGGTTGTTGGCAATATACAGATGTAATATATTGTCAAGTAAGACTGGGGAAAAGAGGAGGGATATCAAGTTGTGTTAGCTGCAGGGCATATTGTGATGCTAGTTTTGAAAAAGGCTATGTCGTCTCATTATTCTTTATGATTTTGTTTCTACTTTTCTTGCATTTTTTTATTATCGCTGTTTCCAATGGATTTTGTTAATAAAATATTTACTATTGTTTTTGAAAGATTAATGTGGTCTGTATTTTTTATGGGAAATAGTATAACAAGTCAGAATTCGATCGTAGATGAGAAAAAAAAAAAAAAAAAAAAAAAAAAAAAAAAAAAGAATCGAAAGCATCAACAAGATTAGCACAGGTACATAAAAACTAGACAAACCTGGACGGTCTCTTGCTATTCTTCCTTTTTCACCTCTCCCCAACTCTGACAATGCTGCTCTTTCCACCTTCTCGATTAAGCTATTTTGCCGGAGCGAGCACTTTGGATAAACTGCAGCGTTGTCGTTGAGGCAGATGTTTATATTGCGGGCCAGCCAATAAGATCAGCCGTCGATGCGGCACAGCACAATGTGCAGGCAAAGATCGTTGCGCGAGATCTCCCCCTCATCCCATATTCCAGGTCATAATTCACACAGTAATACTGTGCATTCACTCGACTTAAGAGCGGGCTAAAGCTGTTGGGCAATTGTGGCTCAATTCTATGTGATGTATTCCTATGTGGCTCGACTGGGCCTGTGCCGTTGTATCGTTGGCACTTTGGCCCTATCCTGTTGGCCGAATGATCTTGGCCATTCTACCTGGTATTGCCATTAACTTTCTGCCGATTCCACAGACACGTTGGTTCTGCTTGCCTGTCATCAACATCATACTGCCCAGACAAGTCAGACCGAGCCTGACGACAGCAGGCTAATGCTTTTGGTAATAATGTCCTCATAACATCCATAGTCGTAAAGACGCACAGATCTGGCTGATCTCGTAGGAGAGACGTGAGCAGGGCGGGAGGCTAGAGTCGAGCAACGGGCGGATTTGGTCCCCAATGAGAGCAAGCAGGTCAGACAGCTCTTGTTTGTGGCCCGTGTCGTATGCCTCCCCTCATCTCGGCTCTTGTGTCTGATGAAAGCTCTTCAGCCGCGGCTTGGCGCGGGTTGTTGTTGCTGTTTTGCTCTTTTCTTTCTTCTTCTTTTCCTCTCCACGCTCACCCAGCCACCATGGCATCCGTCGCCTCCTTCTTGAGGGCGGCCAGCCGTTCCTCCTTGACTCGCAGCTCCGCCAGCAGCTTCTCCGTCATCGTCTGCACGCTGCTCTGCGCATCCTGGAGCTTCTTGATTTCGAGCTTCTCCGTCTCTTTGCTAAACGGGCTCTTTTGCCGACTGTCTAGGGGAACCATGGCGCTGCGCGCAAGCACGCCGCCCTCGCTGCGCTTGCCGATGGGTGCGAGCGCAGCGGCGGCGGCGGACGACGAGCCGGACGTAGCTTTGGGGAGGGCCAGCGCGCCCGTCGTCAGAATCTCGTAAAAGGTCTCGTAGGGCTCGTTGAAGAGCTGCTCTTCGTACGTCCAGGCGGGCACCTGGCCCGTGGCGCGCATGGCCTCGCGGTCTTCGTCGGTGCGGCCATAAGGGTGGAGGCGGAGGTGGTGGTAGAGCGTTTGGGGCTTTTCGCCGCTCTCGGAGACGTAGTAAAGCTTGAGCGTGATTTCGAATTCACCCCAGCCGGTTTCTTCGACAATGAATGGCTTTCCGGGTTCGCCGTCGATCACTGGAGAAGCGAGCGTTAGTCTCAAACGAGCAAAGCGATTGAAGAAGAAAAGCGAGCGCAGCAAGCATCTCAAGGAGGAGAAACGAGCGCAGCGAGGACGACAAAAAACTTACTTCGGACGGGGTTGGGAATGGACTCGTGGAGCTTGAACTGGACACGACGCAGCCAGTAGGTGATGTCGGTGTCGTCGACGCCCTTGACAAAGACGGTCCAGGAGTGGGTGTGGTCATCGGGGACGCCCGGGGGTTTGGGGTTGGTCTTGTCGTCGAACGGTTTGGAAGTCGAGCCGTAGACAAAAGGGCGGTAGATCTGGCAGCCCTTGACGCGCTTGCCGACGCCGCTGGGTGGGGCCATCTTGCGTGTGGGAGATTATGAGATGGAAGTACGCTGTGTGTGTTGATGCGATAGTGGCTGGCGCGCTGGCGATGCGATGCAATGAGGAAGAAGTTGGAGTCAACAATTAACGTCGCGATGCCGAAAGACGAATTCGCAGTCGGCGTGGATGGAGAGTTGTAATTGGCTACCGACAGTGAGAGACCCACTAAAATCGTTGTCCCCACTAACAAGCTTAACTGGATCACGTGCAGCTCTCTAGCATGATCTGACCTGGAGCTTCAATGACCTCACCTCATACGAGTTCGTATCTCCGTCGTGCAAACGCTCAATTTGATTTTTCTCAGACAATTTGGTCAATTGATCAGGCACAAACTTTTTCAACTATCTTTTACCTCGATTATTATCTCACATACCCATCACACAATGGCCTCCGCTGCAAAGAGGCTCGTCGTCTGCGGCGGCAACGGCTTCCTGGGATCGCGCATCTGCAAGTTTGGCGTCCAGCGCGGCTGGGATGTTACGTCGATCAGCCGGTCCGGCGAGCCCCGGTGGGAGGCTGTGACGGACGCACGGACAGCGCCGTCGTGGGCCCGCCGCGTCTCCTGGGAGCGCGCCGACGTTTTCGAGCCATCAACCTATGCTCCCTTGATGAGAGGCGCAAACTACGCCGTCCACAGCCTGGGCATTTTGCTCGAGGCCGACTACAAGGGCATCCTGTCAGGGAAAGAGTCGCCCGTCGAGGGCATCAAGAAGGTGCTGGGTGGCAAGCCCCCCGCGAACGGCCCGACCTACGAGAGAATGAACCGAGACAGCGCTCTGTTGGCAGCCCAGGCCGCAGCCGAGGGCGGCGTTGAGGCGTTTGCATACATTTCGGCGTCCGGTGCGGCACCGGGCCTGCCGTCGCGGTACTTGAGCACCAAACGCGAAGCAGAGCGCCTGCTGGAGGCCAAGTCCAAGCTGGAAAAGGAGGGAGAACGGCTTGGGCGGCCCATTTTCATTCGGGCGCCGTTCATGTATGATGCCGGCGCGAGGCCGCTGACAGTGCCGTTGGCAGCGATTGCTGGCGCCGGCACGGTCGTCAACCGGTTTACGGGCGGTGCGCTGACTGGTCTGCTTGGCACCCTGGGCACAAAACCGCTCAAGGCTGACGATGTGGCCGAAGCCGTTGTCGAGGCGTTGAGCGACGAGTCTGTGGCCGGTGCCATCGAGGTTGCACAGCTGGTCGAGCTGGCCAACCGGGGATGGAGGAAGGGGATGCTGTAGGGGCGTTATGGGAGAAAATAACAACAAAAAGGGAGAAGAAAAGGTGACAAGACAAATGTATTATTAGCATAGCGTTTGTGTATCATAGTTTGAGTTTTCAGGACGAAGCAACGTCCAGCCATAGAACCAGTTCCACCCAAATAATAATATAATAAAGGCAACGAAAAAGCAAATGAAAAAAATAACATGCTCATGCAAATCCGACTAGGGTCTCCGTAACGCCGCCTGTGGCACAAAAATTATACAAGTCCCCCTCGCTTGCCCCTAAATCATCGTTCCACGCTCGAAACTGTCGCGGATCTCCGTCGTGTACTTGTCGTAGAACCGCGCCAGCTTCTGGTTAAAGTGCTTGTTCTTCTCGTTGATGTACGTGACGTCCGCATCCTCGCCGTTCTTCGCCAGCCGCTCCCGCCGCTTGCGCAGCGCCGCGTCGTCGGCCTTCTTCTGGTCGTTGACCAGCCGGTCGATGGCTTCTTTGGAGGGGCGGTTGTCGGCAAAGGACGTCGACTCGGCCGTCGAGAAAAATGTGCCGTCCTTGTCAATGGCAATCAGCTCGCCGTCGGCCGTCTCCACGATTTCGAGCGTTCCTGCTGCCGCCGCTTTCTCGACAGCCGCCAGCTTGTCGCGGGCGTATTGGTCCAGGTCGGGTGCAGCCAGTGCAGCCGCATTCCGGACCTGCTTCTTGTAGACCTTGCCCGCTTCCTGCGTGTAATCCTGGAACGCCGCATTGTCGCGGTGCGCCGCCTTCTTCTTCATGCGCTTGTCCCACCGCTCGCTCTCCTCGGCCGTCCAGTCCCACGCGCGTTTGCGCTCAAAGTCGCCGCCCTCGTCCTCGACCTCAGCCTTTAGGAGTTTGTGGGAGGTGACGGCGACTTTGCGGCGCAGGGCGTTGAGTTGCGATGCATCAGTCGACAATCTTTGCGTCTCGGCGGCGGCCGCCTTGAGGTTTTGGTCGGACGACGACTTGGCGCGGGCTTGCAGGGCCTTGAAACGGGCCATGCGGTCGGCCGCGGACGTGGAGGGTGCGGGGGCTGTCGTGGATGTGGCTGTGGCTGTCGTTGTTGTCGTCTCCGCTGGTGCTTCTGGCTCTGGCTCTGGTTCTGGTTCTGGTGCTACCTTGGCCTCTTCGTCGACTTCGGTTGGCGCGTCGGCTGGTGGCGCAGGCTCGACAGCAAGCTCCGCGGCGGCCTCCTCGGCCTTCTTGGAGGCCCTTGTGGTTCGTTTTCGCGGCGGCATGGTGGGATATGATGTGTTGATGGATGTGGTTGAGGTTTTGGCAAGAGGATTTGTTGATGCTGCACGGCTGCAGTATGATGTAGAAAAGGCATCGACAGTGGGTCACACGTGACCATTCACGCGAATGAGTCTGCGACTCTGTTAAGGCGTGTCCAAAGCACTACTGCCTCACCGCCTTCAGGCACAGCGGCAGAAAAACACGCTACTGCCATCACCAAGAAAACCGGTCCGAGGCCAGCATGTTTTAGCGGGCGTTTTCCAGACTTGTCTCGCTGTCGGGGCCCGCTTCTCCTCACCAAGCTCCTTCCTGACCCCAGACTGTCTCCATACCTGCCCCGGATTGTCGCTTTCCTGACGCTTTCCTGGACAAGACAGCAGAAAGGGGCGAGGGGAGCGCCTTCATTCTGCGAGAATTCTACAGAGATCAACACTCATTATTTAAGAATTTGCTCTTGTACTCTCTCCACGACCTTCCGCCGTCTTTTCCACTGAGAGAATCGATAGTTTTCTCGGTATTCTTCAACGGACGAGCCAGCAGAATGCAGTCTCTCCGGCCTCGTCGGCCACTTTGGCCAATCTGGCCATCCTCGAGTCAGACAACTCAACATTCCGAGTCCTTGCCATGCCCTCCCTCATACATAATCACACATAACACCCCTCTACGGCACATGCACAGCGCCTCGACATCGGACAATCCGCGTCCGCCCCGTCTCCGCCGCCAGCCTCGTGAGTACATGGTCGAGGCCCCTCCCGGGCGCGACTACGACCCGGAAGCACCGATCTACGAGCTGCCTCTGTCCGTTCTCGACCTCGACGCCGAAGACAACCCAAACGTCCGTCCCTTTGACAAGGAGATCCACGGGAAAGCCGCGTGGGCGAAATGGTCGCGTGCGCACACGTCCGTCGACGCTCTGACGGGGCGCTTTGTGACGACACGCAAGCAGAGCTATGCCGCCCGCCAGCGCAAGCTGCAGATGGAAAAGGAGCGCACGGCGTGGCATGTGATGGACTCGGACGTGTGGTCGGCCGTCCTGGGCGACCCCAAGACCGTGCCTGACCTGGGCAATGTGCGGCACCACAATGCGCTCTCGAAAAGGATTGCGGCGACGCCCGAGTTCGTGCCGATCCTCTTGCAAAAAGCGCTGTCGGCGCGTGACAACCACAAGTACCGGGTGCGCCGTGAACGGCCCGACGTGTTTTTGGCGGCACTCGAGACATGCCGCACGCTCCGCGAGGTGCGGCGGCTAGTGTCACTGGCCGTCCAGACGCCCGACGGGCGCACGCTGATGCGCCAGAAGAAGTGCAGCGCGGCCGTTGCGCACAAGCTCGTGTCGTTTATCGAGACGACCGACTGGAGCAAGTTCCAGGACGCCGTGGGCGGCAAGTACCCGGTTGAGGAGACGACGGCCATGCTGCTGAACTGGAGCCACGCTTTGGTGGGAGGAGAGACAACCGAATCTACGGCTTCCTTGACAGACCTCTGGGCCATCGGACTCTGGACGGCCGTGCTAGCGGACCAACCACGAGCGATGCGCCGGTTCCTGCAGCTCGGTCTGGACGAGGGAAGTCCACAGGACCTCAAGCAGCTACTGGCAGTGCAAAAACCGGCGACAAAGGCGGCCACAAAAAGAATATCCAAGGAGAACCCAACTCCTGCAAGGCTCATACTCCTGACCCTTGAAGCTGTGCGAGACAGTTTGAGGCACACGCCCGAAGCTTTTGACGGGGCACGCGCCGAAATGTTTTCCCTTCTTACGGGTGCCACTCTGATACCCCGGACGGGCGTCGAAGTGTCCTTCCGTACGCTTCTTGCCGCGGCTCCCTCTGACACGGAACTCGACAGCGTCTACAAAGACGTTCTGGCCGAGCTTGGCTGCGTTCGCAGCTTGTGGGAGCTGCAGGCATCTGAGAAGAAGACAGTGGATACAGACACTCTGGTCACAACCATTCAGCGTTACGCAGAATACGAGGGGGTTGAAGCGCCTCAGCCGGCATCGTCAATATCTCCTCCAGCAACTAGCAGCAGCGTGAAGGACTTGAAGATGATTCTGGCCTACGAAACGTCACAAGCACCAACACGTCAACCGCTAGGGTTGTTTGCGACACTAATTCCGAAACCCGAGCCGAGAGAGAAGAGCCTGCTGAGCTCTGCGCTTGTTGTCGACGATGCCTTCCGGACTGAAGCTGAGGCGGCCTTTGGAAAAGAATCGGCAGAGGATGTCGTCCAAGCAATTGATGCGATGTTGGCGACGCGGAGCAGCAAATGAGCATAGTACGAAGACAATTGGATGCCATTTGAATGGCGGACGGGTATAATGTATATACTGGGGTGATTGTAGAAATATCCAAGGCATTAAAGCGTTCAAAGAAACAATGGTGAGGGTGGCGAGTCAAGCTGTGGAGGGCACATTTGTCGAATGTAGCTATATTTATGGGCCATGCGTACCTTCCTCGCGAAGCTATGGCTGTCCTTTCTGGTCTTCCCTTCTTTCCATCCACGCCCACAGCACGTCAGCATTTCTTTGTTCTCAACTTCAGCCATATTTCGATCCCGCGCACCCTCATTCCTCAATTTTATATCTGCCAAAATGTGCTGGCCATTTTCCAACATGTATCTCGAGGACGATCCCGACGAGCATTACCACCGGAGTGCTGCCGGCAGCGGCATGTACCAATATAGCTGGAACGGCCAGCAATGGACTCTCAAGCCGACGCACACAGTTGTGAGTATTGAACATATCTTTTTCGTCTATTCTAAATATGTTTTATCTCGCATTTCGTGCTTTCCTTTTGCTATTTTGCTTTCTCTATCTGCATTTTTCTACCTCTTTTCCCATTCTTTCATCCCCATTTTGTCTTCCATCACTACTTCACCAGTCTTGGCATCTCCAATATCCTCCAAGTGGTGACGATGCGCCCTGATACTTCATCTTGGCCTCACCGGACCATCAATCGAGGCTGCCTTTCAATACTGGTGGCCAATGGCTATTGTAGCTATTCAGACGTCATGTTCTCCAAAGCTTTGGCGAATTTTTGCCTTTGCTGCCTGCCCCGCCTGCCTCCTGCCATTGTTGACAGTCGCTCCTTCCGTGTTTGATTTTTAAACCAGCCTCGCGCCTTCTTCATTTGATTTTCTACCCTCATTATGGCCACATTCCACCATAAAAAAGGGTCAGGTGTTCAATTTTGCATGCACAGAAAAGTCTCTGCACCGCGAAGTCGAAACAGAGGAAAACATCACACTTGGTTCACATCATCATGGACTTGTGACCCCCCTCGTCTTCTTTCTTCCCTTACCTCCTTTTCCCGCCTCTTCGAATTCGATCACAATGTCTTCATCGCCCGGATCTCCTACAAGACGTTCAAAATCTCGTGGACATCGTGTTGCCTTTGACACCAGCCTCGCCGAGGCCTCAAAAAAGCCAGCATTTTTCACGAATCTTGCAGCTGCATCTTCACGCACACTCCCCGTCCAGCATCCTGTCCAGCATCCTGTCCAACATCCTGTTCAGAACAAGCTCACTGCGGCCTCTTCCTCTTCCTCTGCCTCGTCTGTCTCCCGCTACAGCCACCACATGCACAACAGCAGCCACAGCGGTAGCAATAAGCCGCATCTTGACCGTCGCACGCGTGTCGAAGACGTTGACGACGAGGACGATATTGGCCACGGACACAGCCACAGCCACAGCAGCCATCACCGCGCTGCCAGCAAGTCCAGCAGAGCACGTGCTGCTACTGAGACCTCGTCCCGCCCGGCTACTCCTGGAATCCCCCTTGGAGGTCCTGTCTTGGACCCAACTCTGCCCTCGACTACCGCTTCGGCTGCCGCCGGTGGTTTTGCCGAGCCTGGTCCTGGTGGAGTTCCTGGCGTTCCTGGTTCTGCAGTCCCCGGTGTTCCTGGGTACAACGGCATCAATCCTGCCACTGGTGCCAACGGCGTCTACACTCATCTGAACAACGGCTACAATATTCAAGCTTTCCCAACATTTCTCCCGGCAGCTAACATGGCGGCCGCTCAGGGCTATCCCTATGGCGCTGGTGCCACGCATGCTGTGAACGGCATCGATCCAACGGCCATCACGGGCATCAGCTTCCTGCCGGCCGTTCCTGATGCCACCAACGGCCCCATGGTGCACACCTATGTGCCTCGTAACGATGCACCCGGCCAGAACATTGTCTATGTCCAGCAGCCTGGCCAGCAGCAGGCCGTGTACACTACTGTCAGTACACCTTACCAGCAGCCATATCTTTATGCAAGAACGATTGCCCTTGTCCTTTTTCCCTTTTCTACAATTCAATAGTCTACACCTTCTTAGCAAGTGCTGAGGTGGAATGTTTGACCTGTCCTGTTTTTGATCTGTTCTGTAATGCTTTTCATCTTGTTTTTATTTCCATTTCTTTCTTCCCATCTAAGAAATTACCTCCCAAAGTCCTTCCTGCTAACCACCCACTCTCTATATAGGCAAACGGCGTCCCCGTTCAGATTGCCACGACGACTGCTCCCATGATGGCCTACCCACAGGCTTCTATGGGCCAGCCCATCTACGTCCAGCAGCAGCCCGGCGTTACCTACGCTGTGAGTGCTGGTGGTGTCGGAGGTGTCGGCAGTCCCCCCGTGGTCATGATGTCCGGCGGCGTCCCAGGAGGTAATTACTTTGTCGGAGGCGGCTGTGGAGGGATTGGCGGGATTGGCGGCGGTGGCGGCGGGTTCGGTGGTGGAGGCGGCCTTGGCATCGGTGCCGGCGGCATCCACCCAGAACCTGCCATGGGCATCGGCCAGACCCCCAGCGAGGTGCTGCAGGAACAACTTGAGTTTGCGTATGCCAACAATCTCTACGAACCCCAGGATTTTAAGCCCGCCGACGACGACAAGTCGCGGTTCTACTGGCTGCGCGAGCTCGACGGCAACTGGACGCAGCGCAGCCGCGCCACCATTGACCACCTCGGGTGCCGCTGGTACATTACCGACGGCGGCGTCTTCTACGCCGTCCGACTTCCCGACTAAGCTGCGACACGACGCCGGAACACAATTTTGGCAAGCCGACATCCTAGTCGACTGGATTTGATTCACCATTTGCTTTATTTCTTTATTTCTTGCATTTCACACCACATACCGGACACGACACCAAACGGAAGCTATAACGACTGCATGGATCACAAGATACCCCAGGGCTAACGGCGATATGGAGTACTTGCTGCTATATGAATGGAATGGTATAGGGAATGGAGGGGTTATCTCGAATGGCAATGAAAGTGGTGGCAATTTGTGGAAGGAACTTGTTTGTTAATTTTTGATCAAATACTGCTTGCGTATCTACCGATGGTTTCTCTATGCCTATCTGTGCCAAACTTAATGTAAAAGTAAACTTGTATCCATAGTCCTTGTAGTTGTCAGTATTGAGTCAGTAGACAGTACTACAATAGCTATGCTAAGCGCTGTATCTAAGCATGAATGACCATGTGTTGTCCATTCCAAGGTCGAGCAGTGACGCCAAACGGATGACACAAGAACAATGAACAATAAATGCAGCATCCATTGTCCTATTGACTTTCATTTCACTCCTCCGAGTACCGAGTCCTGACTTTGCTTGTCTTGACTCGGTCTCAAGTCTCCCAGACAAATATAAAAGGGACTGGATCCTCCATGAACCTCTCTTCTCTTCTTCACTTCTTCCCACTTTCATCTACATCTTCGTCTCGTACCATGACAATTCACCAACCCGTACGAAACCTCCAAGCTGGTATGGACCTTCTTAGGCCGCATACAAAGTATTAAAATGGCAAACGCTCATCTGTATATTGACGCTGGGGCAGTGAAAGCACGCTGTCGCGACTCTCGCGACAGATAAGCGCGACATCGCCATGTCAACACTTCGTCTGCTTCGCCGCTGGACTTTTTGTCTACGGTCATCACTTCGCTCTGTGTCACCGCAGACCCTGAAAACTTCTTCAACTTGGGCCAAGTACTTGAGTCGAAACTGAGAAAAATCTCAATACTTTGGGAACCTCTAGAGCAATGGCGGCAGGAGCCCCTCGAAGGCCCCAAGGGTCGCTCTTGCCACTTTTGGTTGAGGACGTCCTTCGCTCCTTCCCTTTCTTCGCAAGGACAACAAACGCGCTGAAGAGCTTAAAAACTGCATCTCCTCCCGCCCCTCCTCTCTCTCTTCTTCTTCTTCTTCTTCTTCCTCTTTTTCTTTCTTCACGACATTGGAGATTTGCATACTTTTGTTATCTTGGTTTCGCTTAGAGACACCGCAAGCATTTGTTATCAAACCTCTATCGCTTTATTCACGAGACTGTATCGCAACACTGCTCGATCACTCTGCCACAGCTCCTCATCGATCGCTTGCACATATTTATATCTGCACGGCACGGCATACCAAGATCCTGATCAAGTCTTCGACATATCGACTTGTCCTCAAGTCTCGGTTCTATCACAGGTTGGTTCGCTATTCTTCACACCTTCGCCCATCACTTTGAGCCCCCCC
>WNYE01000129.1:0-10815 GCA_021396245.1 Sporothrix humicola
GCTGGTGCTGCGGCGCGGCGTGGGGCGCATGGGGCGCGGCGTGTTGCGGCGGGACGCTCAAGGGCGGCTGGCCGGGGCCGGCATGGTGTTGTTGGCCGGGCGCCTGGGTCGGCTGCTGGCCGTAGCGGAAGTCCATCTGCTGGTCATTGCGGCGCTGACCGAGGTGCGGGTGCTGCTGGTACTGGTTATGTGTGCTGAACGAAGAAGTGGGATGGTTAGCTTTTTCCTTTATTGGGTAGCCGTCCGCCCCAATGCGATGCGAATCTGGATGTGGAACCCGTGATGGCAATGACAATGGGCCTGGTGTCGAAGAACGTGGTGTCGAAGATTCGCTTTCAAAATCAAGCTCACGCCCAGGCTGGTCTTGCCACCACTGCCACTGCTCAAGTCCTCGCCTTCTCGAACCGTCCCATTCCTGGCCATCGCGCGGCCAAATCATGGTGAGGCTCGCGGTTATGTAGCGCAGTATCAATCGCGAAAGCTGGCAAGCACACCAAGCAGCGTGACACGGAATGTGACGGAGAGAAGAGAATGGATGGGCGCGAGAAAGAAGGAGACAACTAAGCGACCGAGACAAAAGCAGGAAGAATCTCGAGATTCTAGGCGAGCACGAGCGAGAGATCGTTGCGGAGAGAGCGGAACATAGCTGCAGTCAAGGACGATGACGAGGCTGGGGTTGGGGCTGTCGGCAAACAAGGCTGCATAGACTGGCAATGCATAGATAGGTATGAGGAGCCGTAGAGTGTTGGTGTCGAATTCAAACGAAGCAGGCGAAGTCTTTGTTCTCGGATCAAGGTGTGGTTCACGTCGGATATGTGAGGTCGGCGACGGGGCTTGATGACGGCTGACAACTGAATTGAACGATGCCGTGGTCTGCACTGGCGATGGCTTGTCGCAACTAATATGTTGTAGCCTCGGCTGTGATGGCTTTTCGATCTCTGTCTTATCGGCAAGAATCCTGATGCGATGCTTGTGCTAATATGGAGGCCTGATGGCTGCGTTCTATAATTGCGTTTCCGAAAATGACTGCTTGCTTGCGTGTGGAATGTATATTGGATGTTGGGAGATTGGCAGGGCGCTGGATGCCGGAGTATTGAAGCGCAGTATGTGGTGATTGTGCCATGCGTGACGTGATGTAATGATGATGGCCATTGTTTGTCGGTTGTTTCTCTCGCTCCGCTTTTTGCTCTTTTGCTCTTTCGCTGTTTTGCTTTCGTGCTTTTCGAATCGGGTCGCTCGTTGCTCTTGCTTTGCTCGGCCATCTCTGTACTTTCTTGTTGGGGGGTAATGGGCGGGACGCCAGGGAAGGAGGGAGGGAGGCATTGAGGCATTGGACGGAAGAAGGAAGGTACAAAAGAGGAGGTACTTACTGCACGTCGTTTGGGTGGCCCGTTGTCGAGTTGTAGATGTAGTCCGGCAGAGGACCGACTTGCCACTGCTCCATGGCCTAAAATGCGTGGACAAAACAAGCCGCAGGTTAGAAAAGGGTCCAGGAAAGAGCGATCAAGTTTGCTTGCGCGAGCGCAAACGTCTGTTGCGAAATTGGGAAGTTGCGATGGTGCAGATGGGGTGGTTGTCTGTTGTCTGTTGATGTGTGTCGCATGCGCGAAGGAAAGAGTGACTGGGCTAGGTTGCGACGGGGATTGTTTCGTGTTTCTTGTTTCCTTTTCTGATGACAAGTAAAGGAGCAGGAATTGGAGACGGGCAAACAGGAAGGAACAATGTACGTCGTAAAAAGAGTGAAGAAGAATGGCAAGAGAAAGGAGATGTGGTTGGAGGAAGGTACGAGTGACAATCAAGAAGAAGAAAATTTGATAAAACGGGCAGGAGAGATGGCTGCGCGTCGGGTTGGTGGTGGTGGCTTCTGGTGACGGACGCGCTTGCGTGGGCTTGTCAAGTGTTGAAAGAGGCCGAGACTCAGAAAGGCAGCGAAACAAAGAAGGAGCGACACACGCAGCTTCTTCTTCTTGCCTCTGCTTTCCTTTGTATTGAACAGATAAAGAACCTTCCAGTTTGCGTGGTTTTGCTTTTTGCGCTCTCGTTTCTTTTCAAGATGGGGTTTGTTTGCTCCTTTGGACCGTCTGTCCAACGTCTGATCCTTTTTGGGTTTGCCTTTCGTGCTGCTGTCCCCTGTGCTGTCTTATCGATTTCTTCAACTCCCCACCAGTCATGGAGCAATCGGGCGGTGCGGATTTCTGCGGGTGGCTGAAAGTCCGTTGTAGCGCCAATCAGAAGGGGAAGGCAGCTTGGGACGGGAAGGCACGATGGGGGAGTGAGGAGAACCAGGGGAAACAGCAAGTTGACAAGCCGACGAGAATGGCAGATAATCAGGGATGGAAAGAGTGAACTGCAATTGCACAATGGGAAGGGCAAGAGCAGCCGGTCGCAAGCAAGAACATGAAAAATCGGCCTGGCGATAATGCGATCGCGAGAGAAGAGAGGGTTGGAGGATTTGGAGACGAAGGGTGACAACGACGGCAACACAGACAACGGACAGGGACGATGAAAAGAGGGGGTGGACGATTGACGATGGGGGAAAGGGTGCTGGGGGCGACGCGCGAACAACAGGGGATGGGGGGAATAATGGTAGGCTGCCTGGGGGCGCTGTAGTGTTAGAGTGCTGTAGGCCACCAGAAGCGGCCTCCTGCACACTGCACACTGCAAGCTGTATGCTGCTGCACGGGCGATGCAGGCTGCCGTATGGTCAACGCCTGCTAGCGTGCTTTTTTCGCGCAACCAAAGACGTGCAGTGCAGTCCACAGTCGCAGCAAAAGGAAGCAACAAAGCTGGCGTGAGACTTGAGGGGAAAGAGCGATGGAGAGCTCTGCAAGCTCAACGAGAAGAATGGGCAGATATGCACGGAAAGGGCGAGGGAGAGATGATGGAAAACAAAACAAAAGGAAAGAGATGAAGGTAGATTGAGAGAATAGTAAGGATGAGACTCACGAACGAGATTGTTGGGTTGTCGCACGGTTGGCGACAACGACTCGACTAAAAGAGCTTCTGGGTGAAGCTCTGGAGCGGGTTTTGGATGGAGACAAACCAAGACGAGCTTGGTCGCGTTCACGTTGTCGGTCGCAAAACGTGAGGTTGCGGGCGCACAGTGGGTGAGGCGACGGTGATTGCCGAAAATCGAAGATGTCGCGAAGAACCTGATTGTTAACTCTGAGTTTGTTCTCGGGACGCCCTTTTGTTGGTTGGTCGTCGATGAACAAAAGAAGCTTTGGTTTTGGCGTTCTGATGTTTTGGTGGAAAAGAGAACAGGGGGCGGCGCGAGGTGAATGAAGGAGGGCCCAAAAAAATAAATGGAAAATAAAAATAAAATAAAAAAGAGAAGAAAAAAATGGGGAACGGAGGAAGGACACCAAACCTGTTTTGGCGATTTAGAGGCAAAGAAAAGTAAAGGGAGAAAGCGAGAACAGAACAGAAAAGACAGCAAAGAATACCAGGAATTGTCTGGCCGTCCTCGGCTGTTCTTGATGGCCGTTCTTCTGATTCGTTTTAATTTGTTGATGGGGGCGATGAAGAGATGAAAAGAAGGAAAAGAAAAGATAAAAGAAAACCGAGAGACAAAAGAATAGGGAAAGAGAAGGCGCTTGGCGATCGGTGGCTGGTAGCAGCAGTAGCTACTTCGCACTTACTGGTAAACAAAAAACGCGTGCTTTGCGCTGCGCCTGGGTGGCTTCTCGGTAGAGGGGAGGGGCGACCGAATAGGAGCGCAGCCAACAGAATTAGAGGGTGTGCCCTAGGAGAAAAAAAGAGATTTTTCTTGGGGGGTGTGAGCCACATGCCACCTCGTAAAAGATATTTTCACGCCCCCCGAAGGAATGGTTCTGGCTCCAGGAAGGATGTTTTGGCTTGTCTGTGCCTGCTCTTTCCTCGTGTGCCCAGCTCTCGTTGATGCTCCGAGGCACGCACAAAAAGAGAAAAAAAGAACACCAGGCACTGAAGAGGAAAGAGCAAACAAGAAGAATGGGGAAAGAGCGGACTCACCTTGTGCCAGCTGGGCCTTTGCAGATCGAAGCGGGAGTCGAGGTCAAGACAGTCTGAGAGTCTGAGAGTCTGAGAGTCTGTATCGGTGGATTGAAGAAGACGTTGGCCTGGGTCTGGATGGATGGGAACTGGGGCCTGGTTGACCCTTGCGTCGTCGTCGATCGCTGGTGTCCGCCCACAATGGTGGGTTGTGCAGAAGAAACAGCAGCGATTGAAGACCAAGGTCTGGATCAAAGACAGCAATGGCCCGATAAGGAAAGAGTGAAAATGACAGTGAGAAGTCAGATGAAGTTGTAAACAGAGATCACAGAAGGTGCTGTTGCTGCTTGTGCTTTGTTTGAACGAGTCCCTGGTCGGAGGGCAAGGGGAGGGGGATTGAGAAACAGAGAAACAAAACACCACAGGGCTGAGAAGGAGCTTGGCCGTTGGGGGAATGAAGCTGGATGGGGCTCTTTTGGTGGTTACGATGTGAGATACTTGCAGCACAAGTCACTCGTGGGTCCAGGGCGTATTCTTCTTGTGGAGGAAGGAGTGGGAAAAGCAAAAATGGAAGGACGCGAAGGAAACCAGGAAAGAGCGAAAGGGTGTTAGGAGCGGGAAAGACGTTCTAGGTGGGCGGGTCCCGGTACAAGTAGTCGAGGCTCGAGTGAGATACATAGCAATACTCCCCTCACTCCCAATCTGTCTCCAATGCTGCTGTAAACACAGTGTATTGCGTCGAAGTAGAGGATACTCTGTCGGTTTACATTCTATTGACCTCACTCGGCTTGCCACGCAAACTTTAAATGTGCTAGACTGCGATCCAGAGGCCTCGTCGAGCTCACTCATCAGTGACAACTGGACTCGCCTTGCCGCGCGGACAACGAAGGTATCTTACAGTGCACATTACGCCTTACGAAGAAACGATGAAAACCTTTCCTTCATGAAGTACAGATTGGCCGGCGGGGCCAGCAAACGATACCTCGGTCGTGCTAGCATGCAGCGCCGGACGACTCCCTGAATAAGCGCAGTCAGAAGGAAAGAGCGCGTTGGAGGCTTCTGATTGGGACGGCATATGAAAAGGGAATGTGCCTCGAGATTATGTCATCTAAGCCTCTACAAGCTTTTCACTGTTCATCTTAACTACCCCGTCGCCTCGGCCGGCGCATTTTCGGTGAGCCAGCTCAATTTGAGGCCAGGCTGTGCTGTTTGTGTATTACGAGGCCGATGTCTTCATCTCTAACAAAATCGTCGCTTTCAAGCAACGTGACGTGATGATGGGGCCTGTGGTTTCCTTTTTCGTGTCTCTATTTCTTTCTGTGCTTTCCTTCTTTCTGCAGTTCCTGCCCGTGCTTTCAGAAGCACTGGCGGCGCGCTAAATTGAAAGTGGGCAAGTGCCACCCAGGTAAAGAAAGCCGCAGAACGGCCGTCCACAGTGTACACCCCCCGTCAACGCATCCCGAGTGCAGACGAGAAACAGATGCAAATCCGATAACTTGTATGCTGGAGATTTGGCATCTCATTTTCTCGTCCCTAATCGAAGCTGAGAGACATTCTTGACATGCAGACAGGCCCAGGCATGTCGCTCATTTCCTCGTATTGCTCTAGGCCCTATCTGCCTTCCTGCCCTTTTCGCGTGTCTTCTTATCCTCACGTTCCTTCCTCATGTTCTTCTTCTCCTTGTTCCCTTGCTCTTGCCCTCGTTACCCCGACTTTTTCGTGTCCCCATCGTCGACACTATCAGCGCGGGCTAGAAAAGGGATTTGCAGAGCGATGTGCAAACGCGCCCCGCTCATTCTCACCTTGGAGCCTCTTGGGGCACTTGTTGGGGCCTTGGGGGCTTGGGGCGGCCGTCAAGCAGAAAAGGGCTAAAAAAGCCGAAGGAGCCAGGCCAAATAGGGGGCCGCGGAACGAGATGCATCGCGACATCGACCTGGTGTGCATCTGCCGCGGCCGTTGTATCCTTTTGCTGCCGAGACAGGGAAGGAGCGATGGTAGGGGGGACGTGCTTGCCAAAAGAAAACTCAAGTAATTGCTGCAAATCTGAAATCTGCAAATGTTCAAATGGGGAATGCACAATGAACGAAAAGGCATGCTTGACACGAACAAGGCAAGAACGATGGCGCGCCCCCCTTGCGTTGACCCTCACCTTCCCTCTTGGGCCTCAAGCCTTGGGGCTAAAGCATGTGACACCAACAGCAAATACGCAGCAAGAAAGCATCTGAATCTGTATCTACGACCTTTGGAAAAAGAGAGACAACGAGCAAGTAAAGCTGAGAACAGAACGCACAAACATCGACCGAGAAAAGAGTGGCAAATAGGAGAAGCAGAAAAAGAAGAAAAAGACGCGTTTTTTCACAGCTTGTCTCTTCGTTTTGATGTCGCTCAATTGCTCGGTTTGCTCCGGCGTTGCCTCCCAGCCAATCAGACGCGCCAATTGCAAGGCAGGACCTTGATGTAGGCGCACCTTCTGCAGCTGGGCCGCCCCGCTTGCAGACTTTGCATCGCGCCTTCCTTGCCCATATTCTTTGTGTTTTATTTTCTCCTTTTTTTTGTCGTTATGTCGTTTTCTCGTCGCCCCTTTGTTTCTCGCATCGCCATTCGTTCTTGCCCGTTTCCTGTCATCCGTGTCCCATTGTCTTTGTTCGCTTGTGTGGTTGTGCTGCGACGTTAATTTCTCCTAATCCCTCCTCCTCCGTGGTGGACGAGAAACGCCCGGAGCCGAGCATCCAAAACAACAAATAGCAATTGATATTCGCCTTGGATATTCGGGGCGCCAGCCAGCTCCAAACAATGGCGCCTCCGACCGTTGTGGAGACCGGGTGCTTTTTGGAGGTGGGACGCGGTGTGGGTTCACAAAAGGGGAAAGAACAACCCAAGAACCACAAAGACAGGCACTGTTTTTCGTTCGGTCCAGGGTGACCCAGCGAGAGTCCAGTCTCCAGTGCTGCTGCATGCCTGCCTTTTATGGAGTAGAAGGGCTCAAGGGGTGGGCAGAAGTGGGAAAGAGCAAAGATAGCTCGATACTTGTCGCCAAGTACCTGGACAAATCGTACTTCCATCTCGAGAATGAGAAACAAAATCTCCAAGCCAAGACCAGACGAACGAGACGAAGCGCCAACAGGTCGAGCGACCGTTGACCTAGCTGTCCCATTTTCAGCCGTCCCATTGGGCGTCGCGATTAAATCCATTTCCAAAGCATGAGGCTGAAGGTGTTCCTGGGACGCGTTCCTTACGAAGAAGGTACGAAGCACGTAGTGAGACTTCTCTGTACTTTGGATGGGGTAACTGCGTACGTGTGCTTGCTAGCACAAGACAAGACTCGTTCCTTCCCTTTCGAGATGTGCGTGATGGGCAACAACGACCACGTGCTTCCGACGACATGTCAACAAAACGAGGCATGTTTTGGACACTATGTTTTTGTCGGTTCAAGTGTCACGACAAGACAAGTCGTGCAAGATGCACCGCTCGACGCAACAACACAACAGCAGCAGCCATAGCGCCGGCGACGACCTCCAGAGGCGATTCTCTATCGGCCAGTTGAAAATACACGCCAGAGGCCAGTCACTTGACTTGCCTTCTTGAATCTCAACAACAGCACGGGTCCGGGAAATAAAAAGAAAAGGCCGAGATTTTGTGAAGGCAGGGTCGGGGCCGGCTTCAATGACGGCAGCTCGAGGATCGGAAGGAGAGAGAACGAGATGCAAAAAGAGATGAGACGGAAACAAGTGTTTTTGTCGATGGCCGGCAGTAAAGAGTTTATGAAGATGCCGTCCTTTTCTCTTCTTTTCTTCCTTTTCCCGGCCTTTATTATTCTCCGCCCGTTTCTTTTTCTCTTCTCCGTTTCTATGGAAGACGGTCTGTCTTATGACTGTCGCCGCGCACCGCGAGTCCCCTGCCCATGGTCTCTTGCACAAAGTACGAGGCTATGCGCCAAACACTTGTTCCTGGCGTTCAACGGCAATCTCGAATCCATGAATCCTCGAATCCTTGAACCCTTGGAAGGGTGCCTGGTGACAGCATTTTGAGCTTGCTGCTGTCTGCTGTCTTTGCGCCCCTGGTCGAATCCTCACGTCGCCGGAATCGTCGACATCCGCGCATCAGAGAGCCGCCTTTTTGTTTTGACGCCCGACAATCCACAATTCGCTCGTTGAAATATCGAAATATCGATAATTCGGTTTCCCTTTGCATTTCAGACGAAAATCCTCATTCATGCTTGCTCGGCAGATCGGGGGGCGTCGTGATAAGTGATCAGAGAACCTGAAACCCTGCAGGTCGCAAGACGTAGCACGTCGTCAGCAGCCGGTGACGCTGTGTGTGTCAGGTTTATCTGCCGGAGGGAAAGGGAAGAGAGAGACAATAGTGAAAAAAAGAAATGAAAGAGAAAAAAAAGAGGGCGGAATGGGATCAAAACGAGAAACGAAAACAAAAATTCAAAAAAGAAGGAGAAGAAGAAAACGGATGACGGAATGGGAGCGTGCAGTTCGCCGTCGTTCCCTTGGATGTCAAACCTGCGGGCCCAACGACCGGGAATTTTGGGCATATCGTTCCTTTTGCAGTCTTTCTGTTTCTCTTTCTTTTTCTCTTGTGATTGCTGTTTGTTGCACACACATTGCAGTTCACCCCCTGTTTTGATTTCCTTTTTCTTCTTCTTTTCCCGTCACTGCATTTCATCCCAATCCAACAAAGCCAGTGCCAAAACACTGCATCTGTTTTGCCTTTCTAGCCGTTTCGATTCACCTGTTATTGTCGCGCATCAAAAAAAACGGCGCACAAGATGGCAGTGCCGTCCGGTTTCTGGTTTCTGTTTTTCTACTTTCTGGTCTTTAGTCCCTCTTCTTGACCGCTACAGCCGAGCACGAACGTTGACATCAGACGACGCCGTTCATGCAACAGCAGCGGGCCTGGATGAAGAGGAGAGACACGATTCTGGGGCATTGCACAAAACATAAAAAGCAAAACACAAAACACAAAACGGCCACTCAGGTCTTCCTTCTTCCCCACAGTCTCCAGAGACAGAAGGACAGAACAGAGCCGTATCCAGGTGCAAGTAGACGCTGGTGGACAAGTGATATGCAGAGAATCAAAACAGCAGAGCACCACCAAGTGATGCTCCGGTTGGTTTTGAGATGGACAAACGATGCGAGAATTCCCAGGTCAGCAGTGATAATGATTCGAGTCCAGAACAAAAAACAAGGCAGGAGGCGAGCAGCGGGAGGACAGAACATCGAACATCGATCCGCAGAATCACAGAATCGAAGAGTTTCGATTTTCATAACACTCTTTGTTCATCTGACTTAAGAAGAGATCTCAAGATTATGGCCCAAAAAGGCGTGTCTTCCTGGCCGTCTGGACTTTTCTTTGTGCATTGATGATGCCTTCATGATGGGATGAAGACACGTCTAGACATGGAGAAAGATCTTGTCTCTGAAGAAAAGGGAAGGCACCAAAGACCAAAGACGAGGAACAGTACAGAACATCGAAAGAAACTGAGACCGGCACGACTTTCCCTTTTTTCATCCTCTCTTTTCCCCCCCTCTTTGACACGACTCTT
The DNA here is from genome assembly GCA_021396245.1 of Sporothrix humicola. Taxonomy (NCBI): domain Eukaryota; kingdom Fungi; phylum Ascomycota; class Sordariomycetes; order Ophiostomatales; family Ophiostomataceae; genus Sporothrix; species Sporothrix humicola. Next base: position 9,527 of record WNYE01000129.1, read on the forward strand.
TGTGTCTTTTGTGCCAAAGCCGGTACGCATAGGGCGATCCATCCTGCATCGACACAGGGAGCTGTTCGAGATGTGCCTCTCATGGGCAGACTTTGGTCATGTCAGTCGAAGAAAAGAGGGGGAAAGAGGACAATGGAACAATGGCGACTGTGCATTTCCTTGGTTGCAATGAGCTTTTCTTCGTCTTGTCTCTTTCCCCGCCTCGCATCTCTTGAATCTCTGTCATGATCTCTCTTTGTGACCGGGAACTCGACAAAGAGATTCAGAAAAGACTCGCTCATCCAAAGAAGCCCAACCAAAGGATGTGCCCATCGCTATGGCCGATACTCTCTCCATGTCAAGATGGAAAGGAGGAAGAGACGGTGATCAGAAGAGGCATCCTCCACAATGGGACGATACAATTTTTCGTGGGAATGTTTTGTTATTATTATCGTCACTGCTTTTGGGTCTCCGTTTTGGCAAAATCAACGATGGTGTGTCAAAACGGTGGAGTTCTGTGTTTCTTTTCTTGCGTTTCCTATTATTCCTGTGTCTTCATACGCCTTTGTTCTCTGAGAATATTGTTTTGTGTTTCTCTCTCCATCTACCGACAGCATATTATGCGAGTGTAAGTGGAGCCGATGTAGAAATGGTTATCCAAGACGAAGCCTAGCAGATGTAGTAACTATGGATGGACATAGACAGAGTTTCTCTATTTCTTCTTTGGTTCTTTTTATTTGTTTTTGTCTTTCTGGTTGCATTTTATTTTTATTTTCTTTTTCTTCTCTAATTTATTTGTGTAGTCTGTCTGTTGAATAAAATAATTTTGAGATACAAACTTTTAATATATTAATAATAGACCATCGTTAACAGACAAAGCGGTTAAAGAAACAAGTCTGTTTCAACAGCTGAGGCTCTGTCGAACGGACTGGTTCTCTTCAACCTTGTTCTTGCCGACGTGCTACGCTGTGAGGTCATCTATCTTGCAGGGAAATAGAGAAGAATGGGTAGATGCGTCCAGGATGATGTTGACGATTTCGAGGGTTTACATGAAATATTCCGTTCTCTCCCTGCTTTGTTCTCTTGGTCTGTTTACTACGACGTATCCCATCCCACCAGTTCCCCTGTATTTTGTCTCCCGTACGACATGCAAGCGGCAAGAGAAACACTGGGTATGGGTAGAGTTGCATTGTCCCGTAAATTGAGGAGGTTTTCTCTCCCCCTCTCTCTCTATCTTTGGTGTGGCGCCCGGTAAGATACATCGACCGACTATTCGAACGATCGAGCCACCGTGTAAGTGTTGTAAGTGC
>WNYE01000129.1:10906-78203 GCA_021396245.1 Sporothrix humicola
TGTAAGTGCTGTAAGTGTTGTAAGTGCTGTAAGTGTTGTAAGTGCTGTAAGTGTTGTAAGTGCTGTAAGTGTTGTAAGTGCTGTAAGTGTTGTAAGTAAATAAAGGCATAACACTTTTAGGAGCAGTGGTGGCTCGACCGTTCGGATAGTCGGTCGATGTACCGGGCGCCTTTTGTGTCCTCGAGTCTTTCTGATTTCTTATCCCCTGCCCTCGCTCCCAATAAGGCGTCTCCCAAAACGTCGGGGGCGTTTCGACTTTTGTTTTGGCGTGGAGGCTGTCCCGCGCCAACGACGGAGACGCAGCCTTCCGAATGACGACAGGAGAAAGACGGGCAGGGAGTCAAGAGATAATATTACAAAAAAAATAAGATTAATAAAGAAAACGGAAACAAGAAACAGGACAAGCCGTCAAAACAGGGACCTTTTCCTCTGTTTTCCCGAGGCTTGCCGGACAAGGGCTGCGGAATTTTGTGCTTTTGTTCTCGTGATGGGGCCGCTTCTGTCTTTTGCCTTGATTTCTCGCGTTCTTACTGTTTTATTTATTGTTTTATTTATCGTCCCTTCGCATCTCGTCTTTTTTTTTTCCCTAACAAGACCCTTGTCTGCCCGTGTTTATGTTTTGCATTTGCTTTCTGCTGCCTTGTTGCCTCCGTGGTGCGACGAAACAATATCAAGAGCTATGCATTGTTTGTTTGTTTGCTTTGGTATTCTTGCCACTTACGACGAGCGTATTTAGATGCTGCTGTTTTTGCATGTTCTCACCTTTTATTTTATTTCGTAAAGATCCGTCTTGCCCCTCATTTTTTTTTATCGCCCTCAGTATGCACGATGTAAGATACAGGGGATCGTGGCTTGTTTGACGGGCAGATTTCTTGGCATTGTCACAGGACTGGTGCACACAAGAAACACAAGAAACAAAAAAGAGTGGTAAAATGGTAACCCAACAAGCCAGCAAGCCTACAAGAAACAAAAGGGAGTGCACGGTCTTCCGTTGGCCATGGAAAGAGGGAAAGGTGCACGAGCAAAACAAGCAAAACCAACAGGCTTTCCACTCTGACATTGGTGGCATCAGCCGAGCGTGTGATGCAATGTGTGAGGAGTGCACAAAATATTAACGGGGAGATGCTGTGCTGCGTGTTAATATGTAAAGGGCTGATATTTGACATGAACGGGGAATGATAATCTGGAGACAATTTATTCTTTCATCCACTACATCGACAAGGCTCTGTTGTTAGCTTTCTTTGTCCCTTTTACCGTTCCGATCCGGATGAGCCGCCTGCAAGATTGGTTCTTATCAAGACATGAAAACAGCAACAAAAACGTCAGGAATACGTCGTCAGAAAGAGGGTCTGGACACGAAAATAAGGTTTGTCGTTCTCTGTTCTCTGACGAGGGGTTCGTTGGGGATCTTGGTCTTGCGGTCTTCTGGGCCTTCTTGGCTCTGGTTCTAGCTCTGGACTGTGTTGCCTGACGGCGTGACGGTAGGGGGTTCCTGGAAGAGTCCCTGTCGGCATCGTGCTCCTCTTCGTCTGTCTTGCCTCTTCCTCCTGTCAAAAGGGTCTGTGTCTGCGTGTTTGACGACAGGTTTCGACGACATCTTTGCGGGACAGTTGTTACAGGACTGAGCTTGACTCGATTTCTTGTTGTGTGATTGGTGGAAAGTCGCCTCTGGGCTCCACCCCCACAGGCCCCCGCTATGCAGCCTCGAGCCCCTTCCCCTTTTATCGACGCCGCCAGCCTGCCAGGCCAGACCGCTAAACACTAACACAGACCGCACGCTATCGGGCGCTATCAAGGCGCTAACGTCACCTGTAGCCACTGTATTTTACAGCACCCTACCGCAGCACCCACCACAGTAGCGATCAAAACAGCCCCTGGACGCCGGCAGCTAAACGTTAAAACTTGACGGATTCTTGGGAAATCCTCCGTTTTGAAAAGTTGCTTTTGTATTTTGATTTTCTCTCACTTACAAAACGTCCAAACCCTCCGTCTTATGTTCTCACGTCTGGCCCCGGCCCGGCCTGGCCTCTCGTATCTCGTCTCCGTCTGTTTGGTTTGACATGGGACTAGCCCCCGGTTGAAACATCTCGATCGTTTCTCGCAGTGCCTTGAGCGAGTTTAAAGATGTGAAGGAGTTACTGAGAAAAGAGTATTTGCCATGTGTAAAATACACGAGCTACGATCGTGATAAAGCGGCCTATTCTATTTATTTTTAGATGTGTTGTTTTTATTCTTAGGTCGGTTTTCCAGTTTATTTTGAAAAACAATCCGCATCGATATCGGTATTCATCCACTCTTTCATCCACTCGGATCATAAATGGAGAACATCTCAGACACAAACGTGGAAAATAGATACAAAAATAGAGGTCCGCTGGTGAGAAGACATAAAATAGCACACCAAAGAGCCCCCAAAGAAAGACCACCGTTTCGTTCGGTTGCGTCGAGTGTGGGCTGCGTCAACTTTGGTCCTGTCCCTTGAAACTCGCTACGGCTCTGGCGCAATTTCGACCAAGCAGAGAGCACTCCCCAAAACAGTAGGCGCCCGTGACCGCCCAAAAACCCTTTCCCTCTTTCAGAAAACCGGCGAAGTCGAGTGCTACCTTCTGCAGGTACGCCAGCGCACAGGCCCCAGAACCGTCCAGGGGTGCTTTTGGTGCTCTTACTGTGTATCTAAAAGAAGAGCAACGAAAACGGCAAGATTGTCTTCACTTTTGTCTTTCTTCGCCAATTGTCACTTGATTGTTTATGGTGGCTATTTTGTGTCTATTTTTGCACACATTTCTGTGGAGAGAGACATGACGAAACGTCTAGCAGAGTTGTTCAAGACATCAGGACAGGGTGCACAGGAAATGGCAAGTTCCGTCGAGAGAAACAAGACAGTCGGGGCACATTCTGTCAAATTAACGACATATCTCAGTTGGGGTGCTTTTTGTGTTTCTTCTTCAGCTGGGCGTGACATAGACTGTACTCCGTATTCCGTAGATGTCAAAAATTGATACGTCGTATGGCTGTGTGACTTTGTAAGAAAGAGACAGCCTTGCCGGACTGACCACATCCGGACATCCTTTAATTTCGGTGCTCTTTTGATGGCAGAGAGAGCATCAACGGCGAAATGATGATGTTGAAAATCATATTGAACAAAAGTATAAAGGTAAATCAGGAAGAATGCACATAGGCACGAAAATGAAGAGCGAAAGGAAAGAAAAAGAAAATCAAAACACTTCTCCGCGTTGAATACCAGACGAAAACAAATGCATTGAGCGAGCCAATGGACCAGAAAACGAGACTCGCCTCTTTTGCTCTCTTTTTCTCTCTTTTTCTCTTTCTCTGCACATTGTCTCCCCTCACCACGGCATGATTTGATCCCAGCTCCCGTGCTGCCCCAAGAGCAGTGTCGAACCGGGCAACAATGCCAGGGACCAGGGTCTGAGGGAGAAACGCACGCCAGAAGTGCTGTGATCCGCGCACGTCCATCTTTGTGCATCTGCGTGAAGATGTTGTCTGAGCTGTCTTTGATTCTCATGGAAGATGTGTGATGGACAATCTTTATTTTGAGGCTATCTAGACCTAGACGTACGAAAGTATCTGGTAGAATGAACGATGTATAGAAGTAAAATCTACAAGATGTTGCTTGATCTCATCTTGCACGGTCTACTCATGATATCCTCTTCGTTATCCCATGTTCATCTATTCTTTCTTTCCATTTTACTTTTCTTCACCTCTACGACGTACTCCATCTGAGGATCAACCAGCAAAGACCTGTCTTATTTTGTCACATCAAACGAGCAGAACCACACATTCACATCCACTTCCACATCCACACATCCATCACTTCCTCCAAATCCACCAAATCCACCTCTGAACAGCCCACCAACCCACAAAGCTACCCCTTCTCCATCACGTCCCCTGTCTTATTCTTCGTGTTTACGGAGTAGTTTTTATCAGTCGTCTTCGTCTTTCGTCTTCCGTTTTGCCTTCGTCCTTACAAGGAAAGCCAAGACCATGACCATGTCGGACCAGAACTGGCCGGCCAAGACAAGGCCAACAAAACGCAGGCAACAAGCGCTGGCCGGCAGTCGAGGCACACGCGCACTTTACACATCGATGCAGCGGGCTGTTTGGAACAAAACTGCCTCGTTTTGTGTTTTTGCGTCCTTGTTTTGTGTGTTTGCCATGGAACAAGCTGTGCATGGGTTGGTGTTGATGAGGAAGTCGAGAGAAAGAGAGTCAAAGGACAAAGTAACATAATAATTGCAACACATTGTGTTGACAGAAACAGTAAATAAACATCACTACGCAAGGCATCTCGAACTGTATTCTAAATGCCAACCAGTCAATAATCGATCAATTGTCGTGAAGTCCCGTGAAAATCAAAATACTGTCAATAAAAAAGATGTTGACAGGCCTCCGTTTTAACCTCCGTTTCCGTCTTCCCCTCGCACCCACCGTCTCCAAACCCCAAACCACCCAAACCACCCAAACCACACCAAACCACCCCCCTCCACCTTTGCTGTCCCCTTCCCCGTATCCGTCCCAAGTGGCCACCGCTTTGGCTGAACATCATGCAAGCCCGACAGTGTGGGATATCCTCTCTTTATTTTATGTCCTCTTCTTATTCTTTTATTCTTTTATTTATCTATTCTTTATTCTCCTCAACGCATTGTTCTGTGGTCCACCCCTGGCCCTCTCTGACCCTGGCCTGTTCTCCTCTCCCTGGCCTGGCCTGGCTTGGCCTGGATTTGCCTTGTGGACTCCCCTTCCGATCCTCCCCTCTCTTACATCCAGGGGACTTTTCACCTCTCTTGTCATCGTAGTTTCGTAGCTTTGTAGTTTCGTAGTTTCGTGGACGGTCGTCCATTTTTGTTTATTTTATTACTTGTGCCGTCCCCAAGCACATTTGTTAATATTGTTCCTTTCCCTTTCTTCTCTCTTTTTGCTCTTTCTTTTTCTTCTCTCTTTTTTTTTCCCTTTCCTCTTCCCCTTTGAAGGCTAAGAGAATCTTTCTTCCTTTTCTTCCTTTTTTTCGATCACGGCGCTGTTGCGTGTGTTCTGACTTTCTTTTCTTTTCACTTCACTTCTTCTCTCCTTTTTTCAAAACAATAGCAGCTGGCCTTTTTTTCATCAACCCACTTTCGTTTTTTATTACTCAAAAATTTCACTTTCTACGTTCTTTTCCACCGTCCAACTGGTTTGGCTGCCTTCCACTCTTTTGAAAAGACACAAAAAACATTCGCTTCTTCTTACTGCTTTTTTTTTCTTTACTTCTTTTTTTTCATTTTTGAATTCTTCTCTCGTTTGCGTGTAATCTGGTTTATTACTTTTTGACGGCTTCTCTTTACGATTCTCGACGACCCCTCGACTCTCTCTTTTCTCGGGATATTTCCATCGTCTAAAACGAACCCTTTTCGCTTCTTTTCGTACGACCGTACTCATCCACCCACCGAGATTCCCTCCCTCTCGACGCTCGACTCTCGACCGTTGATTCTGTCTCCCGCCTCTTTTCTCGTCTTCGCCTTCTTTATTCTTGTCTCTTGTCTCCCGTCATTTTCTTTCCCTCGCCTCTCGCCTTGTCTTCTCGATATTCGATACTTGGTCGATTCAGTTCTCACCAATATCAACACCGATATCAAACCGCCAACCGCCCTTTTCTCTTCATAACCACAAAATCAACATGTCTCCGACTCTGCAAATGGCCTCTCCGGCCACTTACACGCCGACATCTGACGCCATGGACCGCCACGAATATGGCATCAACAAGAACCGCAAGCCGGCCTCCACCGGCGGTGGCCGCGCCTGGAGTGACGATGAGGTCAGTCATCTCCCGTCTTCCTTTTCTTTCCCATTGTAATCTGCTCCTAACCCCCCACAGGAAGTCTACCTTCTCCAGACACGCCTGCAGAAGATGCCGTACAAGCACATTGCAGCACACCTCAAGAAGACAGAGCTGGCCTGCCGGCTGCACTACCACCAGCTGAGCCACGGCAGCAACCGCCGCAAGCGCACAACCAGCGTCTCGTCCGGGTCGTCGACGGGCGGCCACTCGCCGATCATGGCAGGCGCTTCGATGCCGTCGCCGATCCACGAGCACGGCGGCCACCCCCAGAGCTCGCCCACGCCGTCACCGCCGGGCAGCTCGGGCAGCTATGGACACCACAACCACAGCTATGGCCATGGCCACCATGCCCACCACCAACAACAACAGCACCACGGCATGCACAGCCACCACGCACACGGCGGAATGCACCAGCACCACACCGGCCACTCCATGCAGACGCACACGCCAACACACGGCCACGGCCACGGCATCCACCTGCCGAGCATCAACACCGACATCAGCAACAACGCACACAACAACACCTCGTCGCCGCGCCTACCCACGATCTTGCCCAAGCCCGTGTCCATGACCCTGGCCCTGGTGACGGGCTCAAGCTCGGCGTCGGCATCCAACGCACCGCCGCACAGCGCACCCCTCCTGCCGGCGGCCACCTTCACGACACGCACACCCACCAGCGCCACCGCACCCCGCTCGGCCACGACCAACTCGACCATGAAGGAGGGCATGCCCCCGAGCCTGCGCCTCGACTGCAGCGGCCTCCCTCCGCTGCCCCTGTCGTCGACCGGCCCGCATCACCCGGTCGACATGGCCCGCCTGCACGCCGTCTACGCCGGCCACCGCGCCTCGTTCTGGTCGGCCATTGCCGGCGAGTACGGCCACGGGTCTAACCCGCTGGTCCTCGAGCAGGCTTGGCGCATGGGCGGCGGCTCGCTGCCGAGCCTGTCGTCGTCGTCGTCGACGGGCGCCACTGCGACGCCGGCGACCGCCACCGTGGGCGCTGTCAACGGCACACCATTGACGCCTGGCACATCGCCCGACGAGCGTGAGGTCTTTTATGGCGTCAAGGGACAGTCTGCCGCTGCCCAGGCGGCCGCCGACAAGACACGCATCTCGGCCATCCTGGGCATCGACGCCAACCCGCGCAGCCCCAAGGAGCGCGAGATGGTGCGGCGGCTCGAGGAGGAGCGCGCCGTCGTTGCTCCTGTGGCGTAGGGTGTGGTGTGTGTGGGTGTGTTTCGATCGGTGGCTATGTCTTCTTTCCGGGGTCTGGCGTTTTGCGGCTGGCAATCGTTTTGGTTCTTTTGTGTCCTGTCTTTTTGTTAGTGTTCGTTCTTCTGATTCTTGCTGTGCTTTCGTCAAGCTTTCCTTCTCTTCTTCGATCCACTCGTTCCAACAACTTTTTTCAACCACCATTTTTTCAACCTTCTTGCCCTGTCTTTCTTTTTTCATTTCTTCCTTTTTTCTTTGCTGGAACACGAGTGATGACTTGAAGACCTCCATATGACTGTGCGTGCAACTCCTTGTCGAGTCAACCATCCATTTTCTTTCTTTTCCTCAATTCTTTTCCTCATCTCCTTTCTTCTCTCTCCTGATTTCCTGCTTCCTCATTCCCCGTGCATTTCTGCATATCCTCCCTTGTTTCTTGTGGTTTCTCCTTCTCCTTTGGACTTTCTGGCGGCGGTGCCTTTGTAACATTATGTCGAGCGACGGCGGCGACGGCGATAGTGATGGCGATAGCAAATGGTGTTGATATCGGGTGACGATATCGACATCGGTGATGATGACGGCCATAGGGGATCTCAAAAAATATCAACGTTTTCGTACCTGAACTCAATCTGCACTCTTTTTTGTCATTTGCCGTAAGACGTCACACGTCGTACTCCGCTTTCATGTACTTCGTACTCGGTACAATGTACTCCGTGGATACATACTTACCCCAGACAGGACGCACAAGGGCCCCATCGATCGCTCTCGCAGAAGCGGAATGGCTCGTTTGGTTGCGTGGAAAAGCTTGCGTGGGAGAGGACTGTAAAGTGGGATGTGAGCTGCTATTTTTGCATTCTTGCGTGGGGAAGCGATCTGGAAATGCGTGGAGGCGGCGTGGGATGGGCACGTTCTGGGCGCGGGATGCCACAGGAAGGTGCAAGGGGCAGGAAAAAAAGAAAGGGAAGACTCCAGATTTCCAGATTTGAGCACCGGCAGACGTGATTGCCTGATTGGGAAACTGCGTCCAGCCTTGTTTACTTCTTTCCTTGTTTGACGTTGAGTGGTCTTTTACTGTGTCGTCTCTACATGGCGAACCAATGGCCACCTCGATGCTGTGACTGCACCTCTCGCATTCTCCTCTGCACCAATCTGTTGCCCAGATTTCTCCTCCGTAGACTCCGTGTTATCAATGGTTGTAGCTGCTGGGAATAACAAGCACACTTAATGCCACGGCGCCGATGCTCGGCCTCGCCTGCCAGTGTCAATCGTTCTTTCCCTCTTTGCCAACACCGTCTGTTCTTTCCTTGTTTGAATGGTTTCTAGTCATCATTCCTTCTCCCCCTCCTCTTGTCCCCTCTTTGCACCTCCTCCCTTTTTGTCCCCTTTTGTCTCCTCCTGTCCCATGAGCCCCCTCCTCGGTCCCTTCACCGCATTAATAGTACACGGCGTCAATGGCAAACATGATGTCCCTGCGTGTGCACTCCGTTCCTGGTTGATGGCCCATTTGGCCCGAGGAGCGCCCGGGTTACCTTTTGTAGCTCACTAGCAGACCAACCTAGTGACTTAGCTGGTCTGGCCGCTCCTTCCCCAGTGCCGCATGGCCTACGATACCGTATCGGGCAAGGACTGGCCGCTGCTGGAGAAGAAGGAAAGAGGAAGGAAAACAAAAAGCACAGCAAAGAAGGAAAGAACAAGTGGAACGAGCAGAACAAAAAGAAGGAAAGAACATAAAATGAAAGGAAAAATGATCAAGAGATCAAGGCTCCTAAACGAACATCCAATGGCTTCTTTTCTCTTTCATCCCCTCACCTTTCGTCTTTCATTTGCCTCCTCACCTCTCTTGTTCCCCGCCTATGACCGTTGGCGAAGCTAAGCTAAGCTATTCCCACACCCTCGCTCCTCGATCCGTCACCGTCTTTCTCGTGGCTCCGATTCGCTCTCCGGACGAGTTGATGCGGAGTTGAGTTGGTTCAGTTGGCTTTTCCTTTTGTCGCTCACTTTGCACACCTCCTTTTGCTAGCTTTTCCGCCAGTTTTCTCCATTTCCAGTCCACTCTCCCAGGAGTGGACCTCCCGTCTCGAGTCCGCCGAAATCCTTTCTCCCGGCCTGCAGCAACGACGTAGCCAGGTGGAGAAAAACGCAAAAAGGTAGACGAAAGAGAACAAGAGAATTATTAACGGGCTGGACTGGACTGAAGTAGGTCAAGCAGCTGAAAGAGGATTGCGAAAGAAGACGAAAACTGACGAAAGAAAACGGAAAGTAGACACACAGACAGAAACATGACTGGTCCGCCCTGACCGGAATCCGAATTCGAGAAAAAGGAACACAAAAGGAGCACGCAAAAAGAAAAACTCAAACCAGCCTGCCCAACAACCAATACAACACAACGCAAGCACCCTGCAGGCCACTGCCGATCGGGAATTTTGACTGTTTTTACAACAAGTCGACTCCCAAAACACACAACCCAAAAAGAGGAGTTCATCGGCCTGCATCGGCCTGCCCCCGGAACTGGGCCGGACTGTACCACACTTTTTCTTCTCGCGGACTCGGGCCAAAGTTGAGCATAACCAGAGGACGATCTCGGAAAAATTGCAACCAGCCAGAAGAGCAAGCTATTACTTATCAACAAAGCAATCCCAAAACATACCGAGCAGCTGCATCCGACGCCAACATCGTGGCTACATAGCGGTCTCTTCCTGCCCAAACACATTTTGACCGTCCTTTAAACTCTTTTCACCGTCCTCGTTTATTTTTATCCCATCTTCTCCATCCTTCCATCTTTAATCATCCCAATTGGACTCATCTCCACTCTTTCATACTTCCACCACATCTTTTCTCCAGACTCGAAGCCTGATACATCTCATCTACCTCCTCTCTCATCACAACCTCGCATCCCACGCTCTACACCCCACATCATGGCCAACAACGGCAACGGCTCGTCGGCCGATGCGCCCGTCGACAACGACGCCAGCCGCTTCTCCAAGCCCGGCGACTACACCCACTTTGATGCCCTTGCTCCTGGCGGCGCCCTCAACCGCTGGTCGCAAAATCTGACCCGCGGCCATGACCATCCCGGTGCCCAGGCCATGCTTTACGCTGCCGGTGTGCCCAACCGCGACATGATGAAGAACGCACCACATGTTGGCATTGCCACGGTCTGGTGGGAGGGCAACCCGTGCAACACCCACCTTCTCGAACTCGGCAAGATCGTCAAAAAGGGCGTGGAGAAGCAAAACATGCTGGCCTGGCAGTACAACACGGTCGGCGTCTCGGACGGCATCACAATGGGCGGCGAGGGCATGCGGTTCTCGCTGCTGACGCGCGAGATTATTGCCGACAGCATCGAGACCGTCACATCGGCGCAGCACCACGACGCGAATGTCAGCATCCCTGGCTGCGACAAGAACATGCCCGGCGTCATCATCGCCGCTGCTCGCCACAACCGCCCGTTCATCATGATTTACGGCGGCACCATTTTGAAGGGCCACTCGACTCTGCTCGACAAGCAGATCAACATCAGCACGTGCTACGAGGCAGCTGGTGCCTACAACTACGGCCGTCTGCACGCGGCTCCGGGCTGCAAGGTCAAGAAGGCGGCCAACGGCAAGGAGACCCTAGTCGACCCTTCACCGTCAGACGTCCTCGAGGACATTGAGCAGCACGCCTGCCCTGGTGTCGGTGCCTGTGGCGGCATGTACACGGCCAACACTATGGCCACCGCCATTGAGGCCATGGGCCTGTCCCTGCCCGGCAGCTCGTCCTTCCCTGCTGTCTCGCCCGAAAAGGCCCGCGAGTGCGAGAACGTTGCCGCCGCCATCAAGGTCGTCATGGAGAAGGACATCCGCCCGCGTGACCTGTTGACCCGCAGATCGTTCCAGAACGCCCTCAACATCACCATGGCCCTTGGCGGCAGCACCAACGGCGTCCTGCACTTTTTGGCCATGGCCAGCGCTGCCGATGTGCCCCTGACCATTGATGATGTCGACCGTGCTTCTAACAACGTTCCTTTTATTGCCGACCTGGCTCCCTCGGGCAAGTATTTCATGGAGGATCTGTACAAGATCGGCGGCACGCCCTCGGTGCTGAAGCTGCTCATTGCCGCCAACATTATCGACGGCGGCATCCCGACGGTGACGGGCAAGACCCTGGCCGAGAACTGCGCCTCGTGGCCTTCGCTCGACCCGGGCCAGAAGATTATTCGCCCGCTCTCCGATCCCATCAAGCCCACCGGCCATATTCGTATTTTGCGCGGCAACCTGGCCCCCGGCGGCGCCGTCGCCAAGATCACCGGCAAGGAGGGCCTCAGCTTTACTGGCACGGCGCGGGTCTTTGACAAGGAGCACGAGCTCAACACGGCGCTGGCCGAGGGCCGCATCCGCGCCGACATGGGCAACCTGGTCCTTATAGTACGCTATGAAGGCCCTCGTGGTGGCCCCGGCATGCCAGAGCAGCTGTCGGCGAGTGCTGCCATTATCGGCGCCGGCCTGACCAATGTCGCCCTCGTGACGGACGGCCGCTACAGTGGTGCCAGCCACGGTTTCATTGTAGGTCACGTCGTGCCCGAGGCGGCCACGGGCGGCCCCATTGGCCTGGTCAAGAACGGCGATCTGGTGCGCATCGACGCCGTCCGCAACCGCATCGACGTTGTTGCCACGGTCGACGTCCGCGAGGAGCGCGGCACGCTGTCGGCCTTGGCGGACCAAGAAGAGGACGAGGACGAGGCGGCGGTGCTGCGCACGCTGCGTGCCCGCCGCGCGCAGTGGAAGCCCAAGCCGCTCGTGCCGGCGCGTGGTGTGCTGGCCAAGTATGCCCGGCTGGTCAGCGATGCGAGCCACGGTGCCGTCACCGACCTGGATCCTGCCAGCCACAGCCTTGCAGATTGGTAGGGGGTGGTTGCACTTTGTTAGATATGAGTGGAAGGATAATGATAGGATGAAAATGAATCTGAGGACTCTGAGAAATATGAGAAATACGAGTTTGCATCAATACGAAATCAAAAGGAGGAATGAAAAATGCAATACATGAAAATCAAAACACGACTGTCAACACGAACTATGGACATGGGCAGCGGGCAATCATGAAAATTGTAAATAGAAACAAAAAAGTGACGACATGTACAAGACTTGCATGGATGAAATTCCACAATGAAACGGAAGAAAAGCAGCATGAAAAAACATAAAAAACACATCGAAACACACTGCACTACTTTGACATCCGTCGTTTGACCGGTCTTGTCGACGGGCTCAGTGTATCTGATCCCCAGCCTCCATGGCTTCTGTAGCTTTTGCAGTAGCGGTACCAGTGCGGGTTCCACAGAAAGAGCAGGCACAGTGTCTTGTCGTCTGTGGATCTTGGGTCCTGCTGCTGGTCCTCCCGTTTCAGCGTCTGCCCGGCAAGGTCGACATCCGCCGCGTCAAAGGGCTCGCCCTTGGACAACAGGTACTTGACCATCTTTTGCGTGTCTTGGTACACGGCTTTTATATGGGAATTATGATTATTGGGCATCTCCTGCCAGACGCCGTAGCGGTCGTGGATGGCGTCGCGGAGCACGGCATGGATTGTCGGCTCGTGGTACTCGACAAAGCGGTCGTCGGGGCCCCATTGGATGCGTCGCCTCCGCCACAGATGGCCCAGCTCGGCGCCGCCTTCGACGAGCGGTTTTACAAGATCCAAGGGAGCGCGCGAGTTTCGAAGGGCGACCTGCAGCAGGGACAGGTCGCGGCAATGGATGCGCGACAGCCGCTCCGGTGTGTGGAGGTCAAAGACGAGGTTGGCCAGGCCGGGGTTGTGTTTCAGCACTAGGCGAATGAGCTCCGTATGGCACGCTACGCTGTGGTGTCGCCTGCAGTCGCGGTCTTTTGCCCTGAGGAACATGTCGGACGGGTCGCGGTCGGGCGCGTTTTTGAGGTGCGGCGGCGGGTGGATGGTGCGTATTCCGGGGTGGCGCATGTCGGGGTACAACAGCTTGTCCCAGACCTGCAGGACGAGGCGGCGGTCGGCGTCACCACCGCCCGTGTGGAGAGAGGCGCCCCTGGCAAAAAAGGCCTGCAACACGCCCGCGGGACAGTAGCAGCGCAGCCCCGTGTAGGCGACGAGGATGTCAAACAGCAGCGGCCAGAACGAGGGCAGGCGCGGTTGGCTTTGATTTTGATTTCGATTTTGATATTGATATTGATATTGATTTCGGCCGTGGCCACCACCATCGCCATCATGGGCCGACACGTTGACGGGCGCGCCGTACTCGAGCAGGACGCCGAGCACCTGCGGGATGCGGTCTAACGCACAGGCAAGCGTAAGGGAGTAGACGCACCGCCACTCACAGCCGCCTGTCTGGAGGCGACGGACGGCGCCCGGCACGTCCAGGGCGCGCCGCATCGTCGCTGTCAATCCTTGCTCGATGCCCCAGTCCAGGGCGGCCGAGAAGCACCGCCGGTACGAGGCGTCCCAGCAGAATTTGCCGGGATGCGCTTCGACGGACCTTGGCTTCTTTTTGTTCTCGTCGTCGCTCTTCTGGTAGAGGCAGTCTGCCAAAAGCTGGTAAAAGAGCCGGGACGTGCGCGCGAGCCGCGCCGTGCTTTGGATGTCGAGAGACCGGCCGATCATCAAGAGCATTTCGTTGGGGAGCCGCAGGATCGAATCCGGGCAGAGATTATTGTGGCCATGCTGAGTATGGGCTGGAACAAGGCCGGCCCGGGCGATTTTTCGATGTTTTGATTTAGCCATGGCCGCTGTTTTATAAATTGTAGTTGAAAGAGGGAGTTGAAGGAGATGTCACGGTGTAACAGGTATATTTATAGGAAATACTGGAAGAAGAGGACGGAGGCGTCAATTTGAATTCACGCCGGATCCGGTCACTTTCGCACCGGACCGCCACCAACATACACAGCAGCGAGTAGGCAACGAGGTAGCGGCGGCATCGCAGGCGAACGACGGCAAAACGATTGGGCAACGCCGGATCCGGTCACAGTTAACTCACTCTGCCCTTACATGGGCCTCAGATCGGACGAGGTAGAGGCGAGGAGGGAGAGAGATAGTAGCGAGAAAGAGTCGACATGCACGGAACCAGCTATAAGCCCAGCTGTGTAGACTTGTAGACTAAAGGAGCGATAAACAAAGAGAGGTACAAAGAAAGCTACTAAACCAACCACTAACAAACCCTCACCCACACTACTACACACTCACACACCACACTTACCTCTCCCCGTTTCTTAAAAGCCTCGTAACGGGTTTAAGGCGAGGTAGACGCCTACGAGAAGATAATGTAAACACCTTTATATACCAGAGAGAACAACGATATAAGAGCGATCCCACAGAGTGGGCGAAGGGTGTATAGTTTTACTAAGTAACGCCTTTTATTACACCGCTAAATTTGTAGATAGACTTAATACTATATAGTTAAATAGTTAAATAAAGTATAATAAATAATAATTAAAAAAGAGGACGGCGAGGATATGTTTAGTACGACGAAAAAGATTAAAAAGCAAAGAAAAGACTGAGAAGAAATTAAGAAGAGACTAAGAAGAGATTAAGAAGAGACTAAGAAGAGACTGAGAAGAGATTCAGAAGAGACTCAGAAGAGATTAAGAAGAGACTGAGAAGAGAAAATATATAAAAAAAAAAGAGCAAGAATAAAGGTATTAAAGACAACAAGCGACCATAACCCAAGAATACCAACATTCGCGACTGACGAGGTATGTCGGCGGCTAACAAGTTGCTTCAGAAAAAATAAAAGGCGACAAGACAAATGTTGCCTCTTGGCCGTGACTTGGATGCGGGCCAACAGGCGGCCGTGTTCACTTAAAAGACGTGATTTTACTTGTTTCTTTTTACGATCATATCTTTTTCTCCCTTTTGTCTTATATATCGAAAGAATACATTTCCTCGAGACACACTATATGGACATCCGTCGCTTGACTCGTCGCGTCGACCACGAGGGCTGCCTTCCTGACCCTTCTGGCTTTTTTTGCGTGGACTCATAGGAGGCAAAGCCTCGACAGTAGTAGAACCAGTCGGAGTCCCACACATTGAGCAGCCAAAAGATGTGGTCGTCTCTGGGTCTGTCTCTGTCTCTCTCTGGAACTGCAGGGCTGGGGACCCTCCGCGTGTACCAGTCGTGGGTTGCAAAGAGGTCGTCGTAGCTGTACTTGAAGTGCACCGTCTCGCCGTCTGCGGTTGTTTTGACAAACTCGAGCTCCAGCAGCGCTTCGAGCCGTTCGTCGTAGGTCAAGTCGACGTCGGCAATGTCAAAGGGCACGCCTTTTGACAACAAGTAGTGCATCATGGCCTGCGTGTGCTTGTACTCGAACGGCGCGTCGTCTTCGTCACTGTCGTTGTCGTTGTCGCCGTCGCTATCGCTGTCGCTGTCGACGTAGTAGTAGACGACTCGCTGGCCGTTCTCGTTGACGACTGCATTGTCGTCGCTCTCGTCGTCGTCGAGAACGTGGACGTACCGTCTGCGATTGGGGTTGGCCCTGGGCCTGCTGACGCCGTAGCACTGCCGGATGGCATCGCGGAGAACAGAAAGAACCGTCGGGTCGGGGCCCGTGCAGAGCACCTCCAGGTCGGCACCGGCGTCGACGAGCGGCTCTACTAGGTCTAGTGGGAAGTGCTGGTGATCCATGGCCATTTGGACGAGGGACCGGTCGTCGGCAAAGCTAACGTTGGGGCTGACGCCGTTTTGAGAGAGGACCAGCCTCAGCATCTCGGAGTGGCAGGGCTCAAAGTCGTGCACAGACACACACTCGTCGATCTTTGCGTAGTACACGATGCGGAGCTGCGCGTTGCGGTCGAGCTTGCGGATGTGCTTGGGCAGGTCGAGGAGGTAGGCCTCAGACCCCAAGTAAGAGTACGACGGGACGTGTGGATGCAACAAAAACTTCCAGACGTCCGTGACGATATTGTAAAACCCCGGAGCGCGGCTGGCGTCTTCGCCATAGCCGTCAACAACCAGCGTGGCGCCGCGTGCAAAGAATTCTCTCAGGACAGCAACGGGACACCAGGTCACGGCGGGCGTCTCCAGGATATTCAACAAAATCGGCCAGAAGGTGACGGGCAACGCATCCCGGCCGTCCGGGTTGAACGTCGTGCACCGGCTGCTTGATGTGGCCTGTGGAATCGAGGGCACGTTGACGGGTGCTCCGTGATCGAGGAGGATCTGGAAAGCAAGTGTCGTCTTGTGATGCGCGTCGTTGAGCGCCGTGAAATAGGCGCATCGAGAAGAGGGGAGGGAGGGATTTAAATCCACACGACGGGCACGCAGAGCCCGCTGCATCGTGCTGACACTGCCCGTCTTGACGCCCCAGCGTAGAGCCTCAGAGATACACACACACCCTTCATTGTCCATGTCTAGGTCCATAATCCTGGTGCCCGCGGGAATGCCCTTGTTGTCCTCGGCCTTTTGGTACAGCGGGCCTACCAGGAGCCCGTAGAACAGCTTGGACGTCTGCATGAACCGCGCCAGGTCTTTGACCTCGAGGAAGTCGCCGATGAGCACAAACATCTCGTTGGGCAGCCGCAGGAGAGAGTCCGGCGTGAGGTTGGGGGACACGGTCAGGGACGCGGGCTCATGGATTGGCACCGAGTCCGCCATGGCTGTTGTAAGAGCACACAATGATTGATGAAGGAAAAATAAATGGCCAAGACAATAGGTGAGATAGTTGAAAATGACATGGAAAGAAAGCAACAATAAGAGATAGTAACGATACAAATCGAGGGTATCTCGCTCTCAACTAGGAAAGGCACGACATTTAACATCGACGACTGCCGACGTATATCAATCGAACGAAAACGTTTGACAAGGCGACAAACCCAAGGCTGCCTCCCGGCCGGCTTGACGGCGGCCGTCTTTGCACTTTCTTCAAATTCTCGAGTTGTCCCGTCCCCGACCGAAGCCTTGGATGCGGCCTTGTTCACGGCCTTGCCTGCCTGTCTCCCTCGGCATCGATTGGCCGGCTAACCGCTGCGACTTGCACACGGTGTGATGGCAGGTGCTGGATGCTGGAGACTGACCAGCAAGCCAAGGGCAGACACTCAGACGACGTATTTGCGCCCATGTTTAGTTGAGTGGTAGCCTTACACCGTATCGCTCATTTTGAAAGTCAAGCCTTGCTCGATTTCGACGTGTGATGAAATGCAAAAGATGAGAGTTCGCGATCAGACAAGACGAAGAAAGAGTCACCTGAATGCACTTGCAATCGAGGCTGTTTATGTCGCAACCTGCAACTTCAAATATAAACATGCGCGGGGATCGGGTGCACAAATGCACAAAACACAAAAACGATGCACACTTTTCTGTGTGTGGATTTGCATGCAAATGCACGCCTTCGATCCTGAACCAGACGATCTGGCCACGCGCGCAGCAGCCCGAAACTGCGAAACTGCGAAACTGGCTGGCCTTTTGCACAGACTGCAAATCAGGTGCTTCTCTCTCACTTGTCCGCTGCAGCAGCGTCGCTTTCGTTTTGTCTCGTTTTGTCGATTTCTCGCTCTGTCGCTCCTGTCCCTCTAGTCTTCTGTTTCGGTGGTCTGTTTCGGCAGCACTGGCGATCCGTGAACCGAAACAATAGATGAGAGAGTGAGAGGTTCGGAAATCAAGAGAAGACTGAAGAACAAAGACATCGAATCGGGGATGAAAAGAACGGCGCGGAAGCATCCGTCGGACGGGCTGCATCAACGACAATGACGGCACCAAACCATCGCGTCGTCAATTGACAATGTCGAGGTCCGTCATCTTTTGGTCGAGTATCGTGGCGGCTCGCCGCAGACAAAGGGGGCTCTTTATGGGGTTTATGCGGGCGAAATGGCGATGGGGCAGATATAGCAGAAAGTCGCAGAAAATGATGCAAGAAATACCCAGAAAATAGCCTTCGTATTATGCCCCTGCAAATCCGCCAATTTTGTTCCCGATTCCTGCTGTCCAGCTTCATTACGAGCAACGGCAGGAAAGAGCGTGTTCTCTGAGTGAGAACGTGTCTGTGTCGTGTTGTCTCGCTCCTTCCCTGCTTTGTCCAATACGAGAACCCCTGCCCACTTTCCTCGAAACTAAACCTGCTCAGGAAAGTAGTGGGGCCCATCGTGCCTTCCTCTCTGGTGTCCTTTCCTTTGCTGTGCTGTCTTCGTCTTCCCCTGAAGCCTTCAGGCTAATCACCGGTCTTTTACTGTCGAGACGCTGTTTGTTTGCACTGCGCGGTTGTTTTAGTGCCGCAAGGGACAACAAGGGACGCCCGCCAATTTTGAGTTTTGCGTTGGCCCGTGCACCACCAACTCCCAAAAAACTGCCAAGGCCTTGCCAGTCCAGACCAACCAGCGCCGCCCAGGGGCAAGGCAGGAACGGCCCCAGCAACGATCTGTTTTCTCTTCTGTCTGCGTCGGTGCGACCATTTTAGTGCGTTTTCCTGCTCTATTTTCAGCGCACCCTCAGCTGCCCACCCTGAAAACGAGGAAATCTCTGCGCGGCAACCACTGCTCACCATCACGAGTGCACCATTTCCCTGTGTACCTTTTCTCGTTCTGCCCTGTGTGCCCTGTTTGTCACGCTCCCCACTCTCCACTCCTTCCCTTTGTTCCTCTCATTTCTGCCTCTCTGCCTTCCTGCGTCTCGTCACTTTTCGGTTCTCTTTCTCTTTTCTCCTTTTTGGCTTCATCCTTTTCACACACACATCTTGGTTTCTCTCGACGACGCGACGTCCCTTTTCGGATCCGATTCCTCTCGTTTCTTTTGTTTTTCGTTCATTCGTTTCGACTCTCGACTTTCGCTCACGTCTTTCGTCTCTCGCTTCTCCTATTCGCCTTTCCTCCTTTTCGACTCCGTTTTCAGCACTATTGCATTCCGTTCTATTTTTGGGCCGCCACACAAAACCACACAACAAGACTGCATCATTACCACAGCGACACGACAACCACCACGTCGCGACGACGCCACCGTACGACGACACAAACAGTGACACGGCCGTCTCTCGTTTCTAGTTTCTGTCGCCTTTCCCCGCGTCGTCTTCGGCGAGGACTTGTTCGCATCGACCAAATCGAATCTCGCGATCCTCGACCTTAATCTATTGACCGTCGTCTCTTCCTACGATCCCACAACCCACCGCCGCCATGGGTTTCGGCGACTTCACCAGCATCTGCCATACGGCGCCCATCCCGCTGTGCGCGTCCGTCGGCGCCATCACCTCTATCTCGTTTGGCGTCGGCATCGAGCCCGACTGCTATGCCCGCAACATTGAGCTGGCCAACACCATCATCTTCCAGGGCGCCGCCAGTGCCATGCACATTGTCGCCCTGCTGATGACCATTATCATGATCTTCCACGTCCGGGGGAAGTTTACAGCAGTTGGTGAGTCGGCGTACCCATTTCCATTTTGTTTCCCTCGTATCATCTTGTCTAACCTCCCCTCTCCACCCAGGCCGCAAGGAAATCACAACATTCTTCTACATCTACCTGCTGCTCACCTTCTTCTCGCTCATCATCGACGCCGGTGTCGTGCCACCAGGCTCCGGCCCCTACCCATACTTTGTCGCTATCCAGTCCGGCCTCGCCTCGGCCCTCGTCACGTCGCTCTTTATTAACGGCTTCGTCGGCTTCCAGCTCTACGAGGACGGCACGCCGCTGTCGCTCTGGATGCTCCGCCTCTGCTCGTTTGCCGCCTTCGTCATCTCATTCCTCGTCTCGCTGGCCACCTTCAAGTCGTGGGCAGGTCTCGGCCCCACCAACACCATCGGCCTCTTTGTCGTCCTGTACCTGCTGAACGGCATCCAACTGGTCGTCTACATTGTCCTGCAGACCATTCTGGTCCTGCGCACCCTGCAGGACCGCTGGCCGCTCGGCGACATTGCCTTTGGCGTTTTCTTCTTGATTGCCGGCCAGGTCCTGCTGTACGCCTTCAGCTCGCGCATCTGCGTCGCCATCAGCCACTATCTGGACGGCCTCTTCTTTGCCACGACCTGCAACCTGCTCGCCGTCATGATGGTCTACAAGTACTGGGATTCCATCACCAAGGAGGACCTCGAGTTCTCGGTCGGCACGCGCATGAACAACTGGGAGGTCAAGGAGCTGATGCCCGAGGAGGACCGCCGCGGCACCATCTACACCGAGGACCCCTATGGCCAGTCCAGCGCCTACGACCACCCTTACTCGCCCACCGGCAACCGCTTCTCCAAGTACTAGACTTGCGGTGGCGACGACTCAAACCGACGACAAACCGATCGACGACGATGACCGACGACATTAGCCGGCCATACCGGCCATAGAGGCTTTTTTGTCCACGCCATTTTCTTGACATATCACTTCCACTACATCCTTTAATATCTCTGTCGGGTTTCTTTTACACTTTTACTCGCCATCTTTTTTCTTTCGTCATCTCTCGTCTTCCGTTCCGTCGATTTCTGCCACAATTTCTTGTCGTCTACAACTACAAATACAACGTTGTCTGATTATCTGATATGGCCGGGAGGTGGATATACGGACTGCCGCATTCAGCGTTGGGTTTTCTGTCCTTTCTTTCTTTTCTTTCTCTGTCTGTCTTCTTTATCCTTATTCCGGCGTTTACACTCACACACTGGGCTCTTTTCCGGGTTTTATGAAGTCTTGCTCTCCTTTGTTTTTCTTCGTCGTCTTGTTTGTTTTCCGTCATTTTTTTTCTGTCTTCTGTCTTCTGCCCTCCTATATTTTGTTCCTGTCGCCTCGTCGACAGATGTCTAATTGCAACGAAGGGGGCATACAACGGGCGCGCGGCTGCTGGCGGGGTTTTATCAACATCATTTTCCATAGCAAAAGAATATTACATACATATATTATTACTTTTGGTACACTTAGTTAGACAGGAGATATAGCGAGACTCCTTGAGAGTGAAGTCCAGACGATACGTAGGATTGGTGACTTGCATCCGCCACGATATCAAAGTGGCAGTGGTCGTTTGTGGCGGCACTTTTCATGGGATACTGCAGGCAAAACTGGCTGATGCAGATACAATGACAGACACTCTATCGATGCCCTGATCAAGGGCTTGATTTTCTTAGTATTTATAGTACTTTTTCTCATCATCTTCAATGTGTTATACCCAAAGTCCATCTATTCGAGGATCTAGTTGGACAGATTTCTTATATTCCGAACTTCTGCATAAGAAAAGACACTACTTGTCCCGCCTCACTATATTTACTGTACGCCGTACTGAAACACAATCACAAAGGTCTGCAAATGTATCCTGACGAAGCCTAAAATTGCTCTTTTTTATATGCATGGCCGTTCTGCCTCTCTTTTCACCCTGCTCTGGTGCATTGTTATAATTTGCCCGCATCTCAAGTGCTTTTCGTATTTGACGAACTGGCTACAGCCTTGTGCATTAGAGGTCCTCTCACACCCTCGAATCAGTTCACGATATTGTCATCTTCTTTCATCTGAAAGTTACTAGATTGTCTATCTGTAGCGTTAATGTTTGTCTTTTTCTCACCAAAAGGATCCAACGTTTTATTGGCTTTCGTAAGCCTGCTTTTTCCACATATGTCCCATGAAGCTGTCTTTAGCGCCTCGCGCTTCCACTGTAGGTTTGCGAAAATGGTGTATGGTCGCACCCACAGTATTGCCGCCTGCTCACCTGATTTGATTTCCGGCTCTTCTTGATTCGCTAGTCCACTGTAGCTGTAAGTACCCTTTGAGAAGTCCCCGCACAACTTTGCAGCAAAGCCGACCAAAGTGACATCTGGTCGCATGCAAGGCCCCATCGTTCCTTCCCTCCTACTATTTTTCCTTGGCCCTTTTTTTCCGTGGCCTTGCCTCGCGCGCTTTCGCCGCGCTCCAGTCTTGTCACGCTTTCTCCATTTCGAACGAGAACCTCATCCGCTCCTTCTGTATTCGTCTCTCTCGACGAAAAAGAAACATCTTTGATCGCACCTTCCTTCCCCTTGGGCAATCGCCATCCCCACTCCAACAGACTATATTTTCGTCTTCTCCCACTTTTGCATCTCGCTTCTTCTTTTCCCCTTCATCGCTTTTTCTTGTCCCCAAGCCGGCCACGGCTTTCATCGCATTCGCCCAAACCCTCCCATCCACCTCTCTCAGCCGCGCGCCCGCCCATCACGAGGCGCATCGCCCACCGCATCGCTGGACTATATTTGTCCATCTCCTTGACCTCTCCATCCTGTCTATAGAGTCTTGAACTCTCTCTATATCCCATTGCCCGCATCCCTGTCCCTCTCATCCCCTCCCACGTCCCCTTTCGCCCAGCTTCGCATGCGCGCTTCTCACATCTTGATCCCGATATCTACCCCTGCATATGGGATCATCACGATGAGATAGCCCGCACGCAACCACTTTTCACTCTTCTCGGATACATACTGAACTTCTTCAATCAGAATATTTGTGTGCGCTGCCTTTATAGGATATCTTGCAACTAAAAAGGCGGCTGTCAATCCTCCCTCCTCGCACTGCCATTTCTGCAGCACCCTGATATTATCATTGTTTTGTTTTCCCGTCTCAACCCCGTCACACAAACCACCACAAGCCTTTTCACTCTATATATTCTCATCCAAAGTCTTTTCTTACTATACCCTTCATCATTTCTAGGCCTTGCCTATTATATTTTGTCCCTAGTTCCCTAGCACTTGTTCCTATATATTCCCACATTTATACTCGGCATCGCACCTCTCCTACTATATATACTTATATCGAGATCGGCCACCCTATTCCAACGCCTTGATATCCATCCCGTCGAAGCCCCGCGCTGTCTCTCCCATGTCGCTTCCACCCCAGCCTTGATTGGTCTGGCAGGATGTCTAATGGAGTGGCGCCCAACGGCGCACCGCCCGATGCCACGAGGAACAACGACGCCGCAAGGAATGATGTCACAGCCACACGGACGGAAACCACAAGAAATGGCCGGCCGGCCGTGACCACCGGCATCGCCGCCGTCGTCGACGGCACAGACAGCTCTAGCTTCGCTTTCCAGCCGCCAAGGCTGCCCGCCCTCGATGGCGACGACGACGAGGACTATGACTGGAACGAGATCGAGAAGAACTGGCTGCAGCAGATCGCCGAGTCCCGCGCCAAAGAGGACCGTGAGATTGCGCTCGAGTACCACAAAGAGGGCACCCTCCTCAATAACGAGCTGGACGAGGCCGTCTGCGAGCACAACCGGATCATGGAGCTGCTGCTGCAGGCCCGCGTGCAGGTCGACGAGAAAAAGGCCGACATGGCGTGGCTCGTCGACGAGTTCAAGAAGCGCCGGAAAGCCATCCAGGACCGGCGAGATGCCGACGATTTCCGCGTGCGTGCCTGGATAACAAAGGGCCGCCACGTTATCGAGGAACGGCAACGGAGAGCCCGGGCAACAAACGGCATGGGCGTGGACCCTATGGAGATTGAAACCAATGGTTCGCCAGCACCGGCACCAGCACCAACAGCAGCACGAGACGGCAACAACGGCGTGCTTCCCAACACATCTGATGCAGCAAGCTCAAGCTCACTTCCTCTCCGCAACGGCACCAACGGAGCCTCACATGCCGCGCCAAATGGCCACAGCATAGACCAAGAGCAGAAAGGTCCATCACAATCTGGAGCTGCGCCCGCTTCAGCAACGCCAGACGGCCAGCGCCCTGCGTCAGAGTACCAGCCGAACCCCGATGGATCCGTTTCTGTTGTCAACGCGTCTGGCGAGAGCATCGGCACGGTGAGGAGGATGCGGCCTGAGAACCACTGGATCCAGGCTCTCTTGGAGCAGCCCATCCAGCGGGCCGTCGAGATCCGGCTGAGTCGCAAGTTCACACAGACTCATCTAGACTCCATCTACGAGGGGACGGACCAGAAAAAGTCGAAGTGGTTGAGTTTCATGATCCAGGCGACGGGCGAGCTCCAGGACCGCGCCTGCCAGACGTGCGCCAAGGGCCAAGGGCTGTTTTCTCTGTGCATCATAGTTGGCGGCACAGACTTCCCTCGCTGCGGCAACTGCGAATGGAACAAGCAGGGCTGCCACGGTGCCTCGGGCCGGATTGCAAACCGCGCTCCAGGATCGATCATTGGAGGCTCCAAATCGTCAAAGCAAAGGAAGTCGACGTCGCAGCAGAACGGCCAAGAGAGCGGTGAACCAGGAACGCCCTCCAAGCAGATGGTCAACAACACGTCGTCGTTCAGCCAGGGCTCACCCATGGCTCTAGATGGCCGGCCATCCAGCAAGCGTGGCCGGACGAGCCTGGCACAGAACCAGTCTCCCGGCACGCCCGGGCAGTTCGAGTCCTTTATGGAGATGCCGCCGTCGGAAGACAGTGCTCTACAAGAAATCACAGCGGATATGATCTCGCTGCGTGACGACGGCATGATCTTCCTGGAGCCGGATCTGATGCACGGCGTGCCTCTGCGCAAGATCACGCCGGACCATGCCTACTGGGAGCCGGGGTGGAAGCCTGTCGAGGGTGCCATCCAGAGCAAGCTCGAGGAGTGGATCGACAAGCTGGCCAAGCTCAAGGCGATCCCCGAGTCGTCCCAGACGGAAAAGGAGCGGACGGCGGCGTTCCAGGCTGGGCGGCAAGTGAACCGCGGCAAAGCCACGACTAAGTACCTGGCCAACTGCGACTTTCACCCGTATCAACTTGTTAGCAAGAAGTGGATAACACCGTCACTGACGCACTATGACACGCTGTTCCGCATGGTGGCCACGCTCGACGAGCTTGCCAAGTTCCGGCTGGACGTGACGCCTCTCCAGTGGCTGCGGCAGAGACTCTATGAGATCTACCTCGAGAAGGGCAGCAACTTCAAGCTAGACCGTGCTATTGCCAAGCTCTACCACGATCCCAAGCTGGCCCATCTGCGGTCCAAGAACGGCTTTGGCAACATTGGCCGGCCGTCGGCAGCATCCAAGCCGCGAGCCAGCGATGCCGGCATCAACATCAAGCCAGGAAGCACAGACGTCAGCCCCGAGAAGAAGCCAGTCATCGGCGAGAAGCGCAAAGAGACGCCGACTGCCGATGCAAGCATGTCCACGCCGACCAAGCGATCCCGCGCCGCCGATGCTGAGAAGCGGTCTGGCAAGGACATTGGCAAAGACACAGGCAGGGACACTGGTAGAGACAGTGTTTCGCGGCAATCGAAAACCAAGCAGCCATCCCGATCCCTTTCGACGGCAAAAGCGAGCACGGCGACTCCGACAACTAGCACTCGTGTCCGGAAGCAGCTGCCGACGTCCAAGACCCGCGACTCGGCATCGGTCTCGACATCGGCCACGCCCAGCCGTGCAGCATCGCATGCCACAGACGGCGGGCCTGCTGCCGCGCAAGAAGACGAGGATCTCGAGTGCGACGGCTACACCACGTCCGACTCTCTGACGCACGATATCGTCGTGAAGAAGGACTGGCGCGTGTACCAGGTCAAGACCAAGAACCTGGCGACGAACCCGCAGACGACGCAGTACTGGCACTGGGTGGATAGGAAGCAAGCCTACAGGTCAGGCCCCGGCGGCCGTCGCGATTTTGATCCGATGTTTGAGCACCAGGTCCTCAAGGAAACCGAGCCGACGACAGCCTGGGGCGTCTTTGCGGATCCGGTCGACTTCCATCTGCGGCTGCGCGAGCTGGCCGAAGTTGCCTTTTCGCGCGACTCGGACATTATCATCATTGGGACGCGCGAGGTCAAGGGCATCGACAACCGTGGTAATGTCATGGCGCAGTTCAAGCGCGAGCGCACCAAGCGGCGCTTCCTTGCCTTTCTCAAGAGCAAAGGCGTTCCTCTCCGCAAGACGGATCCCGAGGAAATCGAGACGGAATGGAACGGCATCCAGGCCGAAGTCATGGCCGGCAACGAGTCTGATTGAGTTTATGACAGTACCATATCCCACTGATTTTGGTGCTTTGTGTCTTGGCGTCATATGAGCACATGTATTTATAATCGTTTATGTACGATACGATTTGACAGAAAAAACTTGGAGGAAAGGGGTGTCAACAAAGGGGATGACTTGGGATTGTTTTGTTTGCTATAGGGGGGTTTTGGTGTTGTTTCAGGGGCATTGGCAGGGCGTATGCGCTATCACTACTTATATAGGGCACTACATAGGGCACTATAAGTTCACTTTGGGGAACAGCGAGGAGTCTTGCTACATCCATACCACGGGTTTTGCAACAATTGTCTTTTCAATTTCAATAAAATCAATTCAACAAGTCGACTCCTACACATAAACATTCTTTCTTGTGATCATAAAAGAATATAGAGAGAAGGGCTACTTTTGGCCCAATGTCCAGCACGTTTGTCCCCAGGCCGCTCCAGTACAAGTGCCCTCCCATAGCGTGGCCGTATGTATTACATAAGCAGGAAAAACTCAACTTCCGTCTAGCTAAACTTTTGCATCGGCCTTGGGAGTCGCATCAACATCACACGACAGACGACAGTTCGAGATTCTCGACGGCAGAGCGAAACGGTGACACCACACGGCGGCCCAACCGACCCGAACCATTCAATTGGACTGTACCCATCTCAACGACGAAGTTGCCCGCCAGTGGCCCCAACTGCGACACCTCCCTCCCCTCCAACGAGCCCGACTCGAATCCACAACCACAACCACAACCACACATCACAATGTTGTACGAATTAATAGGAATTGTATGTCGTCCCGGACGCCACTCGGTTGTAATACTCCCCACTAACTTTCGCGTAGGCCCGCCCCGGCCGCATCCACGAGGTCAAGGACATTGTCCTGACGTCCGGCCAGCAGATTTTGCGCAACGGCGGCGTCGTCCGCTCCGTTGCCAACTGGGGCATCTTCGCCCTCCCGAACCCCGTCTCCATCCACCAGGCCCGCTATACACGGGGGCACTACTTTGTCATGCGCTTCGACAGCAGCGCGGCCGTCCACAACGAGGTGCGCCGGACGCTGGCGCTGGATCCGCGGATGATCCGGTCGGGCTTTGTGCGCCTGCGCAACGACCACAACCTGGAGGCGTCGGCGCGGTACGGGCAGATTCTGTGGTCGCAGGCGTTTGAGCGGAGTTGAGCGCGAGTTGAGGCGAGGCGAGCGGAGCGAGACGAGACGAGACAGAAGACGAGAAACGAGCGAAGCGAGGCAGAAGAAACGAGAAGAAACGTGCGGAGCGAGGACGACAAGAAAAGACGAGCGGAGCGAGGACGAAAACGAGGACGGTGGCTGCGGCAACTGGACGCCATCAACGAGCGAACACTGGCGCGAGTCTATCCGACACTACACGATCTATTTGTACGATATCACAACCAAAACGAAAAGGGGAACAGGAACATAGAAAGTGGGGAGCGGAGCGTGGAGCGTGGAGCGTGGAGGAACACAACTTTGTATATATACACCATGGCATTGGAGGGCATAACACAAATTCACCATTTACGACTAAAGAAGGCTCGCAGTCCTGTGTTATCATGTCTGTAAATATTGCAACGTCCCAATGTGTGTAAGTCTTGTATTCGTGTTCATGAAACTACAATGTGTAGCAATATATAATGACTCTTTTCTAAATGCAACAAGCAGCAACAGAAAAGAGCATGCAATAGTAACAGGTGTATGTCGTAGCGTGGTCTGGATGCAGTCGCCATCCCGAGTATGTAGTATGCATCCTTTATGTATACACGCTCACTCCTCTGTCGTGTCCATCGAGTCCTTCTTGGAGCTGGCGTAGCCCTTCTCGTTGCACCACGCCACAAAGTCGTCGATCACGCTCGGCCACGCGCCGTCCTCGTTCCAGAAACCCAGCGTCTCGTCCTCGCTGCACTTAATCGCCAACTCGAGCGTCTGGTTCCACATGTCGCGGTTGACCGACCGCGTCCAC
This sequence comes from Sporothrix humicola, assembly GCA_021396245.1. Taxonomy (NCBI): domain Eukaryota; kingdom Fungi; phylum Ascomycota; class Sordariomycetes; order Ophiostomatales; family Ophiostomataceae; genus Sporothrix; species Sporothrix humicola. The sequence continues at coordinate 38,712 of WNYE01000129.1, forward strand.
TTCTCCTGGAGGAACTCGACCCACAGCGGCGTCCAGTCCCGCGACGCTGTCTTCCAGGGCCGCCCGGGCGGCGCAAAGAGCACCTTCCAGAACTCGATGGCGTTCTCGAGGCCCATCGACCGCTGGTCCTTTTCTTTGCCGGCGCCGAACGTGTACCGATAGACCTGCTTAAAGTAGGCCGGGTCGCTCTCGAGCCGCTTGACCAGCGACGCCACGTACTTGGACTGCTCCTCTATTGTTGTGTAGCCCGTGGCCTTCCACCCGTCGACAAAGCCCTTGCGCGTGACCTCGGCAAAATTCGGGGCCTGCACCAGATCGAGGGCCACAAACACCTCGCCGCTTGCTGGGTCCAGCCCTAGCGATGTGAGGTAGCCCATCGTTGACTCGACACCCAGAGCGTCCTTGGGATCTTCTGATGGGTCTGATAGGATGGTTGTTAGTTTGGCTGTAATACGGGCTTCATCCCACAACTCAACTGGCTGTCCAACCTACCTCGTAACCCGTCAAACATCTTGTCCAGCTGGGGCTCCGAATTGTTGACCGGAGCCCCGCCACCAGCGGCCAGACTATTAAAGTACCTAAACGGTTGTGTTAGCAAGACATGGCCAAGGGATAAACTGGCAGGTACAAAACAGCTTGACAAGAAGTGCAGAAATTGCAGAGCAAAGTTTAGGTCAATGCAAACAAAGAACAAAACAGGAACAAAACGAAAAAGATGTGAAACTGGATGGTGGTGTGAATTGGACAAGAAGGAAACCGCAGTCGACGTGGCCAGGAGGTGTCATGACTTCATAAAACTGTGGCCACAAGAACATGCTGGTCCCTTCTTATCCCACTGTCTTTGTCTGCGTACCCTCCGGAGTCTTTGCCTCGTCCGATCCGGGATGCCTTCTTTCGAACGCCCCTTGACGAAGAGCTGTCGTTGAGTTGATTCTGGCTCTGGTTCTGGCTCTGGCTCTGCCCATTCTGCTGGCTGTCTTTGGACCTTGACGAGCTCCACAAGGATGTGGATGATGATGCTGCCCATGGCCGGTGTGATGCCCCATTTGTCCCATTTGTCCCATTTGGTGCTGCCCCGTTTCGTAATCTTTGGCTGTACACGTCGTCCTCGCTTGGCGAGTCTGTGTCTGTGTGCGCTTGCTGCGGCTGCGGCTGCTGCTGCTGCACTTTTCTCCCGTGCTTGTCGGAGGATATCCGGAAGATTCTCTTGACGTCGAAACCCATGGCGCCGACAGTGTCTGAGTGTGTGGGAGAGGAAGAGAGAAAGAGGAATGGCGTAGATGTGTCGTATGTATTATTGCAGACGAAGCTATGCAGCTGCCGGTCTAGCGTTCCCAGAAAAAGACAAGAAAATGCTCGGCCAGATAGGCGTGTTGAGATCTTGGGTTGGCGAAAAGGATGTAGCAACCGTGTAAGCTGGTTCGGCACCGAGAGTGGCCAACGGCCAAGAGTCCCCAGGGCGAGACGTGCGGTGAAGCACAGCGAAAGACAGCCAGAGGTGGAAATCGAGAACTTTGTGTTTACGCAGCAGTCGGGTCCATGGCGTCGTGTGGTTTTATGGTGCGTGCGTGTGTATATGGGAAGTGTATCGTGTGTGGTTGGTTGTCCAATGTGGTTGTCCAATGTGGTAGTTCAATGTTGCTGCCTCGGCGGTGTCTCGATTTGGATGCAACGAGACACTAACACGGCTCTTCCTACAGAACCCAAAAGCAACGATGGTAAGAGGTAACCTTCCCGTCGGCTTTTGTCTTTTCGTCTATTCGTCTTCTCGTCTTCTGACCTTCTGGACTCCTGGCTTTTGCGTTTCGATCTTCTGGTCCTCGGTCCTTGGCACACCCTCCCTCGTTGCAGTGTGGGTGCAGAGTGTGCGTGCAGGCGTAATTGGAGATGTGGGAGTGGGTGTGGATGCGGTCGATCTCGAGATGTGCGGCTCAACGCCCAATGCCAATGCGGCCGGAAAGATTTCCCCTTTCCCCCAAATAGAAAAGAGTAGAAAAAAAAGGGAACAATCTGGGAAGAAACGAGGTACGTAAAAAAAGGTCCGATGCAGCCGTGCAGAGTATCAACCGCAGAGGACAGGGCCGGTTGACGAAAGGGGCACAATAAAACGGCTCAATGCGTTGCAGGGAGATCCAGGTGGGGAGTTGTCGAGAGTCGGGGATGAAGAGTCGTTGAATTGGATTGGCAGTGTGCCGAGTAGACAGGCCTCAATGGCGGGTGCGGGAGCCAGAAACAAGACAAGGGCCGAAAAATGGGAGTGGGGGTTGAAGAGGCAAAAGGTGAACGCAGAGATGGATGATGAGGATGGTAAAGTTGAAGACGGGATGTTGAAGTAAAGGGCCAGATGTGAAAAGGCTGAAAGAACAGAGACGCAGAGATGCAATGATAGAAAGATAGGAAACAAAAATAAAATATAAAAATAAAAGAAGATTAAAAAAAATTGGAAACAAAAGGGCAAAAGGCAAAACGGCCGAACTGGCTCGAAAAAAGAAACCCAAAAATGCAAAGATAAAAAAAAGACAGAAAAAAAAGAAACTAAAAACTTACAAGTCTGCCGCTTGATCGAGCTTAAAGTTGGTGGCCTTCAGCGCCTGTATGATTTACCCGATAGCCCCGTCAGCGGAATGTCTCTCAAAGCTTGATGGCAAACAAGCAAAACAGGCGAATGGGCTAAAGAAAGACACAAAGACATAACAGGGGCAAAGGGGAATGAACAAGGGGAACACCAGGAACACCAATGCCGCCGCCAGGGGACACGAAAGAAACACCGTGGAGGCACCAAGATGCAAGAGATGCACCACAAAGAGATGAGAGACCACAAAGACACCGAGAGCGCGCAGAAAGGGACCCTCTTCGTCGACCCCGATGACCCCAAAAATCTCAGGGAAAAGAAAATACGCCCGGCTCGGACGGTGCAGGACGCCATTGCAAGTGCAAACTGGCATTTGCATGGCCATTGCGGCGGCGAGATAAAGGATGCCCCTCCAATGATCCAATGGTCTAATGAACCAATGCCCCAAAGGAGACAGATGGAGGCCAGTGGGGTTGAGGGACGGCCCTTGTCTCGTTGTTGCAGTGAGACTGGCATTCGTTTGGGAATCTTTTCTTCTCTTTCTGTCTTTTGGGTCTCTGGATCTCGCAAAATGTTCCAGTGTGTTTCTGGGGCTCTTTGGGCGTTTTTTGGTGTCCTTGGGGAACTGCAGCGCTGTGTTCTGGTGTGTTTGTGCTCCGAGCCGGGGACAAATAGAAAAAGAGTAATGGTCGATGGTGATCCGCCCAAATAGGGCCGAATAGCGACATGCAACCTAACCCATCCGCGGCGCCCGCAGCTTTTCGCCGGATACGAAAAGCGGCCGTGGGAGGCGGTCTTGCGTCCTTGGCTTGCTTTGGCTCAACGCTGGCACAACTCTGGCTAAACTTTGGTTTTTCTCTGGAGAATCTCAGGCAAGGATCCGATAAAGAGCGAGAACGAGGCGGACAGGATGACGAGGCGAGTGTTTTGTGTTTTGTGTTTTTGCGTGTTTCTGGTCGAGTGGTTTCGTTGTCTTTCTTTCCTGTCGTCTCTTCTTTTCTTCCATGCTTTTCTTCTTTCTTTCTCTCCAAATATTCGTTCTCTTTCTCTCCTCTTTCAACATTTTTGTCGTCTGTTTCAGCATTTGTGGCCGTTCAACCCCAACTGTTTTTGCGCCACCCGTTTCGACATATTCTGTGTCTCCTCGATCTCAATTCTTTCGCCTTTTTGTTTTGTATCTTCCGTTTCATTCGGTTCTTCTCGCTTTTCGATCTTCGCCATCCCGTCTATCGTCATTCGTTTGTTGTCGATTTTGTCGATTTTCGTCGAAATTCCTGTCGCCTTGCTCTCGTTTCGGTCTCTTTTTCGGTGTCTTGCCCTGTCGTCTGTTGTCGATTCGCCGTCTTGCCATTCGATCGACCCATTGCCATTCTTGGAAATTTGAGATTTGAGATTTGCTCACCGTCTCGCCTCGTTAAGCGCAGAACACAGCCCACAGCCCTGCAAGCGAAAAAGGCAACATTGCAACCCCACGGACGGCGGCCAGGTTCCCCGACGAAAAGCACAAGGGGAAAGAAGAAATAAAGAGAGAGGAAAGGTCACAAAAAGCAGATCAGAACAGCACGCAATCACTCACCTTGAGGGCCGACCGCTCGGATGCTCCTGTGGCCTGGATAAACTGGTTCAACAGCATGCGCTGTGCTCCTGGTAACGGCGGCATGTTGGCGGTTTGTGCTTGGGGGAGGATGAATATTCGAGAAATGAAAAAGGTAGGTTGTGTCGTGTGCCGTAATATCGTAGGCAGGAACAGAGAAGCCCTGGATATCGTTATCGTAGCTCTCCCGAGGCTCGAGCTGTCAAGCTAGACGTGGTTGTGGATATGGGTATCTCGTGTGGCCGATGTCGCCCGGGATTGTCGTGGGCCGTGAATTTGTCAGGGTCCGGGGTCTGCACGTGGGCGTTGAGAGACAAGGCGAGAGACCTTTACTTCGAGAGTCTTGTGTAACAGTGGGGAGCTGCAAAGGGCAAAAGCCGTGACAGGTTGGGTGATGCGATGGGGGCGTCAAGTGCGTCAAGTGCGTCAAAACGGGAACAACAGGCAGACGGGGGCTGTGGAAGAATCGAGCCGGGGAGCTGTTGCTGTTACTGCTGTTGTTGCTGTTGCGGGCGGACGGCAAGGCGGGACAAGGAACGTGTCCAACGTTGTGTGTGGTCTGGCTTTGTTGCTGTTGAGAGTAAAAAGAGTAAAAGCAGAGGGCTCAAATCGACAGTCGTCCGTCTCGGTTGTATCGCGTGCGGCCCTTTTGTGGTCCTTGTTCGGTCTGGTGCTGACTTGCTGGTTTGTTGGGTGTCCTGCACGCGGAAGCTTGCTCATACAAGCGCGTTCCCGGGTGCAGCAGGAAAAGAAATGGCTGAAGAGAAGCAACGGTTGATTGTTGTGGATGTAGATGTGAGGGCAAAAAGCGTAAACAGAAGAGGATGGCCTCATGAGAAGAGGAGACGATATGCGCAAAGAGGGGCAAGAAGAGACGAAGGGGAAAGAAGTGAGAGAATTGGGCAAGAGCATTCGTGGGCAAATGAGGTTTCTCGTCCGGCAGGGAAATAGCGACTGGAAGAGGAGATGGGTCGCTGGGAACAGTGAATAGAGCGGGGGTTTGGGACGAACAGCGGCAGGCGGGCGGTGGGCGGCACCTTCCCAATGATGTTCCAAATGGCGGGGTCTTGGCCTTGGCGTTCGTCAGGCTGGGTACGGCTGGGCGGGCGGCAGAAAGCAGAAAGCAGAAAGCAGAAAACAGAAGGATGGAAGGAGCAAAGTCCAGAACAAGAGCATCAAATCACGGCAGGTGCACGTGACAATCTACATCAAATTAAATGACATGAATGACACGAATGACATGAATTACAGCATGTAAACAGCTTTTAATATTCGAGGAGTTATATCTTCAGATTAAAACGAGGCTCGGTGTTTTTACCTAGCGAGGTGAATATGGACACAAGTAAAATACAAATTAGAGGAGCGAAAGGCGGCAGATGGCATCAAAGCAATAGGCGATGCAGATTTCAAACGTGAAAAGCCAATGTGGAAATCAAAGGAACTAGCAAGAAATACAATAACAAGACCAAAAGCAAGAACATAAACAGTGACAAAAAACAAAACAAAAACAAAAAAAAGAAAGCAAACAGCGGCCGAAGGGTATTGAAGGTCGATCGGCAGGAAGCAACGCTGACGATGATGCTGATGAATGGCGCGAACAAGAACAGAAACAGAAACGGGAAACAAAACAAACAAATACAGTACAAACTAAATCAAAAGGCCATTATAACATATGATACGGCCCAAACTTGGCAGCCTGCGTAGCAGGCTGCTCCTACTCCCCCAAAGGCATGCCGTCGAGCTCGTCCAGCAGGCGCCGCCAGTTGTCGGCCAGCATCTCCGAGTACTTGACGCGCTCCTGGGCCCAGTCCTGGTTCCAGCGCGAGACGTGGTACTGGGTGGCCTGGAAGTAGATGAGCTCATCCCTCAAGCACTCCTTGACAAAGACGGAGCGGTTGTGCTGCTGGACAATGGTCTCCTTGTCTTTTATGATACTATCCACAACCTTTTCGATCTCGCCGGGCTTGACGAGCCCCTCGGGCTTGGCGCGCAGGGTCGCCAGCTTGGATTCGTTCTTCTGGATGCGGCGCTCCAGCATGGGGATGGTGTCGCGGTCGTTGCGTTCGCGGCGGTCGAACAAATCTCTCAACCCGACCAAAGCGTCGCGCTGCCGCTTCAGGTCCTCGAGCACGCCGGCGTCCCAGGCACGGGACTCGTCCTCCATCAGCGTCTGGCCGGTCCGCAGGTGCTTGCTCATGGCGACGAGGCCGTCATTGAGTAAAGGCACAAGGTTGGTGTCGGTGGCATAGGTGTCAGCGCTGGCCTCGGTCAGCGACTGCAGCGACACAGCCATGCGGGCGTGGTCGTTGGCGATGCCCTCGCTGCGCTTGACGAGGCGGTCCATAATGTTGCAGGTCGTGATGTACAGCTCGGCTGAGCGGCGGACGCCGGATCGTGTGCGATCGAACAGCTCATTGAGGTGGGGCGAGAGCGACTCCTCGAGGCCGGGCGGCAGCGGGCGGCCGGCAAACTCGTCCTGCACGGAAATGGTCGCCTGCTTGCGCCACACCGAGAGCTCGGTCGGGACGGTCAGGAACATGACGACGAGCTGCTCGGTGCTCAGGACGGGATGCCGTGCCAGGGCATTGAGGAAGCGGGCCAGGCCGCGCCTGCGCTTCTCGATAAAGGCGCCGTCATTCGACAGATGGTTGCCGTTGACGGCGACTCGCTTAGGCGGCAGCAGCGGCAGCACGCGGTAGGGATAGCGCTTGTGTAGGCAGTCGAGCAACCAGACAAAGTCGCTGTAGCGGCGGACGACCTTGCTGCCGCGGCGGGCGCTGGAGACCTCGTAGTTGTGGTGCTGGAACATGAAGAGGCCCTCCTTCTCGGGCAGGAGAGTCACAAGGACGTTTTCTTCAATGGCACTGCCCGTGCGGCCGCCGCCGACATTGCCAATAGTGCGGGATGCTCGCGCAGCAGCCGAGTCGTTGTTGGCGCCGCCGAGCCCGCCATTGTCTGCACCAGTCGGCAAGTCGCCAAAGCCACCGCCGACACCGCCGACGGGTGGGCTGCCGGCTCCGTTATAAATGTCCCAGCCCGACCCCGAGTTTCGTGCGTTGTTGTTGGTGTTGCTGTTGTTGGTTGTGCTGATAATGCTCGGCTGCGAGCCGTTTGTGCTGCCGGCGCCGACAATGGTAGCCTCGGGGGTGGTTGTAAAGTTGGAGGTGGTCCTTATCGGGAGGGCATCGCTGGGGCTTGTCGCAAAGAGGTTGCCATTGGACTGGGTGGTGGAAGTTGTAGTCGGCGTAGCATTGGAGTCGGGGCCTGCAGTTGATGCTGCCGTATCGTTTGTTGTCGCCGGCAGATCGTCGTGGTGGTGGTCTTTGTGCAGGTCAGGCGTGCTCCACGGGTCGTCCGAGGCGTAGTCCATCGGAGGCTGGCGGGCGTGGGCGTCCGAGGCCGACTTGAGCTGGGGAAAGGCGGGCGGTGGCTGGTAGGAGGACTGGAGCGGTTTTGGGTTGGAGGGTTCTGGCTCTGCCTTTGCTTTGGGAGTCGGTCGGAAAGGAGAGTCGGTTTGGGGCTGGGCAGGAACAAAGCCAGCGAGCGTTGGACGTGGGAGGTCTGAAGGAGGGCAAGCAGTTAGCAGGCTGAGAAAGTGAGGGTGAGAACGAGAGGGCCCAGAGTCTAGAATCCAATACGGCATGTGCAACCCAGACCCACCAAATCGCGCATATCGCCTTTGATTCGCCACCGAGCAACAGTTGCACGGCGCAATCAACAATGCTCGATAAGATAAGATGACAGGCAGGTTGGGGAAGCAACATAGGAAAGGAAAGACAGGATACGAATAAAACAAATAAAGCATGCACACAGGGACTCACTCCTTCGTCGCTCGTCGACACTGTCGAGGCTGATGGAGTCGCCCTCCTGGGCTAGGCCGATCAGGGCCAGCAGGACATTGAACTCGTTGCGCCCGAGGCTGATGGTCGCATTCCCGTCGTCGTCGGTCGCGTTGCTGCCGCCGGGGGCAATGACGTTCATGATGGCGGCGTGGCTGTCGGCGTCGAGCTTGCTGGCGGCCAGAACGCGGGCAATGCCGCCGGAGGACACACTCCTCTTATTGGACTCGTCCTGGACGGTGGCCTCAAAGGCGTCGTGGTAGGCGTCGGGAACATCGGAGGCGGGCAGCAGGCCGCGCAGCAGCTCGGCGCGGGTCTTCTTCTTGCGCGGCGAGGGGAGGTCCCAGGGCGAGGCGGTGTCTTCGCGGCTGTTGTCGTTGTCGTTGTTTTCCGGGGTGTCATCGTCTTCGGCGTCGAACAGGTGGTCCGAGTTGGTGCGGGAGATGCCGCCCTCGTCGTCAAACAGGCCATGGCGAGAGCGGGCAAAGGACGAGTGCATTGACGGGTTGACCGTCTCCTCTGGAGGCGACGTGCCAAAGAGGGACATGTTGGAGGAGTGTGTAGAGGAGAGGAGGCTATTGAGAGTCGAAGGGAGAGGCGTCGAAGAGATGCGTCGTAGGACAGGGTGTCGCAGCTGTCGAGTCGTCGCAGTCAATCACAATCGGCGTCGGAAAGGACGAGTGACAAAAAGACGAAAGGCTGAGATGAGAGTTTGTGGTGGTTGCTGCAGAAGTGGTGACGACGACGACGACGACGACGGAAAACGGACAAATGAGGAGGAGGAGAGGAGAAAGCTTGGATGCGGCACAGAGCCGACGCAAGCCAATGGCGGGGATTCGTAGTTGGACGAAAGACAAGGGATGAAGAAAGACACGGTAAGAACAAAAGACAAAAGAGTGATACAACGCGATCCTCGTGCGAGTGTGGTCGAGTCTGTCGCTCGAAAGGTACAAGGAAGAAAGCTGAGAACTGAGAATTGAGATGACGAGGACAAGAGAAGAGACGGCGCTTTGGCTGGCAGGAGGCATCTTCCGTTTCGGAGAGCTTCCCTTGTCTTGGAATGCGGGCAGGTGCTACAGAGAGTGGAGACGGGGATGGTGTCAGTGGCAGGTTAGTGGGCAGACCGGCCAATGAGAGTGCGCTATTCTGACGCTGCGACACCTGCGACAGCCGCCAGGGCGCTTGCAGCAGGCACCTGAATAAACTGCGCTGGCGCCGTCGTCACTGTAATACTTCGGACGACAGTGAGGATAGCTCCAGCCTCCAGGCACCATGGAATCAGATCAGAAAAAGAAAAAGAAAAAAAGAAAGAAAAACAGCAAAAAAGAGATGGATTCTTCCGTCCCAGCTTTCGTCTCAAGACTTGGAAATATGCGTATGCTTGTATGCTTTTATAGTGATCATATCGTACATGTACATGAATATGTAAGAGACAAATAAAAAAAGAACCTCTGAAAAGAACCCCCTACACGTCCTAGAACAGCAGGTTTTCCACCTTCTTCTTCTTCTTCTCCACCACCTGGCCGCCCGGCCGCACAATGCGCTGCTCGCCCGGCACCGTAAAGTACAGACTGGGCGACTCGCCGGGCTTGAGCTGGTGGCTCAGGTAGCCGCGGTGCGCCGGGTCGCGGTAGTACTCCATGTCCCAGCGGCTGGTGGGGTCGGGCAGGCGGCGCAGGTGCGGTGCAGACCTAAATTTGGCGACGGCGGCGTCGACGTGTTCGGGGCCAATGGCCATGGGCGCGCTCGAAATCTCGCTCTTGCCGGCGATCAGCCACTCGATGGACTGCTTGGTAAAGTAGCGCGTGACGACGCTGCCGCCGAGGGCCTCGATGGCGTCGATGGCGCCGGCGGACGCGCGGGACACCAGAATATTAACAGGAGTCTTCAAGGCCTCCTTGCCGCGCCCCAGGATCTTGACGCCGTCCTGGACTTTGCCAATGAGGCCCGAGTTGTACAGCTCGACAGGCGTGATGGGCTTCGACGGGTCGATGCGGCCGGCGTCGATGAACGCTTGGAGGCGGTCCAGGTTGACTTCCGACATGACGTCTGCGCGGCTGTGAGAGAGGTGTGTTAGTAGATGTTGTCCCCGTGTTGTCACCCTGTGTTCTCAATATTGTCCCTTCGCATCCTCCACTCGTCTCCAGCCTCGCATGGCGTAAAATCCATCTGCCTGCTTCGCACACTTACTGATTCACAAATCCCTTGACACCCCACGTCTTGATCAGCGGCGTCTGGCCGCCCTGGAACCACGGCTTGACCTTGCCGTGCTGGCCCTGACCCTTGGTACCCCGACCCGACGTCTTGCCCTTGCCCGCCGACGGACCGCGACCGACACGGATCCGCTTCTGGTGCGCGCCCGGGTTGTCGCGCAGTTGTGACAGGATGCTGGAGTTGCGAGTCTGTGTTGAGGAGATCGAGGATGAGTTGACGGACAATGCCGCGAAAAGCGACACGAGTGGTGACGAGGATGTCGCGCGTGCGGCTGCCGACGCCTGGCAGCAGGCGGCGACGCCTGAGAGTGTCGTTCGTGGTGCCATTGTCGGGTTGTGTGTTGGTTTGTCGAAGCTCAATGTCAACTGTCGACTGTCAACTGTCGTCCGACCAATGTTTCTGTATCTCGAAAAATTCTTGGGCTTGCCGATTGGCGCTTGTGATTGGCCGAAGCTGTGGGTTCCGCACGTGACTACCCTTGCTTGTGGTATGGGTGTGCTGTTTTAGCGGGCTTCAAGCACAGCTGCGAGGTACACTTGGAGATGTTTGTTTGTAGAACCACTCAACGTCTAAGCCGGTTTTATTCTTTAATTTATTATTTGGACTATCAATAAAGGAGAGGTACACGTATGCTTGACAAAGCATAGCTACAAAACTCGCAAGGCACGCCGTAATAAAGTTCCCACTGTCGTTTTCCACTAACTTTCTTTTCTTTTCTATTTTCTTTCAGACTGCACAACTTTTTGCCCGCTCAACGATGAGGCTGGGTACCCCATTAAAATATATCACGCGAGTCTGGCCGCGGTATAGGTAGATAGTCGGCAGCTCCGTCGCTTGAGCACCACGATTTATTAGTGCAGATGTCTCACTAGTAGATGCCTCCCTAGCCTCTGCGACTCTTATGGTTGCCGGGGCTGCTGGGGCTGCCGGCTGTCTTGTCACAACGGGTGTCTGTCTTGTCGCAACAAGTGTCTCGGTCGATTCCCAGTGTGATGGCCTGGTCGACGGGAGAGAGGGGCCGTTGGTGTTGCGTTTGCGCCCGAAAAGAGACTTTAGAGCTCTTAGAGGAGAGTTTTGTCGATTCTACCTCTTGTTAGCCATTCGAGTCGCAGTATTAGAATTTGGAATATAGGCACTCAGTTGACTTACTTGTCCAGCCATATTGCAAGTTGAATCGTGTTATATTGACGAGGTTGCTTCTTTAGTAGCAATAGGGTAAAGGTGTAAAGGTTTATGCTGTTGTATAGAACATATATTAAGAGAGAGAAAAATAAACAATAAAAAGACAATAAAATAGAAAGAAAGAAAAGAAGAAGAAAAAAGAGAATATGCATCTATATCTCGCCAATAAAATTTCACGGTGTGAAAAGGAAGCCAGGCAAAAGGTATAAAACCCTTATTTTAGACTGAAAAACCATAGTAAGGCCAGCATCGTAGACTTGACGCAGCGCATACTTAGTTTCCTAATGCCAGTAGAGCCAGTCTCCGTCGATGACTTGGTGGCTCAGATTAGTAGTAATGCTAGGTAGCTGTGAATATGGAGTCATTTCATAAGCAGCTAACAGGAAGACGGTATTCACAGTACGTGATGGTGCGTGACTTGGGAGCTTCGTGGCAATATGTACCGGCAAAGGTGTGTTTGTTACTTGATCGCAGTTGAATCCCTATTCTAATTTCATGCACAGAGCCGCCGGAAGTGTTGGCAGTATTTTTTGTTCCTCTGCTCTTTTGCTCTTTTGCCTTTACGGCCCGTTGAGGGGGTCCTTGGCACTGATAAAAGATTATTTAAAGAATATCCCAGGGGTAAAGTGAGCCGCTTAAGTCGTCAGCTATTGTTTATTTGCTCATAAGCTCAAATATTCGTCTGTAGATCTTATTCTTGACAGTTGAGGAAGCTTTTATTGGGGTCTTATTATTGAAATTGATTTTGGATGTTCCGTTATCGTGCCCTTTTTATTTTATTTCCCTTGAAATAAAATCAAATAAATTTAATAGTTTTTATTATTGTTTGTTTTTCAAAGATCAAATAAAAATACACTGAATAATCCGAAATCTTCAGACAACATCATTAGATGTCAAGAACAATCAGATGAAGCTTACATGGCCTATTAACACATCAGACGAAGCTTACATGGTCTATTAACACGTTATTATTCAAACCAAATATCCCATCAACTCAGCCTATCTTTGTCTTACGAGCCTCTTGTAATAGACTGTTGATCTCACTTATCTCAACATACAGCCTCATCGGCCGAGCTCATCTGTGCTCATCTGGGTAAATGTGCATTCTAGAATATCTTGCATATCCTCGCCCGTCGGCACAAAAAAGAAGACATCGTAAAAAAGGCTTTTTGTACCGAGGCCACCACTACTGTCGCTACCAGATACACGGATAAGCGGGATCTCGTCAACAAGGACCTTGTATTCTTTTCTCTTATGTCATTTATTTCAACGTCGGGCAATTTAGAGTGAAATCTCTTTCTTTCTTCAGATGACGAATCTCCGAACAAAGAGGGGACCACGGAAAGATATTGCTGTTCCTGCCAAGATGCCTGTCCTTTTGATTTATATGAGTGCATGTCCCTCTTTGAAAGAAAAGAAGAAAAAAAAGTGTGCCCATAGAGAGGACCTTTTGATCACTCGCCATTACCACCACATCCTCTCCCACCATGTTGACACGTTCGATTGTGGCTGCCCTTGCGGCCGCCGTCGTACAGAGCGTGCAGGCTGCCCAGCAAGATGGCATCTCCATGGAACCGCCCGTGCTGCCGCACGTCGACGACATTACCTTTTCGGGGGCCGGCTGTCTGCCAGGGACGGCGACGACGACATGGAGCACGGGCGGCTGGTCTGACTGGACCATTAATTTGCATGGCCTCAACCTGGAAGCGACGGAAAAGACTGGAGGGGCAGGGGCAGGTCGTTTTCCCTCCTCCAGCGAGTGCACGATCCATGCGCACTTTTCGCAGGCGTCGGCGGGCTGGCAGCTGGCGCTGGAGACGGTGTCGATCCGGGGGTATGCCGCGCTGAGCAGCGGGAGTTCTTTCGGGGTGGCTGCAGGTGTGTCCTGGACGTCGGCGGCAGCTACATCCTCGGTTGTCCAGAAGAACGTCTCCCTCACCAACACCCTCCCGTCCGACTCGGCCAGCGCCATTGGCGCGATGCTCGACTTTTCGAGCGTGGCCGTGTGGTCCGACTGCTCGACGAGCCCGTCGGCCGATCTGGGCAACTTGACGCTCAAGCTCAACTTTGGCGTGCACGTCCAGCAAAACGCGACGAGTGGCTACGCGGCCTTTGGCGGGCTGGTGGACGACGGCCACGGCGAGCTGTCGGCGGCGCCTGCCGTTGTGCAGCGGTTGCAGTGGGCGTGGCGGGCCTGCGAGCCTCCAAAAGCCCCAGGGACGACGTTCCACCCGAAGCCCAAGACGACTACCACGACGGCGGCGGCAAATGCCACAGCTTCTGGCAACTCCACAGTCCCTGCTGCGACAACAACACCCGTGGTGATCCCGCCGTTTGCCAACTCGACGTCGGTGACGAGCGGCAACTTGACGTGGCCGACACAGCCTGTGACCACGAACAAGACTGGAAGTGGATGGCCGACTTCGACGCCAACCTTCCTGAACACATCGACAACGGTGACGCCGATCACGGACAAGTTCCCCACGACGCTGTCGACCGTCACAACGAGCCCCAAGCCGTTTGCCAACTCGACGACGACCGAGCCGCACTGGACAAACTCGACTGCTGTGACAGTGACAACGACGAGCGCCCCCAACTCCATTACTGGATCCGTCCTCCATACAAGCATCCCAGGGACGTCGTACAGCTTCTCGTTTATTGACGATCCGACAGATTCGACGACCACGGCTGCCGTGTTGACGACGACAAGCTCGCCTCCCTGGACAAACAGTACTAGCACGGGCAGCACATCCCAACCAGTGCCGCTTCCGATGCATACATAGGTGGTAGGAGTGGAATAAAGGACGAAAATGGCAAAGGACAAAAGACAAGATGGAATGTGAATGATTGCTTCCTCTCTCTCAGAGGAGCACGCTGTTAATAATTTGCGCTGTTTTCAAATCTAGAGTACATTAAATAAAGGACATAAAAAAGAAAAAGAAAAGTGCTTCGTGACTTCACTCATCATCGCTGTCGCTGCCGTAGTCGACCAGTGCTGCAGCCGGCTTGCTTTCCTTGGCCGTCTTCATCACCAGCCCGTTGGACCGTTCACGCTGTCGTGCCAGAGCGGCCAGCGTGGCGCTCGACAGCACGCCGCTCGCTACTGGCGGCTCTTCTGGTGCTGCCTCGATCTGGGGAGGCTGCTGTTGTTGTTCCTCTTGTTGTTCTTGTGCCTCGCCATTTCTCTCCCTCGCGTACCAGATGGCGTCCGGCGCCTCGTACCCCCGTAGACCAAACCTGCCCTCTGTCTTGCGCCGTTTTGCCGCATTCGGGTCGCGCCCCTCGAGCTCGGCAATGTAGTCTTCGGGCAGGATCGCGCGGATGGCCTCGGCCGCCTGCTCCTCGACGCGCCGCGCCTCGCGCGCCTGTGCCATGGGGTTAGGGTCGACCGTTGCCCAGCGCACGTTCAAAATCTCTTCATGATCTAAACTCTGGTACGCCATGGCCTCCTTGGCGAACTGGGCGTTGGCCTCGTTGGTGTACGTCACAAAGGCGACACCCTTGGTGTTGAGGACTCTGGTCCGCTCAATCTGTCCCCACTCGGCAAAATGCCGCGCCACGACCTCCTCAATGTCGTCCGACACGTGGATGCGGCCAATGTAGATGGTGCGGTTGGGCCGCATAAACGAGCCGACGCCGCCCATGTCGTCGCGGTAGTCGGAGAACTTGTCGCGGCCGAAGCAGTCGACGTTGGGGTTGAAGATGTCGGTGACCGTCGGCAACCGGTGCAGGTACGGGCAGTCGCTGCCCTTGGGACAGAGCCCGCGCGCGAAAAACAGGCAGAAATACGACCCGGAAACATTGTCGGCCAGCGTGTAGCCCGAGTCCTTGGCCACGTTGCACCGGCCCTTGGCGGCCGTCTGGCTGGCCGCGCTGCTCTCCCGGTCGCCGCCGCTCCACTTGTTGTACCAGATGCTGTACCAGTTAGCATGCGTAGCAGGTAGATTGAATCGAGGCGAGGAACTCACTTGAAGGTCACCCCCGTCTGTGGTGGTGGTTCTGTTTTGAATGTCGCCGGGTCGACTTGCGGCCGTGCTGGCCTCCGTTTCCGCCGGATGATCTTGCGGCCTTTTGGTGCGGCCACTGCTGTGCTTGTCTCGTCTCCTCCTGCTGATGTTGTCGTCGCCACGGCTGTCTCTGTGTCGTCGGCTGGGATGGGCGAACGCGGTTGCTGCCCTTTTGGCGCCGCCGCGGCGTCACTCGATACGTCCGCCATGGTTGCGACGGTGTGTGATATAGGAAAGGGTATAGAGTCGAGATATAGATGCGACGCTCGTGGTGGTCGTGAAATGGAATTGTTTGTCTCGTCGTCCGTGATGGTGATACGTCTCCAGAGCTCGCTGCCGCCTGTTGTCGCGCCTCGCGTTAGAAATTGCCGCCCTACACCGCCAAATTTCTTATCGCGCGACTGGTTCTTATCGGAGAAACTAGCACGTGACCATCACATCATCTGAGGACTTCCACCACCAAAATTTAGACCCCCTGAAGGTACCTGGAGCCATGCTCTATTACAGTGGGTTCAGGCACCTAAAAGGCCCTGTACCTTGCGATTACCCCAGACCCCGTATTATTGGCTCGAAAACGACTCGACGCTTTTAATAAGTGCTGTTTTCGGAAGGTCACGGCAAGACTCTCAGACTCGGAGAGGAAGGAAAGGGGGCATGACTGGACCTCTGCATTCTTTCTTCAGTCTGTCCTCACCATGACGTCGCGATGCAAAAAGAGTTGTCGACGCCATGTTTCGCTTCTTGCTTCTTCCGTGCACAGTGTGTGTTTCTCTGCCGTCGAATGCACTCGCCTGTTACTCAGCTTTCGCTCTTTCCTGAAGTGCCGTCGCGGTCGCCGGATCCCTTTCCATCACCACGTGCTTACTCCGTACACTGTCTTGCTCCTCCTTTTTCTTTTCTTCTTTCCTTTTCACATTGCCCTCTCTCTACGTACTTCCCTTACCCGGCACACGCCCCTCCTTTCCCTCATTACGACGCAGCGTACTTCGTAATTGTGCTAAAAAGAAGCTTGCAGAGTATAAGGCGTTGGCAGGGTCAGGGCCATAAATCCTCCACAAGCCGTTTTGGCCGTGCGTCGTTGCAAAGAAGGAGCAATAGTACGAAAGGCAAGAAAGAGATTTGACATTACTTCAGACTGTGGACTGCAACGGACGTTTGTACACACACCCTATCTTGCCTTTTTTTTCTCTCTTTTTTACTCCGCATTCTGTGGGGTGAAGTGCAAGTGAAGGATTTGATGGGGTGCAAGCAATTGAAGACTGAAAAAGATTAAAATTTGGCTTGTGACAGAGCATGGGCCGAGGGAATCAGATCCAGATGCAGAAAGGTTCTGTGACGAAACTGGAGACAAGGATATGGAGACAAAAAAAAAAGGAGGATAGGAGGGTAACAAGCTTGAAAAGAAGCAAGTTAGCAACTGTATCAAAGAGGAGCAGAGGGCCTAGAGGAGCTCGCAAATTGAAAAAAAAAAGAAGAAAAATGACGAAGGAGACACAAAAATAGGAGAACGCAACGAAAGCCGAGGACACCATCCCAGAATTCCTGCATCAAGTGGAATGTAGCTTGGAAAAAGTAGCATGAGTAGGGGCAAACTAAGCTCGGGGGGCTTTTAGCACGACGAATTTATGCTCTGACGGGTATGGGGTAGGAATAAGTACGGGGAATTATCTGGGGCGGATTCTACATTGGCTCGATTGGCACGACGTACTTTTTGCATTGTGTGAGTGGACAAATGCGACCTTTGATGCCCGTTGGGAAATATGGAAATAAATGCGAATGTGTTGGAGGTTGATCGACCCCTGAGATGAGGGGAAGCCTTGCTTGTATGAAAAATCACGGGGAACCACTCTTGGCATCTTGTGAGCTTGATGGCCGATTATCTGATTTGGCAATTCTTGCGAGTGAAAGACGCACGGAAAGCAGAAAGAGGGGTGCGAGGCAAACTTGTCACTAGCCACGGCTATCATCAGAGGTCGATCAAAGAACACCCCAAAAGAATCACGGCAGAAGACAAAAAAGATTCATGTGTCGTGTGCTTCGACCTCGACATGGGCCCTCGGTATCGCCTTGGCCTCCAACTGAGACATTAGGCGTGAAGAGAGGAAGCCGGAGAGGCCTTCGATCTCGGCCCTGGGCATACTTACAGCACTTACAGCACTTACAAGACTTACAGCACTTGCTGCTTTGTTTTGTTTTCGTTGTGTCCTCCATCGGTCGTTTCCGGGGCCGTGGAATGCTTCTGTTCTAGGCCAGGCCTGGCCAGATCCGTCCAAGCACAGTTGATCGGCATGCTGGAAAGTGAAACATCGAGACCTTCACTGCGAAAGTGTCCCCAATGGAGGACCTCTGCCTGTACACCGTACACTGCATTGGCATGCACCAGAAAGAATGTTGTTGAAATACTTTTGAAGTGTTTTGGCAGTCCGGTAGAGACTGGTGATTGGACCCAAAAAGACCAAGAATTATAAAGAGTAAATAAAACCGAAAGGAGTACCCCAAACAAAGAAGAAAGAAATAAAAAATAGAAAACGGAAAACAGAAACGAAAGACCGGCGTAGCATCCAACGCCTGGCAATGGGAGGAACCGTTATACTGAAAACTTGGAAGCAGCACCAAGTAAATAACCAGTGTATCAAAGCCTGTATAAGAAAACAAAAAAAGCAGAAACAAAACAAAAAGACACGGAAAAGAAACCCAGAACAAAAATGACACGACAAAAAGAGAAAACCAAAACAACAGTATCAAGTAATCGATACCAATGTAGTGGCACAAAACGTAAAAGTAGCGTGGAAAGAGAGGAAGAATGGGAGTTGTAATTATAGACAAGAAAGGTGTAAAAGGGTGGGTGGGGTTAGCGAGTACGGAGTACGCCGTACTGCTGGGGACGAAAGGCATCAAAGATGGCCGTGCTTGTGCTGCTTTCAAGCAAGACACAAGGCACGCACGTTTGACATCACCTCCTTAGTCCCGGCGCGCGGGGTCTGCCGGCCGGGCAGACTGCCGCGCAGCCTTACGGGCAGCCAACTCCTGTTGTTCGGCCGGGGTGGCAAATAATTCCTGGACCTTTGTGTAGAGTCTGTTGGGCCACTGAACGGCAGGTTCGTCGATGTAGACGGTGACCAGGTTGGCAATGACAAAGGTGGCGGGGAAAATGATGACCTGGGGCGCCAAAAAGTTGAGCTCGAGACCCATGGGGCCAGTCTTGGGCAGCTGGCAACGGTTAATCCACCACGCGAGCATCTTGTCGTGGTCCTCGACAACACGGTACCAGCCGGTCATGGCATAGACACGGTCGCCAATGGACGCGAGGACAGGGCCGTGGACGAGGTACAGCGCGTAGGAGATGCGGCCCAGGTACTGGCAGAAGTAAGACTCGAAGAATCTCTTGAGCGTGGGAATGTACGGCACAGTGCCGACAATCATGCCCGACGCAAACACCAGGAAGAACCACTTGGGATCGAAGACTGCCTGCGGCTTCAGGAACGACAAGTAGTACCACATGGGGTTGGAGCGCAGAAGCATCAGGTCGTTCTTCTGCGAGGGCACGCCGGCGAGGAACATGCCGAGGACGAAGAAGCCGTAGACAAGCGGCTTCTTGTAGCGCTCAGCAACCTGGAAGATCGGGGGCAGCTGGCCGACCTTGGCGAGCATATCGAGGTAGCAGAAGTAGACGCCGACCATGAACATGCAGCAATAGTAGCCATCGACAATGTACAGGAAATAAATGCCCAGGGCAAGCATGGACAAGTGGCGGGCCGCGTTAGTAGCACGCGCGAGAGCCAGCATCAGCATGAAGCAGACCATGGAGCCGCGCATCTCAAAGGGAATGGACCACAGGTGCGTGTTCATAGTAACCCAGATGCTGCCTTCCTTAAACAGAAATGTGAAGTTCTTCATTTCCACGTACCACTCCCAGTATTCCTCGAGAAGGCCCGCGTGCTGCGTCGAGTTGGAGACCCAGTAGTGGCCGAAGACGTGCCATGATGTGATATACAGGAACGTGGTCGCAAAGATGGGGATGTAGAGGCGGAACCAGCGGCGGAAGACGGACGAGGCGAGACTGTCGTAGAGCTCCATGTGCTGGCCTTTGACAAGTAGCTTGAGCGGCTTTGCGCACAGCACGTAGCCCGAGATGACGTAGAAGATGGCTACTGCTATGTGGCCGCCCGTGAAGAAGTTGCGCACAAACGGTAGGGTTGCAAAGTGGTAGCGGTCCTTGAAGCCAAAGGCGTTCTCAAAGGCCTCGTTGTCGCCGTGGGGGCTGGCGGCGTGCGCCCAGAGCTCGTTGTGGTGGATGTAGACCAGGAAGGCCGCGAAGCCACGGAGACCGTCGAGGTAGGATGTTTCCCGCATAGTCGTGCCGGTTTTGCCATCGCTGAGGAAGCATGCGTTCCAGAACTTGCGAGCCGCTGTCTGCATAGGACGCTGGTCTTTCTCGCTGCTATTTTGTCCATCTCCATTGTGCAAGGGAAGGGGGGGCGCGGCAGCGCTCCTGCTGTCCATTGTGGCGGTGGATTGCGGGTATTGTTTGAAGGTTCGAGAATGGCGGCCGAGGCCAGAAAGATACCGGATGGGTGTGCTGATGGGGATGCAGGTCGTGGACGTGATAAAGAAACCGTAGTTGTGTTGGGAGATGTAGATGTCGAGGGGAAGGCGATCGTGATGGGATCGCGTCGACAGGTGTCCTTGTTTGTATTAAGCCCAAGGTCGCGCTCGCAGGGCAGCCAGGGGGGGTATCCGAAGAGCAAAAAAAAAGGGGGCAACGAAGAAGCAGGAAAGAAGTGCCGTCGTCAAGGCAGTGCTCGAAAAGACGAAACAAGAAAGAGCGAACGAAGAAGAAGAGAAAAAAAGAAGAAAGAGATGCCCAAAGACAAAAAGAGGAAAAGGGGGCAGCACAAGGAAGGTGAGATGCAGGAGGGAGAAAAGAGGCAGAAAGAGGTTGAAAGAATTGTCTTTGAGGCAGGTGCGATGGGTGTGGGGAATTAGAGCTCAAAATAAAATAGGAAAGCCCGCTTTCTGGTCTACGGCCTTGTGGTTTCTACCGGCTGTTCCTCCCTGTTTCTCACTACAGAATACCACTTCTCCGCACTTTGTATGTTAATGTCTATGACAGATCGTCTGTTGCCGGTCGTGGAGTTTGTTGAAGATGGATGAAAATTTCGTCTATTTCCAAATAAGCCACCTGTCCATCATGGGATTCTGCATCGTCTGGATGCGTGTAGTTTTGCGCGGACAGACGCATGTGATAATCTCCAAACTGCTACCCATTCGGTCCCAACTGCGGAGTAGGACTAGACGATGATTGAGAGCACGCTGCACGAGAGACGACATTTTCAGGCGACTAACTACCGCGAGTGCAGAGTTTGTTATAAGACGTCGACGATTGTCATCGCCAATTCAGATGTGTTTTGCATGATGCGTCGTCTAATGCGTGTGTACATGTTTGTATTTACGATGTACATATTTTTCTTTCCTTCCATTTTGAGCCGAGAACAACTGTAAATCGGGAAGGCGCAAATTTGACGAAAGGCACGGCGAGCCCCCCTGAAGCCTGTAGGACCGACATACGTAGGCCTATTTTGGAGAGGGTTTGGAGAGGGGGTGCCAAGCCAAAGCCAGCTTTTAGTGCAGGAGAGAGCGACCCAGTCTTCGCCGGTCTTCTCCAGTCTGGAGGTTGCCCTCATCTGGTTTTCGCAACGGGCGAGGGGCTATGGAGTATGTAGAAATACTGTTTAGAAATACGCCGAGAGCAAAATGAGAGCAAAATGCAAGGCACATGCATGCCGTCCTGCTTTCGTGCTTTTGTCTGTGTTCTTGTTCTTCTTCCCGTGCTTCTTCCCTGCCTTGTTCTTTGCAGCAACCGTGGCCAGGTTCGTTGATGAGGATGCGCGATGCAGCGGCAGCCAGGGTTGCAGTCGAACCAAGGTAGCGTGTAAGAGGGTGAGATACGGAGTAAACGTGAAATAAAGAGCATGAAAAGGGCAAAAAAACAGGGCTAGGGAAATAGGGGGATATGCCCCTGGGGCTACTGGAGGTTCTGGAAAGGCCCCGGAAGATGGCCTGCAAGCCGCTAAGGCCGCTGGAAATGAAAATATAGGGGATAAGGGTGGACGATTGGCGGACACAGGGCGGCAGGCCCGTCTGTGAGGTAGGGGTGGGGTGAGTCTATCCAAGATCAGTGCAGACACTGTTTTTTTTGGCGTTATTACAGTGTACGACATAAAGTGTCTCCCTTTCCTCCTGTCTGTGCCTGCTCGGTAGGGAGCCTGGGAGCTTGCTGACTGTTTGGGGGGCACTTTCCAGCGCGCTGGGTGGCGGCATCTCAGAAATGACGGCAGGGCGGACGGCAGACACACGCATTTGGAAGGCACGATGAGTACGCACAGTGCCTGTGCCTTGTGCCTTTAAGTGTGGCTGCACACTGATCCCAACGTCGATGGTATTTTATGCTGTGGAAAGGGAGAGCTGCTCGGGCCGCGACGAGGAAAGGGATGAATGCAAAAAAGATCAAATGGACCGGTGTCTTGACGATGGCCCTTGGTGTCGGTCTTTGCGTAATGGATGTGTTGGTGGTATATGGATCGGACGAGATCGGACGAGGGCATGAGTAGGCCATATCGTTTGATATCAGCTGGTGAGCTTGTGGGATATAAAGTCAGACGGCAGCAAACAGTCAACGGAGTCAGCAAAAACGGCATATACGTACGCGTACAGAAGTATTCTACAAGGCAAACGAAAGGAGAAATCTTCACCAGCACGGCTCGTGCCTTCAAGCCACATAGACGCCATTTCCATATGTCCAATTGTACAGGCCCAATAGCAGCTCATCGCATCCGGCTGCAGGGACAAGCCTCAAGCGTCGGGCTGTACAACGTCACTGCATTCGTAAGATACAAGTACTTCTTTTGGAGGCAGTACTTTGGGAGCTGTCCTGAGTCGTGACACACCTCGCACGGCATATGAGACGCACACGGAGCATTGCGATACTAGCCCGTGGTACACATCCCACTGTTGCTGGGTTAGTTTGGAATAAGTTTTGGACTCTTTGGACTTGTTGTGCGTTGACGGCACTCTTGAGTCCAGAACCATCGCGAGAAATGCTTATTTGTATCGCGCCTTGTGCTACCAGTGGGCTCTTGCCCTTTAATATGTACAGTGCTTATCCACAGAACACACAGTACGGTGCAAATCAACGACGAATTACCCAATATGCAGCCCAGTCTCGAGCAGGGGGTGTGGCGAGAAGAGCACGACCCAGATAAGTGGGCGGGCTGCAGAACGAAATGAAAAGAGGAAAATAGGGGCAGAAGAGGGCAGAAAAAGGGCAGAAAAGGCGAGCCAGAAAAAATTAGACATCAAAGACGAAATAGGCAATACGCACGAACGAGATTCGAACATGTTGATCATGGAGACATTGCAAATGGAAGGCAGGGGCGAGATGGGCCTTGCTGACTTTGCTGGCCAATGGCACGAAGACTCTGTACAGTCATGGAGATCTTGACTGATTGCATTGAAACGACGCATACCAAGTCTCCAATGGGAAGGAACGATGCAGGATTGCAGACGCGTCAAGCTGCACACAAGGCAATTGCGACTGGCTAATGGTTATGCTTGAGAGCCAAAAGCCACGATGCCCTCGGCAGTCTACGTACTCTGGTACTGTGTAATTTGTACGAATGGGAGAGCGATTACGGGGAAGGCGGAGGAGAACGAGGCTAGAAGCTCAAACGAAGACAAACGCGTAAAGCGCAAAGCGACTTTCCTCTTTTTCGACCAGCACAATGAGTGAAAAAAGAAGGTTGGCTCCGCTATGCTCCGTTACACCTGGGCCGATTGGGAAAGAGGTTAAAAAGAGCGTGAAAGGCTTGAAAAAGAAGGAAGTTAAAAAAAAAAAAAAAAAAAAAAAAGAGACGCGGCGCCAAACGCGTAACAAAGGAAGGAGGCAAAACCAAGCAAAATGCACAAAATGCAGAGGCAACGACAGGCCATGCCAAGCCCTGCAATGCAAGTCGCGATGAAAGATAACGAGGCATACGATGTACTGTGTACGAAATAATTACGAAAGAAGCGAACAGAACGAAAGAAACGACAAAATGACGGACCAGCCGAGACAGGAGGGGAGGCAAACCGGCAAACACTTTAAGACCGCAAACAAACAATTGCGGCGCAGGATTTTGCAGTCGTCAGAAACGACTCAAACGAGGCAGAGACACGGACCAACCACAAGAAGAGGTTAGGAGGGAACGAGAGAAGGAAGAAGGAAGACAGGAGCGAGTTGAGGCGGCAGGATGTGCAAAAACGGGGATAGAGTGCCGAGCAAAAACCAAGTTGTGAACACCCACAGGGCCACAGATGCGCCAAAAATAGGAAGGCGCCGTCTCTGGTTGGTGGCTACTGGAGAGTTCCAAGTTGGAAGGCAAGCCCGGTCCCCACCCCGCGAAAGCGAAAGTCGTCAACTCCTTCAAACCTGGTTCCAGTGAGACGGCCGGCGGGTTGAACAGAGAGAACTTAATACTGGCCCTGTTAATGCACTGTAGCCGTCCTCGCCGTCGTGGATATGCCCTAGAACGACGAAGCCACAAAGCCCCGAGTCTGTCGCGATGGCAGGAAAAAGAAAAGAGAGGGAGGGCAGTGGCTTGCCAGAAGGAAGTTCACTGCAAGGCACGACAAAAGTCAAGCCACAGAGACAAAACAGCAAGACAGCAGATGACAGACACTGTGCTCACTTGCATGCAGCGGTATTGTTTACGACAACATCATGTTTGCAGTGTGGCGCGATCTGCGGTGGTGGACTAGCGCGATGGCGCCTGCCGCTTTTATCATTTTCTTTTATCAGGTTGGAACGAGATGAAGACGCAGAGCCTCTTGATATTGGATAAGTCTGATATCTTGTGCAAGCACAATGTGCAGACAATTTTGCACAAGATACCAGACCAAAACATCAGACTGAGGCATCAGCAGCCATGGAACACGAGCAACGCGAAGATGCAGTGAGGATGGAAGGAATAAAAAATACATTAAAAAAAACCAAATCCAGGGGAACGAAAGCAGAAAATAGAAGGGCTTGGCACCGGCCCCACCCCCTATTTCCATGGATGCGACCCAGTACGGAAAGTACCCCCCCTCGCCCCCTTCCTCGCAAGCCAATTCTGGGGAATATGATTGGTCGGGGAAGTGGGCAAGCCTTCATCCCATTGTCCAGTGAAAGGTCCCGGATGGCTTTTGAACGAGGTAGGTCACCAAAAGTGCATGAAAATACAGAAGGCTCAGCACATTGGCATCCATTGGTTCGGTGGCTCAGTTGCGTCTCTCGGACACCACCGTATTACAGCGCGGGCTGGCTCTGACAGCATGCTGCAGCACCGCCGCACATTTGCCGCGTCTCTCTCTTCCTCTCTTTTCGCTTTCGTCTCTTTCGTCCAAGGAGCCACGCAGGAGCGTTGCCAGAATGCAGGCTCGGCCGATCTTTGCCTTGTTCTGCTGGAGCCCCCTAAAAGGAACCGCATATCAGTGGCCAGACTCTCACAGGTCCTTGCCAAAGACCCTCTGTTTTCCTTTGAAGGACCCTCTCTGCCTCTTTGCGAATACGCGGCAGGTGCCAGGCTACTTTGTGGGGCCTGGGGCCGAGTAAGCGCGACGCGCATTCTTACAGGGAATCCTGCTTTTGGCATGTTTCTTCAGCTTCAGCTTCAGCCTTCAGGCGTTCTTCAAGATATATCTGACAGTGATCAGCGAAACACTATAGGTTCGTTTGTGTTCTCGAAACAGCAATTCTTTCTTACGACGTTTACTGATATGGGGAAGAGTCAGATACCCGTAGACATCCAGTATTGTCTGTTCTCTAGTAACCTTCTTACTCCTTCTTATTCGGGCGGATATGATGACGGCCTTTGACAAACTTTATTGACGTTTTGGCAGCGTGGACACCACCAGACACCACAGAGAGGACACAGTGCCCACCCAGCAAGGCGTGCACCGTGACATGGCCGCAATGAAATAGCAGGGATTAAGCTCATGCTCACGCCTCTTCGCTCCAGGCGGGCCCAGTGCCAAGGGCAGCATCGAAAGCCAGTGCCTGTGCGTTGAAGACTGGGAGCGAGAACAGCGACAGCAGACCAAGGACCAAAATACGACTACGACGTAATTAACTTGCCTTTTGAGGGTAGCATTCCCGCCGTGCGTGCAGCCCCAAGGCATGGCTGCATGGACTGAGGAAAAGTGAAGGATGCGTTCTTCAGGTGCGGCCTGGCATGGCGTGCATCTTGTTTGCTTCGGGGAGCAAGATGCATACTGTGTACGCGTACTCTCTTATCTCTGGGGAACAAAAACGACACAAAAACAGGAATCAAAAGAAGCTTCATGGGCCTCAGGGAGTGAAGATATCGCGAGCCTTGTCGACTTGACAGCGGCCATCTTGTACGGATATGGAAGGACCAGGCCCAGGCTGGCCAGGGTGTGCCTGCCGAAAAGAAAGGAGATGGGAGACCAGCGATGCGCATGGCAAACAAGCCTCCCGAATACCCCTATTATGTGTTTTTGTGTTTGTGTGCTGCCTTTGTCTGCCATTTTGCCATTTCCTTATTGTGCTACTGTTCGACTTTAATTCCTTAAAATTTCCCGTAATTGCGCTGCCCCTTTCTCGTGCTGGGGCCCCGGCGTCTGGAACGACGGTGTGGGTTGTTGTGGACTGGCGAGACTGGGTCGGCGCCCACTACACACACAGGAAGGGAGACGGGGCAGGTGGCAGTCCGGGGCCGGTGCAGTTGCCGTTGAAGACGTGGAGGAAGAAGAGCGCAGGAAGCTCCTACTAAGGAAGGACCACGATCGTGAGCACTTTCCTTGAAGACATCGAGATGCACCGCGTTGGAGACATTACTTTTTACTTCTAAATTATTTACGTCGTCAACAGGCCCATCGTCCTCCTCACACAGTGCAGCCATTGCACAAAGCAATATGGTTCTAAAGGACCTGATCAGAGTCGTGTCTCACAACAATCGAGGGACCTGTGGACGCAACCGGCAGGCCCTTTTTGCTTTTTTTTTTTTTTTTTTTTTTGCTTTTTCCTCTGTCGATGTCTTGTCCATGAGTGGTTAATTCTGTACGAATCTGACAGGAGAATCTCCTGCGTTCTTGTCACATGCCTATTTTGTCAACAGTGCTGCCAAAAACTCTAAAGAGCTAAAGAGGGAAAAGAGTGCCACTTTGCATTGCTGCGACCTCATATCACTCCCCATCACAAACCCAAACCCAAACCCAAACCAGGACATGCCCGTCCATGCAGCCCATGCCTCCCCATGCAGCCTGCACAAGGAAATTTGCAGCATCTCACGCAATCGCTACATCCCCAGTTCCCCAGTGCGCGCGCCTTTTGTAGCGAGAGTGCACCGAGTGGGAGAGTGGTCTAATTCCAGTCGCTCCCACCTCCCACCTCTCCCCATGCACGGCGCGCTCCTGCGAGCTTGCAAAACTGCACCAACTCTTGTTAGCACCATTTTTGAGGGCGTGTGCTTTGGCGCTAGCGTAAGTCCCCCTCAGGTTTTTGGCGGGCCTTTACTAATTGCACCCCTCCTTCTGTGATGGTATCTTGCAGAACGGGAGTGCTTGCAAAAGCTTGTGAAAGCCCGTTGCACGACTCGCTCCTGCTTCGATTGTTCGTCCTTTTCGGGTCCTTCTTTCTGCTAAGGAACTGCTGCTCTTGCTGCTTTCGTTGCTCTTGCCATTGAAAGTCCCAAATCCTTGTTTTTGTGCTCTTTTGTGCCTCGTTCTTTCCCTTCGGCTGCCCGCCACCCTCCACACCTTCCAGGAACGCTGCTCTGTGCTGCGTGCCACTATCGAGAATTCCTCATCTCCTCCGTCCGTTCTTTCCCTCCCTGCGCGCCGCTCGTCGTGCTACGGCACATAACACAGACATCCGGCCGGTGGCTCTTGCCGTGTCTCTTCATCAGCGCCATATTTCCCTTGGGGCGCCGTCAATTGCAAAGTGGACCGGCTCTGGTTACATGCTTCTTCGTCGTAAACAGCTCTGTTCAGTAATAACGCGCCCCTTACCCCCTAAAAGATCTCCCCCAAAAAAGGCCCAACAGCGTGACCCTCGACACACTGTATTAGTACAGTGCACACTACAGAGGGAAGGAGCCACTCAATAATCAGCCCCCCTTGCCCACACCCCTCCCCCCCATCCCCCCTAATCCAATTTTTTCTTTCCCTACTTTCGATTTCGTCCCACCGCTCGCCGCCTCCCAGCACTCGCTGACATTCTGTTTCTCTCGACTTTTTTCCCTTTTCCCTTTCTATTTCACCTGGCGCTGGTGGTAACACTCCCCCTATCTCCCTTTTGGTGTCTTCTTTCACCTTGCTTGCTCTTTCCCTCCCTGTTGCTCCTCCTTTTTCTCGTGTCTGGATCCTCTTTTTTTCTCCTATCCTCTCTTAATTCTCTAATCTTCACTTTCTTCTTTTCTTCCACCTCTCCCCCTTACATCCATCTTCTTTTCTTTCTCCCTCTCTCTTTTCTCCTTCTTTCCGCCTCTTTTCTCTTTCCCCTTCCTCTATTGTTTTGGTTTTCCATTTTTCCTTGCCATCGCGCAGGGTTCCGCTCGTTACGCCCGTGTTTTTCGCTCGACACTTTTTGACGACAAGGCCTGGGTCTCCTGATCCCATCGCCATCTTTCCTCCCCCAATCGTCGTCTTCACCCTCAACTTCTTTCCTCAACAGTCCTCCTCCAGCATCCGTCTCCGACCCCCCAGGCTCTTTGTACGCAATCATGTCTGAGGAGGCATCGATCGAGTCGTCGTCGTTCGAAGAGAAGATGCTTCCGCACCCGGACTCTCCACGAATGCCGGCGTCGGCCTTCGCAAACGCCCACCAACGAGTGATGACGCTCATTCCGAACATCCCAGACTGGGTGCCTCAACCGGTTCGCGACAAGATGAACACGGTCTACCTCGCCGGCATGACGACCTATAACAGACTGTCACCAACAGTCTCGGCAAGGGTCGCGTCATATCTGAACGAGCTCCCCGTGGGCATTCCCGCGCGTCTGCGGCGACTGGCCAATGTCTACGCCATTGTCGTGTGCGTTCTGCTGCTGTTCGTGCACCTGAGCATGTCTTCGGGCTCGGCAGCAGCACACCGCGCCGCCACGGCCGTCGGCAACGTCCACAGCGACTTCCCGCACAAGATCTGGCAGACGTGGAAGGTCAACCCGCTCGAGTTCGAGGAGCGGGAGCACAACACCGCCTACTCGTGGCTGGCACGCAACCCCGACTACCAGTACGAGGTCTTGACGGACGGCAACGAGTATGCCTACGTCGAGTTCCACTACGGCCCCGAGGGCTTCAACCGGCCCGACATTGTGGACTTTTACCGCAACGTGCGCGCCACGATTGTGCGTGCCGATCTGCTCCGCTACATGATCATGTATGCCGACGGCGGCATCTACGCCGACATTGACGTCGAGGCCCTCAAGCCCATGAGCAAGTTCATCCCCGACCGCTACAACAAGCGCGACATCGACATGGTCATTGGTGTCGAGATCGACGAGCCCGACTGGAAGGACCACCCCATCCTGGGCCAGAAGTCGCGCTCGTTCTGCCAGTGGACCTTCATGTCCAAGCCCCAGAACCCCATCATGATGCGTCTCATTGAGCAGATCATGGCCTGGATGCACGGCGTCGCCGACTCGCAAAAGGTGTCGATCTCCGAGGTCGTCCTCGACTTCGACGAGATCATCACGGGTACCGGCCCCTCGGCCTTTACCAACGCCATCCTCGACCACATCAACCGTGGCCGCTCTGGCAAGAACCTGATCACCTGGGACTACTTCCACGACATGAGCGAGTCCAAGCTGATTGGCGGTGTGCTGGCTCTCACTGTCGAGGCGTTCGCTGCTGGCCAGGGCCACTCCGACTCGGGCAACCACGACGCTCGCGCTGCCCTTGTCCGCCATCACTACCACGCGTCCAACTGGCCCAGCCGGCACCCGCGCTACCGTCACCCCGTGTACGGTGAGGTTGAGAAGTGCAACTGGGACGACAAGTGTGTCAAGGAATGGGACGAGAACGTGGCCAAGTTCAAGAAGCTCAGCGAGAGCGAGCAGCGCAAGCTGATCGAGGACCACGAGCGTGAGGAGAAGGAGAAGCAGGAGAAGGAAGAAGAGGAGCGCAAGAAGAAGCAGCAGGAGGAGGAGGAAGAGCGCGAGCGTCGCGAGCAAGAAGAAGAGGACGAGCGCCGCCGCAAGGAAGAAGAGGAGCGCAAGGAGAAGGAGGACCGCCGCAAGCAGGAGAAGGAGAAGAACGGCGACAACAAGGACAACAAAGACAACAAAGACAACGAGGAAAACAAGGACGGCGACAACAACAACAATAACAACAAGGAGAACAAGGACAACAAGGATGGCGAGAAGCAGAACTAATAAAGTCGAACGAACAAACGAAATGACCAAGGCGCTCTCAGCATCCGTCTCCGTCCAGCCTTTGCTACGACATTGTTCGTTTCGACAAGAGGGAAAAACAAGTCGTCGTCTGCCGATGATTCGCGCAAATCCCATTCGCTAATATACATATACCAGCCGCCTTCGTTGGACGAGCGTGCTTTCCGATTGGATACTGACAAGAACAACGGCACGACGCGGGCACAGACACAACAAGACAATCAACACAATGTGTCACGTGCCCACGACCTTGTTCCGTCCCCCTTTTCTCTTCTTTCTCATCCCGTCCCTTTCGCCTCTTTTTTTCGTTTCAGCTATTCGTTTCCTCTCTCTTATCACTCCCGGGGCAACGATTCTTTCATTGCTACCTCGGACGCGGTTTGGAGCATTTACGCCGGTTGGGTATATATGTCTTTTTATTTACGGTGGATTTAGATAATGCGTCTTAGATACACTAATATCTGGTCTTGCTTTTGGGGGTTGCGGACCGGAATGATTTTCTTTGTCATTTGTTTTCTTTTCTTTTTTTCCCTTCTTTTTCCTATTTTTGGGTTGGGACTCTGCTTTCCTTTTTCGAACATAGCCATGTTCGAACCGGGAGCATTCTCCTTTCCTTACCTCTCTTCTTGCTATTTCTTTTGGATTTCAAGGCGTCGCAACAACTGGAGTTCATTGGGTTGGGGAGTTAAAATGATTTTACTCTTTTTTGTTTGTTACTGTTCTTGGGAACCTTAGTTTTGATTTGTGATCTTGGAGATAAACTTTTTCCTACAGTGCATTCAAATACGAAAAAACTTTAGAACACTCTTTTGCACTTTGTTTGTTCCCTGGATATATCATTTGATTTATGGGATGAGTCTGTTGTAAGTGTTGTAAGTGCTGTAAGTGCTATAAGTGTTATAAGTACTGTAAGTATTGTAGCTATGAGTGCTGTAAGTGCTGTAAGTGTTTGCTAATTTATTTTCAGGTTTCCAATGATCCCCGATACTCTCCATTATCGACGACACTTCTTCCTCCTCCTCCTCCCCCCTACGACGACTTCCGGGCAATGCAGGCCTTGACCAGCGAGCTGTCGGTCCACGCGTTGCCGTTCTTGGTCGGCACCTCGCTGAGCTCGTACGTGGCCGAGCTGAAGGCGCCGGCCGACCAGCCGACATAGCCCAAAAAGACGTCGGAATTCTGGTTCATGAAATCAATCTGGCTGCACAGGTACTTTGCACACGAGGCGGTGTTGCCGCCGCCGGTCTCGGTATTCAGGGCCTGGCGCTTGTTGGCGCGCAGCCAGGTGGCCAGCGGCGAGAAGGCGGTGCTAATGTTGTCGGTGACGCACTCGGTGTGGGTGCCGGAGTTGTCGCTGTCCAGATACTTGTGGACGTCAATAATCAAACCGTCGAACGAGCCGTCGGGGTTCTTGACTTTCAAGAGAGCCGGGCCCGACTTGGTGGGCATCTGCTGGGCCGACGTCCAGTCGTTGCCGGGCAGCAGAATCATCTGCTTGGCGGCGACGGCGCGGATGGCCGTGACGACGGCCTGCACGGTGTCGGCCCACTTGTCAATGTCGGGCACGTCGTGCGGCTCGTTCATGATGCCAAACATGATCTTGGCCTCGCTGGCGTACTTTGTGGCGAGCTGCGTCCACAGGTTGGCAAACTGGTCGTTGGTGGGGCCGCCCTGGCCGATGATCTGGTTGTCCCAGCGGGCATAGTTGTGGATGTCGATGATGCAGTAGGCGCCCGTCGCCAGGCACGCCTTGACGAGCTGGTCGTACTTGCCCGCGTTGGTGGCATCGAGGGGCGCGCCCGGCTTGGCGCCGGCGCCGAGCAAGTACTGCCAGCCGACGGGCAGCCGGAAAATGTTCATACCGTCGTCCTTGACAAAGTGCTGCATCTGGCCGGCTCTGAGGGGTGTTAGTGGATGATCAGGAAGAGATGGGGCTGACAACACATGGGACCGAGAACAGGATCGGACTGAAAGACTTACCCATCAGGGCCACCGAGTGCCGACAATGGCGGGTATGCTTGTGTGATGTTATCAACGCCCTGGGTCTGTTAGTGGTGCTCGCTTCGGATGAAAATCAGGACAGATGATCTCGTCTTACCAAGATGGAGCAGCCAAAGTCGAAGCCGGCAATGTTGGTTCCAACTAAGACGTGTTAGCAAGTGCAAATGTGTAAGTGTTCAAGCAGTGTAAGTGGTGTAAGTGGTGACAGATGGAACGAGACAGGCTACCTACCAAACTGGACGCCAGTGGTGTTGGCGTCACGCGTTGTTGGCAGAGCAGAGGCTGCGCCAGCCAGTGCCAGGGCTGATGTGATGAACGACAGCATCGTGAGATGTGTGGGATGATGGGAGGTGTTGGCGGCTGGTCAAGAGATATTGGAGCTCGAAATCAACGTCACGATGTGTATACGAATTCTCTTGGCTGGCTTGGAGTAGAGTGCCGAGACTTCTTGGAAACACAAGAGGGAGCACATCCACGTTAAATATGTTTGTTCTCCCTACACATTGACCTCTTTTTCTTTGCAGACTCTCATCTATTTTCCTTGCAGAGCCGACGGCCGGACACCGTCCCAGCCTTTCTTTTCTTCTGGTCCATAGCACATGGATATTGCTTCCGCCATAGTAGACGAGCAGGCGAGAATGGAATATGCCGCAGCATCAATCAATATGTCTCTTTATTCTTTTGAATACACATTGACACTTCTCGTCTATCGATCCTCTAGAAGCGCCGAGAAAGGCTTTTTTGGGATCCCGTATAGTAGACGATCCGAGCGGGCCCTGACTTTTAATATAACGAGGCAGGAGGAGGTCCAAAGGCGAGGGAATTAGAGTGGCGGGACGGTGTAGTCGATATCCGTTCAACGGCCGTAAACGAGGTGTTGGCAGGTTGGAAGGTGGACATTGACAGACAATTGACAGACTTGATCGAGTACTGATGTATAGCGGCATGCTCTTCCCGTCCGGATAAAGCATTGCCGTCCATTGAGCTCTTCTTTACTCTATTTTATTCTACTTTATTCTCTCTCATGTTATTACAAAATATCTCTTATGTGTGGACATGATTTGAGATGCCTTACACCGTGGATTTTCAATCTCGGTGAGAATGAAGATTGTGGTACAAAGGCATGGCATCCGTAAAATAAAAGACGCGAATGCATCATTGCCACTTGAATACTTGGGCATGTGCCTCCGGTGTAAATGCAAGGCACGGAAACATGATCCCCCTAAATGGAAAATCACATCCAAAAACGGAATAGAATTCAATTTACCGCTGTAGACACGGAAGGCATGAAAGCTTTTGTATTAGTACAGGTTGTGGCAGATAAACGAGATGTGGGGTTGGGCGAGCCGAAAAGAGGAGGACGGAAGAAATCATAACAGACGACTTAAGGACACGGAGCGTGGCCAGAAATCATAACAAATGGGAATATTGCTCAAATGAGCGAGTGTAGGGAATACCCCTACATAGGCATTGAAGCATAATAAACAAACACAGCAGTCGATCGTCAGCCAAGTCAGGCGTTTCTCGGAGCATCTTCTTTCCAGGGGCATCGTCACCATCTTATCTTCCTTTTTTACTCGAATCATATCGCCTGTATTTCAAGTGTCTCGTGTAGAATACTTTCATATGTCACTTATCGGACAGTAGTCACTGAGGTTGTGTAAACAGAACTTTATGTGAATGTGATATATTTATGCATTTGAATGCTATCAATCTGAAAATAAGATGCCCAAGTTCATGTCCTTATTAGACTCAAAATGCAACCCAATGTTGACAGGAAATTTAACAGGTGAACTGGGCATGTGTTAGCAACAATTTTCTTTTCTTTGAAATTCAATCTTGAGAAGACAACTTACCACTTCCGGTCCGGGGATCGTGTATGACTTGAAGTTGTTGTAGATCTAAATTGGCATGTCAGTATTCGCATATACACAGTAGTCTTTCTTTTCTCTTCACCACCCGACTTACATTCGCAGTGTAGCCCGGGTCGGTGGCCTTGATGAAGCCCGGGATCAGCGCCGTCGCCTTGGGCGTCGTGCTGCCGCCGCCGACGACGTTGATCTGGGCGCAGCTGACATAGAACTGGGGCGTGCCGCCGGGGTTGTGGATGCCCAGCGACTGGATACGCAGCAGGTACTCGCCGTTGGGGATGCACTTGGGGATGTTGGAGGTATAAGAAATCTTCATGGGCCACGAGGCCTGGCCGCCCGAAAAGGACGGGCCCCAGTCCTGCGTCTTGAACCAGGGCCCGCTGCCGTCGTAGTCGTGGGCGGTGGTGGGCGCCTTGGACATGTAGACGGAAATGGGGCCCTGGTGGTAGACGGCCGTGTCGTAGGTAAACGTAAAGGGGGCGCCGGCCTGGATGTCGATGGTGGTGGTGTTTGTGCCGGTCTCGCCGCCGGCGTTGCAGCGCAGGTCGTTTGACGTGAGGGACGTGACGGGCGAGTTGTAGTTTGTGTTTTGGCGGATGTGCTCGTACTTGCCAAACTTGTCGGCGCCGACCGACAGCTGGATGGCAATGTAGTGCGCCGAGACTTGTGTGACGGCCACCGAGGCGGCGACAGCCGCAGCAAAGAAGGACTTCATTGTGCAGTGTGTAAGAGGAGGCTGATGTGGTGAAGATAAGTCAAGTCTAGAGATCGGGTCTGGATATATCGTCGTTTGATGTGAAGACAGACCTCTATGTAAAGGCAAGCGACGACAACGTGGGCGGGATATATGAACAAACTCTGGAGACAACGAGGAGGATGGGTAGAGGGAGTTATAAATGGCCTTGCATTTATCTCCTCGTGTCTTTCCATTCTTTGAAGTGTTTTCCTCGGCCTCCACTCGGCTTCTGCTTTGCAATTAATATTGCTCGAAATCGTGCTCTCCACGGCCGCCCTCAATATCAAATTGCAGAAATGCACAGAAATGTGCGCGTCGCGCTCTTCCTCCCCCATGTTTTCTCCTTGTCTTTCATATTTGAACGGGTCGGAGCTTCCAATCCAGTGTGTGGAGGCCTTGGCTATTTATCCAGAGATAGTGGGCGGCACATGGTCCCCCATGCTCTCCCTTGTCCTCTATGCTCGGATCTATGCCCAGCGGCTGGGCGATGCTGCAAATTACCCGTACAATCCAGACACAGGAAGCCAGGAAAAACGGTAAGTGTGGCCCCGTGGTGCAATGCCCCGGAATCTGTGCCCCAGTTCGACCATCAGAATGCCGGGATTTAATATCAAAGTGCATGGCCAGCGTTGGCCGTTCATTCACTCGACGGCTGGTCACCTGAAGAGTGAAGAATAAATTGCCTTGCATGGAAAACCAGCTCAATGCGGCATTTGAAATGATGCGAGTGTATCTCTGTACTCTTTTTTCTGAACCGCCCATCACTCTGACAGGAGACTGAAGCCCCGAACTTGACCCGTCCATCCGCTTCCAGCATGACCACTGCCACCACCCAGTGTGTGCAGCGGCGCCTCAATGGCAATCTCGACCGACTTCATGCCGTCGCCATGCAGCCCGATCTCGGCTTGGAATTCTTGTTTTAGAGAAATCTTTGTCGACGATGGCGTCATCTCTGCAAAGGTCTGGCTGCCTCTGCCAATGATGCGAACATCGACCCAGTCCTGGAAGGAGATGTTGCTGGGTGGAAGACGGTAATAGTTTCCAGAGGCAAAGAGCGTCAATGTCGGGGTCAGCATCAGGGCAGAGTCGCGGCCGGTAAGGAGTGTCGTGTTGGTCGGGTCGTCGACAGATGTGACGCGGAGTGAGAGTGACAGTGTGTAGTTTCTGCCCTTGGAAGACAGCGGCGTTGTGAGCGAGCATGTCGGTGTGATATTGATATAGCCCGGATCGGTCGAGCTTCCAGGGAGTATCGGGCAGTCTGTGTCTGCATGGTAGCCGTTGGGCGATGTATCAACAACTCGGGTGGCCCCGGGGGACAGTGGCTTCATCAAGGAGATGGTGTCGAGGGAGGTTATTTTGTCGAAAGTGTAATTGAACACCACCGTCCCTGATGATGGTATTCTTCGCTCCAAGTTCTGGCCTGGGACTCGTGGCTGCAGTTTGGAAAAGACTTTGCTGAATGCCGCCTCGGTCAAGTTGCCGCCCCATTGCTTGTCAGCCAAGGCTGGTATACCCTCGCGCCAGGCATAGTATGCCTCCGAGTAGACGGTGGCATTCGGGCCAGGGTCGTTCCAAAGTGCGGCAATAGCTCCCAGGACGTATGGATTGTCGGCCGGTGGGTTGCGTGTCTCGTTGTGCGGGTCGAAGCGGTACGGTCGCCAGAAGCCGGTGCCGTCGCTGCCAACTGTCCTGCTGACATTGATCTTATTGGGGTAGCCATCCTCGCCGCCGTACTTGTTGACGACGTAAAAGTCGTCGTTGGAGTTGACGACAGAATAATTGTTGCGAATGTAGTCGTTGTAGGCGTCGTCTTCAAAGAATTCCCAGTGCTGGATGGAGATGTTTTGGAAGATGGGCCGACGTGCACTTCCCGGTGGCCCAACAGGGCCTTGTCGTGACGGCGGAAACATGCCCCAGGTGCGCACCTGCTTTCCAGAGTGCTCGCCAATGAAGCCAGCCAGGGCATTGACAAAGCGGTAGTAGTCGCTGGACGGGCCCTGGTACTCGTCCGCGCCGATGGACACGACCTTGCAGTGGAACCACTTGAGGAAGACGCCCCAGACGGTCTTAATGGTTGGAATGGTCTCGGGGTGCGAAATGTTGAGCAGGCTCATGTCGCGGCCGTAGGCCAGTTGCGGCTTCCACTGCGTAAAGACGAGAGCATGGCCTGGGGCCTCGATCTCGGGCAAGACCGTCACGCCGCGTGCGGCACAGCGTGTCTGGATCTCAAAAGAATTCTCGCGCGTGTACGATTCGTTGGCAAACCGGTTGAGCCCACGAACCTTGTCTGCGTCGTCGTCGTCGTCGTCGACCCACAGACGGAACCGCGCGTACAGGTCCATAAACTCGTCCTTTGTGTACCGCGGGTTGTTCCACAGATTGTCGCTGAGGTGCAGATGAAGCGTGTTTTGCTTGAAAAAGGACATGTAGGCGCACATTTCGATCAAAAAGTCGGAAGGGTAAAAGTGCCGGCCAACATCGAGCATCATCCCACGCGTCGCCCATCCGGGACTGTCTGTCACCCGGCCCCAGGGGATGGACGTGCTGTCATTCAGCAGTGCCTGTTGGATCAGCGTGCGAGTCCCCCACCAGACACCGAGAGGGCTGGCACCCGTGATAAAAGCTCCCGATGCGTTAAGCTCGAGGTGGTAGCCCTCGCTGGTGAAGCGGCCGGCAGCATCGATGAATCCATCATGATTGCGGTCCACGGTCAAGAAGATTTGGCCGTCTTCTGGCTCGGTAGCGACGGCAATCTCCAGTGTCCGGTTGAAGATGGACTCGATATCACCTTCAAAGGTGTTTGCAAACTGAATCAGCGATGGCGGGATCAGGGTCGATCCGTCTTGGTCAGTGGCTTTGGCATATTGTTGGTCGACAATGATTTTTTGAACTTTGTAGAAGGAGAAGGCACCGTTGCCTTGCGAGGCGTCGGAGGGAATAAAAGGTATTGTCGGAATGCCATCGAGATAGGAGACGGAACTGGCATATGCTGGCTGGAGGTGGCTGGAGAGAAGTATGGCCAGGTGGAAGCAGAAGCGCGGTCGAAGGCGAGTCATGATGGCAACATTGTCAAAGATTGGGAGAGTCCAAAAGAAAGAGGAGTATATTCCGTAAAGGGGTTCTCAGATTAGATTTTAAGAAAGCTAAGGTATGTTGAGGGACGTATGGTGAATTGGGAAGCTGCGATCTTGGCCGTCTCCATCGCTCCTTCCCCATCTTGCACCGTGATGTTTAGCCGTGGAAGGTGCATCTTCCCGCCCGCCAACTCGTGAGCCGGGCACGATAGTAATAATGGCGGGCATATCATGGGATTAGTCTGCGGGGTTCTCGTAGATCGAGTACGAGGTGCTGATCATTGTGTTCAAGCAGAAAAGAAGGTGTATATGATATAGATGCCGGGAATGTATGTTTCGCCGTGGCACAGGAGTGAAATAAATAGCTTTTGTAGACGACCCATTGTTAGCAATTCTTGATAAAATAATGAAAAAAAGAAAACATTTAAAAAAATAACGAGAAAAATAAAAAAACACAAAATTGAACAACAAAATAAATTAAGAAAATCTTTATTTTCTACGGAACAGTCGGATTTCAAAATAAAAGAATAGTATAAAAGAGAACAGCACTTACATGGTAGTTAGGTGTTGGCTTGTGATCGAGTCGAGTGGCGTCGTTGGCAAGGAAAGAGCTAACCAATGACGGTAAGTGCCACCAACACCAACTAAAGATACACGAGATACACTTAGTAGGAGCTCGCATCGCAAGCTCAAGTAGCTTCCAATTGTCAACTTGTACACATTTACGACCGGTTTTCGACAGAACAATACATCGCACCCACACTGAATACACCGCACCCGCCACAATGAGCATCTCCCTGCGCCAGTCGATTGCGTGGCTGCCCGCGCCGCACAGCGAGCCCACCTCGACGGTGGTGCTGACGTCGCCGCAGCGGCGGTTTGTCGATGTGCGCATTCTTCTGCCAGAGGGCGGCCGCCCAAGCATGGAAGACGGATCTTTCAGCCCCTCGTCGTCTGGCCTCGACCTTGACTGGGCATTGGCGGGCACGTCCGAGTCGACGCCCGTCGACGCTGCTGGCAAAGTCAGCGACGGCGTCTGGCGGCACTGGGTGGACAGCCGGTACGAGGATGCGGACTCGCAAGTGGACGCTGGCCGGAATACGGAACAAGAGGACGGCAGCGTGCTGGAGACAGGGTCGATGGAGAACCCGGCGACGGGCCAGGTGGCGCCGTACGAAGAGGTGTGGCGGGATATCGCGCCAAAGCCGACTCTCCCAGACCGGAAGCCGCGCTGCATCGTCCTGCAGACGTACGACGCCGAGACAAACGACCGCGGTGTTGTGCAACTGCTGGGCCAGTTCTGCCAGGGCATTCTGCGGACGAAAAAGGACGGCGTGACGGTGGAACGATGGCAGTGGCTGCCGACGGCGCCTGCTTCGGTGCCATCTTTGTCTTCGTCGACGGTGGACCTCAACAACAGCGGCCAGCCATCGTCGACGTGGCAGCTTCTCTTCCGGCAAGGGGCGGGGCTGCTGCCGTGTGTGGCCGCGATTTCGAGTGCAGAAAAGCTGACAGAGGGCAATACGGTGGTTTCTGGGTGCGCGACGTGGACTGTGGTGGAGGCTACGGATGTGTGAGGAGAGACGTTGCGCTTCCAAGCTATCACGAGTGACCAAGGTCTTAAAAGAAGGTTGATGGAACATGGACTGAACAAGCGGACTGTCAGCGCACAGCAGAGATCACAGCCACCGAAGCACCAGTGTCCGGGTCGACATGGTCTGAGAAACTACATGGGGCGGACGTGGCGGTTGCAGTAATATTTTAATGTGTGCAAAAAGACAACTGCCGGCTGGGGTATATCCACACGCAAAAACGTGTTTTCTCACGTCTTGTATTTTAGGGCATCAATAATTCACATTCATGTTCATATTCTGGTGGACAAATCCCTGTTCGATCTCGCATAAATAAAGCAGTCATTCTCACATCCAATACCACCATAGATCACAGATGGCCCTCATCTCACTGCCCCCCCC